>NW_004624764.1:20870649-20899307 GCF_000247695.1 Heterocephalus glaber | reverse complement strand
TACAAGGTCAACACACAAAAATCAATAGCTTTCCTCTACATGAAAAAGAGACTCACTGAAAGAGAAATAGGGCAAAGAATTCCTATCACAATAGCATCCAAAAAACTGAAATACCTAATAATCAACCTAACAAAGGAAATCAAAGACCTCTTCTCTAAAAACTATAGGACTCTGAAAAGAGAGATTGAAGAGGATATCAGAAAATGGAAAGACAACCCTTGCTCCTGGGTGGGAAGAATCAACATAGTGAAAATGGCCATACTTCCAAAACTGCTATATAGATTCAATCCAATCCCAATTGAAATTCTACCAGCATACTTTGTAGACCTTGAGAAAACAATCCAAAAATTCATTTGGAACCAGAAGAGACCTAGAATAGCAAAAGCAATTCTAGACAACAGAGACATGGCAGGGGGTACCACTACCCACAACTAAACTATACTACAAAGCTACTGTGATAAAAACAGCATGGTACTGGCAAAGAAACAGACCTGAGGACCAGTGGAACAGACTAAAAGATGCAGAAACAACCCCAGACACACTCAGCCACCACATCTTCAACAAAGGACCCAAATACCCTCACTGGAGGAAAGATAGCCTCTTTAATAAATGGTGCTGGAAAAATTGAGTTTCAACTTGCCAATGAACTATAAAAAACTAGACCTATATCTTTCACCATGCGCTAAACTAAAATCGAAATGGATTAAAGATCTAAATATTAATACAGAAACACTGAATCGCCTGGAACAGAGGTTAGGTAGAACTCTTGAAAACACTGGCGAAGAAAAAGATTTTATGAACAAAACCCCAGTTGCCCATGAACTAGCACAAACACTCAACAAGTGGCATCTCTTCTTATTAAAAAGCTTCTCCACAGCAAGAGAATCTACCAACATTGTGAAGAGACAACGCACAATCTGGGAAAAAACTTTCACCTGCTGTTCCTCAAACAAAGGTCTACTATCTAGAATCTATAAAGAACTTTAAAAAATCAGACCTCCCAAAAGACCCAATCCAAAAATGGGCATCTGAAATGAACAGACATTTCTCAGACAAAAAAGTAGAAATAGCAAATAAGCATATGAAAAATTGTTCTATACCACTGGACATTTGAGAGATGCAAATGAAAACAACACTGAGATTCCACCTCACCCCAGAAAGAATGGCTGCTATCATGAAATCAACCACTAACAAATGCTGGCGGGGCTGTGGGGAAAGAGAAACAATGCTCCACTGCTGGTGGGAGTGTGCAACCACTGTGGAAATCAGTATGGAGATACCTCAAAAAACTAGGACTGGAAGTCCCATTTGACCCCACTATTCCCCTGCTGGGGATCTTCCCCAAAGAATTAAAAGAATCATACCACAGTGATCACCCATGTTCATAGCAGCACAGTTTGTAATAGCTAAAATTTGGAAACAGCCCAAATGGCCATCAACTGGAGACTGGATAAAGAAAATGTGGTATTTTTATAAAATGGAGCACTACTCAGCCATAAAAAATGAGACATTAGAGACATTTATAGCTAAATGGATGCACATTGAAACGATACTCTTAAGTGAAATAAATAGGACACATGTGTAAATACCAAATAGTTTCTCTAGTGTGAGAAGCAGAAAGTGTAAATAAGGACTAAAAGGTATAATAGATAATGTGAAATAGGAAGAAAAGGGGCAAAGGGGAAGGGGAAGTGGGAGGGGTGGGGAAAAGGAAAGAAGAGAATGGAATTAATATGAGAAAATGAAAAAATGGAAACAAAGTCTGTAAATAGGGAGGGATGGAGGGGTTGAAGGGAGGACGGGGGGGGGCGGGAATAAGAACCAAGAGACTGTAAAGGTGCAAGTTTCCAATGATGAGTGTCATTATATTGTATACCTAAAATGTACCAATAAAATTAATTTTTTTAAAAAACACAACTCATTTATTTAATAAAATAAAAGCATGTGTATTTCTTAAAATACACGGCTTCACCTTGTGTTTTTAAAACTTGCCTGGTAAGACTGCTTCTTTCAGCAAACTAGGAAATGCAGTGCACAGACAGGCAAAAGGTAGGCCCGGCCGGGCAGCAGAGGGGAGCTGCTGCCGAGACCAAGAGCAACCTCCCTTGGTCCTGGTTGCTTTGTGCCTCCCAAGGCCCAGTGCGGCTCAGTAGAGCAGAGCCTTGGGCAAGAGTCTGGGCAACCTGGGGACAACGTTCCACCCCTGCTCTTGCTCCACCTACAGAAGCCCTTCATTGTTCAAGACCTAAATAATTCTGCAAAAACAAGTGCTGCCTGCTCTGAAGCTGATCCATATCTCCTGCAAGAAAGTGAGCTCTGCTTTCCACGGGCTTTTCCTTAGATTCCTGATAGCGCTGAAAATTTTTGCTTCTGATGTAACAGGCACTCTTCTAAGCACTATATATATGTGCTTCCATATGCAGATAGATGCTAACATGCATCCCTGATTACCAAATGACGGTGCTAAGGCACAGAGAGATTGAGTCACTTGCCCCAACTCACATAGCTAGCTTTTTCTTTTTGCAGAGCTGGGGTTCAAATTCAGGCAATCTAGACTCAGGGTATGAACTTTTTTCCCCTGCCATCTATACTCCAACTCGTGTTTGTTTATGCTTATGTCTTATCACCCTCACTAATTCTTCTGTTTTGTAACCTGCTTTCCCTCACTTGCCATTTTATCATGTACATCTTTCCATGCCATTAAATATTATATTCCACAACATTATTTTTTAATGACTGCCTAGTAACCACTGTGATATATCACCAGCCCGATTGTCAGACCCTGGAGTTGCTTTCACGTTTTCACTACCGTCAACAATGTTTTGGTAAATACACTTATAATTAAATCGCTGCATACATCCTTGACTGTTTCTTTAGGATCTGTTCCAGATCAAAGCATTTGGGAACTTTTAAGGCTTCTGATCCATATTACCAAATTACCCAGGGAAGGATTCACAGCAGGGAATGGCAGAACCTGTTCCCCAGTGCCAGCCAAGCCAGCTCTGAGAACACAATGAGAAAGTTAGGGGAGGGAAAGGCAGAGTATTGTTTCTATTTGTTTCTTTGGTTATAAGTAAAATATAACCTTTTCATTTCCTTATTATTTGTTTCTTCTTTTGTAATTATCTTTTGCTTGTTATTCAAGTCCGTATGTTCTTTTCTTTTTTGGTTTACAAGAAGAAAAAGAAACACTTAGAAGATAATTTCTTCCCCTATGGACAGAAATAGGAGCTAATAGGAATGTAATATACATTTGCAGATATTTATCAGAAGTTTTAGCAAAAATAAACGTCAGCAAATCCCCTGCCTCCACCAGATTCTAGGAGGGGAGTGGTAGGAGCACCAGACAGGGACCCCACCCTGTCCTGGCCAAGTCCCTGGAGCTGTGCAAGGGATGTGACCCCCAACAGGCCCAGGTGCAGGTCTTAGACCACCATTCAGACCAAATTCCAGCTCTGTCCCTCACAACCATGAGAGCTTGAGCAAATTGTTTGGCGCTCCCTGCCTCCATTCCTCCATCTGTAAAGTGGGAATAATAATGATGATACTTGATTTCTCTGTGTTATGTGGGTCAAATAAGCTTATATAGAGATCAGTTAAACCACCTGGAGCATAGCAAGACCATGTAACAATTAGCTTTTTGTTTTATTTTGTTTTGTTTTGTTGTTGTTTTGAGACGGGGTCTCACTTAGCAGCTCAGGCTGACTTGGAACTCACTATGTAGCCGAGGCTCTCCTTCAGCCTCTGGGGTGCTGGGATTACAGGTGTGTGCCACCATGCCCAGCTCAATTAGCTATTATATTACTGCATAGTGGAAGGTTTTCTCTGGATATAGCTACCCTACTCCCATTCTTTTGTAATTCATTTTAAAGGAGGATTTCCTTTGGATATGTTATATATTTTTTCTCTGCATAGAAAAACAACCATATGAATATTTTCATTCCGCATAATTGAGCCCTTCTATTACCAGGAGCCAGGCTGGATACTGGGGAGAGAATATAATTCTTATCTTTAAAGAATCTTTAGAAGAGACAAAGAAAACAATACATACACAAAAACTGTAATAGTAGATAGACAGGGGGGGGGGCTATCAGTTAGATATCTCTTACATTTCACTTTAAAATAACTCAGCATCCCTGTCACTCCAGCCCCACTGGGTAGCCAGCTCTGTACAGGTTTTGACCAGCTTCTTGCAGGTGAAACTTGACAGAGTCAGTCTGAGGCAATGACACATGCCTCTCACTTCCTGCCTTGGCCTTCTCTGAAGTCCCAGGGAGAGATCCAGTGGGAACCCCCGGGACTGTATGTGTACATCCTGGAAGGGAAGTTAATGAACACCTGTGGGGACCCCTTTCATTCCCCTGGCAAACAACCCTAAGGCTGTTCTTAAGGCCTGCAGTGGTGACCAACTCAGGAGCCTGTCCTTACACTGCTATCCCTCCTTTCCTGCTTCGCCTCTCTGGATCCCCACCCTTGCTTGCTGGCCTTGCTTTCCAAGTCAATTAAACACATACAGGACAGTTCTTCAGGCCTTGTCTCCAAGACCCCCCAAGCTAATAAAAGCCCTGTAAAAGACACAGCTAAGGCACTGTGGGACCTCAGAGGACAATCCAGAGAGGCTCCCTGGAAAAGGTGGAGTTTGGGGGGGCTTGGAAGCTTGGGCATACAGTGATAGGAAGAAAAGCAAAGTCTCGAATGCAGAAATTCTCAGGGTAAAAATGGAGAGAGAGGGACTTAGATTCTCCAAAACATTATGGGAATAAAAGAGATTCATAGGAGACAGGGGAGGGAGAGAATCAAGGACGCCACCCTGCAAGGGGCTTGGATGTTAGATAAGGGGTGTGGACTTCACTGGAATGCAGCAGGCAGCAGTGAGGTCTGTTCTGGGTTTTAGAACAACCTGACAGTTACAATGCGGGAAATGCAGAGATGGTAAAAGTGAGTGTTGGCCAGAACTGAATGCAGAGAGGAGGATCCTAATTCAAGGGTTCTCAGGTGGTTGAAAGATGAGAACTGAACCAGGGCTGGGCAGAGGAGATGGCAAGAAAGGGCCCTAAACACAGGCTCATTGGGCACTGGTTACCAGCTTGTCCGGTTACAGGTTATACGCACCAGACGTACAAGTTACATGATGTGGGTTTGTCATTTACAAACAGGCAATAAGGGACAACAGAAGCTAAAAATTCTTTGGGAGCCAGGCTGCCCAAAGGCTCAGAAAAGCTGCCCAGGGAAGGTGAAGCCTTGACAGTGCATCCCCTGGAACTGTAGCTGGAAGACTCGGGAAGCTGCTCCCTGGGTTTTATACCCTGTGGCAATGTGGCTCACAGTTCAAAGCACTGAAGGACAGCCTGTTTCTACGAGAGGTGAGTCAAACAGAGCCATGCTCTTCTGGCCAATCCCCCTCTCTCGGGATGTTGCATCCCCAGAATATTCTAGTTATTCTGAAGAAAAACTGAGGGAAAGGACTGAGTTAGTCCAAGGAAAATGGAAAGGCTAGAGGTGGCATCTTCAGGACTTCGTAGCACCATGGGGAGTGGGAGCAGTAACACTTCATTTAATATGCTTTATCAAGGCCATTATTTGCCAATTTTAATTAAGATGCTCATTGAATAATGCCATTTCTATCCATGAGCAAAGAATCTTTATGCTTCCCAATGGTGCAAGGCTCAGTCCATCTTAATCTAATAAACTGATGCTTTTAACAATGATGTGAACTGACTTCCAACTTACTCTCCTCAGCCAGACCATGGGTTCCTGGGAAGTACTGGGGCTGGGTGGCCCAGAAACTTGCCTGTCGACAAATACTTGTTGAGATAAAGCAGCCTATTTGTCAATGTACGCTGGCCACTGTAACAACCATCCTCAAAATACAAGTTGACTTCACACTCATGCAAAGTCCAAGGCAGATGATCCCTTTAGTCCTCTCTCCTGGGAAACTTGGCTCAATTGATGACTAAGCAATTTAAGGTCCTTCTGCATCCAGGTCCTTTGCATCCAGTTGAAGAAGGAGGAAAGAGAGAGGATATGAAGGATTGGAGCCCCTGACTTAAAAAATTTGGTCTAGGGCTGGGGATTTAGCTCAGAGGTGCCACCGCCTGCCTCACAAGCACAAGGTCCTGAGTTCGATCCCTCGTACCAAAAAAAAAAAAAAAAAAACACTTGGTCCAGAAGTGATGCGTGCCACTTCCACTCACATTCTGCAGCAAAAATCAGTTGCTTGAATGGGAGCTGGGCTGAGAAATGCAGCATTGGCTGGGCAGCTGCTTCCCCAAGTAGCTGTGCGCTATACAAGGGGAGCATAAGTCTGCAGCGTTTGGCTGCTTGTCTCTGCAGTGAAAAGCAGTGAGCAAGACACAATTGCTGCCCTAGAGGAGCTTACATCCTAGTGGGGAGCATAGGCAAGAACTGTGAAAGTGAACGTGAAAAAGAAAATAGCCTTAGGACAGATAGGCCCAGGGATAGTCAAGGAAGACTTCTTGGAAGAAGTAGCTGAGCTGAGACCTAAAGGGCATAGGGAGTGAATCGGGAAGATGCTGAGGAGAATATTCCAAGCAGAGAGTTAGACCACGCAAAGGAGCCCTGGAAGAAATGAAGATGCTGGATTCTAGAACTAGGAATTCAGTGAAAACTAGGAGGAGAAGGAAGCAAGAGCTGCAGCTGGAGACATAGGCAGGGGTCAAGTCACTCAGACATGCATGCTTCCCCTCTGTGAACAGGGTTAACTGAATGCCTGGGATGTGCCAGACATTGTTCTAGGCAGCAAGGATAAAGCCATGAATAAAACAAAGTCTCAAGAACTTGAAGGAGACCCTCTGAAGTATTCTCACTTGGGCATCTAAATGCCAAGGCTTTTAGAGCAGGGACAGAGTGAGCCTGTGGCCATGCCACCCTCCGTGTCCCTCAGAGTGCGATGGAGCCTTCAGGACCACAGTCTGCAATTGGCAGCTGTGCGTGGATCCAATTTCCGGCACTTGGGCAGGTGCCCTTTGCTGTGGATGGATTGTTTACTCTGCCATTTGTTGTAATCATTTCTGATCTTTTGCTTATTGTGTCAAAGATAAACACTGCTTGGCTGATCCCCTGGGAACAGGACGCCTGCTCCGCTAGGCTTTGTAAGCCGTCACTTCGCACTTGAAACAACCTGTTATTTCCTCTCTTGAAAGAGGCTCGTAAAATGATAGATGAATCTCCAGTAACTATAATACCTTCCTAATGGTTGGAGAAACTGGAGCCATATAGCAGGAGTGCAGTCTAGAAGAAAAATAGGAGAGTTAGAAAGACAAGCATTAAAATATAATGGTGTCGTAACGGGTAAAATGAAACACATGATGCTATTAGAATTCTGCCTGATACATCTCGAGTACATTTGCTGGAGAGTGCCCCCTCTGCTAAGAGTCCCTTCTTTCCCCAGGGTAGATGCTGTAGCAGTGTTTGTTGAATGACTGTACAATGACACCATTTGTTGAATGACAAAAGCCACAAATACTGTTTACTGTGCAAGTGATGGATAAGTTCCTAAACACAATGTTGGGCCCCTTGAAGGCACTGGAGAAATGTATGCTGATTAAATAAACAGATGATTCTAAATATTCAACCCACAGGGAACTCAAGAATCATGGGTATTTACCATGTTTCTTGCCTGGTGTTGATTGCTCTTGGATGAATTTCTCCCTGACCTCCAAAGCCAACAGCTAGTGGGCAAGAGATGTGGTCTTTATAACACATAAACATGAAGATTAAAGACATTAACCCCCAAACATGCACATATGCAACATAGAACCAGAGAACCAAAATTGCTTTCCTCTGATTGCAAGAGTCTCCAGCATGGCCCATGACGTTGACTGCAAGGTGCCCCTTTGAAGTCTATTTACCTCAGTCATGGCAGACTGCATTTGCCGAAAACAATGGCCACAACCATGCCTTACTTCCCACATGCTCTTTTCCAATGTGGATGGAACCCATTTCTTCTCCCCTTGAGTCTAGGTGGGCTGTGCCTCCAATCAACAGAGGACAAGCGAAGGGATCCTGTCCTAAAAGGCAATGAGGCTCTATTTTGTCCACTGGAGCATTTGCTCTTGGACCCCTGAGCCACAGGCAAGAAGCTCCAGTGCCCTGCAGCCACCATGCTATGAAGCCACATCACGTGGAAAGGACTTTCAAGGGCTGTCCTGGTCCTGGTGTCATCCCAGTCCACAGGCCAGGCTGGTGAGGGTGGGAGCCTTCAGAGGGCTCAAGCCTCGGCCTCTGAATTTCCCCAGCTGAGGCCACAGACACTATGGGACAGAGACAAACCACCCCTGGTGTCCTGACTCACAGACTTCATGTGCATAATAAAGCTTCCTGCAGAATAAAAGCTGCTACATGGGGGGTTAATTGTTTTGTACAATGCTATGGACTGAACTGCATCCCCCACAAATTTATATGTTGAAGTCTTATCCCCTAATCCCCCAGAACTCAGAATATGGCTGTGTATGGAGAGAGGGTCTTTAAAGAGGTAATTAAAATAAAATGAAGTCATATGACTGTTGCCCTCACAAGAAGAAACTGGGAGACAGTAAGAGAAAGGACCATGGGAAGACACAGGGAGAAATCAGCCATCTGCAAGTGCAGGAGGGAATTCTCAGAAGAAACCAACCGCTAGCTTCAGCCTCCATAGCTGTGAGACAGCTTTGCTGTGTAAGTTGCCCTGCCTGTGGTCCTCTATAGTGGCAGCTGGAGCAGGAATTGTGACCAGGATGTCATCTACACTTCCCACTCCCTGCATGGGCCCCTGGGAAAGGTGACATTTGAGCTGGACTTTAAAAGGAGAAAGGGGAAGGCAGACCGAAGGGTGAAGCCAAACAAAAGCACAGGAGTGTGAATGATCTGGAGGTGAAGGCAAGGAAAAGCAGCTCCAGGGCAGGGTCCAGAGATGCTCTCAGGGGAGATTAGGGTCTGCTCCCAACAAGGAGCTGAGTGTTCACTGTGTGTGTTTGTTGAGGCCCCAGTGCTGGAGAATGCAGAGAAAAGGCAAAAGGGAAATCAGACCTGCACCCTCCAGAGCCCCACCATGTGGGGCATGGCCAGCCAGAGGTTCCCAAACCAGCTTGCTCCATCAAGCATCAAACACCAAGGGCTCCAGGGTTTCAGGCTGGTCAGCTGGCTGGCGGGGAGCCGGGGGTGGGGCAGTGGGCAGGCAGGAGCCCCATGAATATACATGATCCCGCCCTGGAAGCTGGCTTCCTGTGGAGCTTCACCGAGCCTTATCTTGACAAGGGGATGTCCTTCAGTAGAGGACATTATATGGCTCTTAGTTCAGCAGTTCTGTCAAGTGCAAGACAGGCGTTTGATTTCCACTTCATACATATGCTTAGGTGCTCAGGAAAGGCAGCGAGGAGGGGAAGGTCCAGGCCAGAGAGGGAGGTCAGCCCCAAGGAGGAAGCCGCCAGCTCTCCTTGGACTGCTTCCCCGGCTCTGACTTACAGCTGACTTTGGCCGCATGGGCCGTGGGCTGCATTTTAACAGCCCTGAGATTCTGTTTGGGGCCAACTGCCGGCCAGGGAGTCTTGTTCCCTATTCTGGCTCTGCCATGGGTAGGCTGGGCGGCCACAGAGAAGTCTCTTTCCGTCTCTTGGTCACAGATCCCTCCTCTCACAAATGAGCATCAAGGGTCAGCAAACTTTTTTTCCCTCTAAAAAGCAGCCAAAACCTGATTTCAAACAAAATGTAAGTGGATCGTAGTAGAACTGCTGTGACTGAAATAGGAGGTCAGAAACACCTTGCTCCCTGTGGCCAGGGCTCAGCTGGAGAAGCTCTGTCAATAGCCTCTGTGTGCTCTCAGCCAACATTAGGGGACCTGAGAACCCAATGTGAGTCTCAGAACACCTCACTCTCCCACACAGGAAGGAAATTGTGCTTGTAGTCCCACCTGATGGAAAGTAGTAATGTTTAACAAAATGTAATGTCGTTTTGGCAATAATTCCAGTTACATTTGCAATTTGTTTATTATAGCACCTATGCCAATTTGTAAAGAGTAAGTCACAGAAGTTAAAATATATTTATTCAACCCACCACAGTCCTTCCTAAAGCATGTTTCTCAAAACATGAATCCTTCTAGGAGAGTAGTTCTAAAAGCTCAGTGGGCACAAGAGTCATCCAGCCGTGTTGTTGATCAAATGGCCCATCTTTCAGGTCCCACCAGGAGAACTTCTGATGCATAATCTCAGGGTGGGGGTCAAGAGTCACATTTTTAAGAAGCCCCTCAGGTGTTTCTGATGCAGGTTGTTTAGGGCCCCACGGGTTAAGAACAGCTGAGCTAAATGCTTTGTTTAGAAAGAACAAAAAAAAGTAGCATTATTTAGTTAAATAAGGTCAGGAAAATGCATACTCTGTCTATACCTATTGGAGCTTTGTAGTAGCAAAATAAAAGATCTAGGGCCCAACAGTTTCTAAACTTTGACCGCAAAGACTTTTTTTTTCCTAAGCAACGTTTAATTACTTAGGAAAGTGTTGGTTTATCAATAAAGTTTGATGATATATATTAATTTGGGGTCTTTTGCAATACTTTCTTGGTCTTCCCAATACACAGTTAATTCTCTCTTTATCCTGTTAGCTTTTGATGTCTTAAAACCTGCAGACAGTTCTCGGGGAAGTGAGAAGACGTTCACCAGCAGACAGCCATTCTCGCTTCCTTCTTAGCCAAGGCTAAGAACTTCTTGCTAAGGATGGGACCCTCCCTCAGATGTCTGTGGAACTCAGGAATCCTTCCATATCCTCGGACTGACTTAAAGCCTGTGAGAAGAGTGCGTTAAATAGCCTGTATCTGGATGTATGGTGAGACTGGCTGTATACCCTAGCGATAGTGCACAAGCTCTTTGCAGTCCAACAGATCTGAGTTGGAATCCCAATTTCCACTTCATACCACCTGTGTGATAGTGAACAAGACACTGGCTCTCAGGACCTCTGTCTCCTAGTCTGTAAAATGGAGAGTGTGATCCTGCTCAGCATTCTGTTGTGGAGATCAAAGGAGAGCACAGGATCAAAGCATTCAATGCAGTGCCTGGACCACCAGAAGCTCTCGGCAACAGCAGTGTGATGATTCCTTACAGCATTAACAATTTGAGTGTGGATCTATGGACACGTGAGGATGGGCCTGGCAGAACTGAGCTAAGCCAGATAGCCATGTCCCAACCAAGGCAGTGGATACCAAAGTTCTTTTCATATGTTCATACTTTCTTATATTTTCTCCTTGTAAACCATTCATTCTCAAAGTTGGCTTTAGGAGTCAGTGGCCACCCAAGCCAGGTAAATCAGAATCACTGGTATGGAAGCCATGCATTAAGATTTTTAAAATCTTCAGCCCTAACTTCCCTTCTGAGTTCAAAGCCTGTCTTTTCTCGGATATCTGGGCCTCTCCCAGTGAATGGTACCAGCCAGCCAGTTCCAGCAGCCAGAAAGAAGTCCTCCTCCATCCTTCCTTTCCAGTTGTCAACAACTGTTGATGGCTGAATGTTTCAATGTCTTTCCATCCTCACCACTGTCTATCATCCAGTCCAAGCTCCCAGCTCCTGTCACTTGCACCATTGCAATGCCTCCTGACTGATTTATACACTTCCATTCACGTTCCCACAAGCCCACTCTCCTTGCTGCAGCCAGAGTGGCCTTACCTGACACAAATACAATTGTGTGCACTTGCACAGAAGTGCACATCCATGCACGCACATGCACATGTACACCCACACACTGATTCCCATTTCCTGTTGCTTGCAGGAAAATGCTCCTTAGCCCCATGTCCCCCTTTGCTCCCTGTTATGAACACTGGGCTTTAGTCTTCTCCTGGCCTCTCAGAGCCTTTGCATCTGGTGTTTCTCTCCTTACACCACCTTCTCAACCCTGTTTCCCTACATAGTTCCTACTTAACTTTCAACTCAGCCCAAGGAGCCACCCTGACCTGGAAGACCAGGTTGAAACTCCCACCCTGTGGTTTTTCCCAGCTCACACCTGCTCTTCATTGCCCCTGTCAGAGCTGCAAAATAAAATGAGTCTGTGTGATTATTTGATTAATTCCCACACTCTCCACCAGACTCTAAGTTCCTTGAAGGCAAAGCCTGTTTCTGTTTTGCTTGCTATTTTTTAAGGACAGAATAGGTACTGGATAAGTGAGTACCATCCAAGCGACTCCATTACAAAGTGCTTTCCACGGAATTTTCCCATCTCCATTCTTACTGGTGAGCTTTAATGAGGATTCCCAAAGAATGTGAAGTCATAGGTATGAGTTTTAATTAACTCCAATAGGCATTTAATGTAGATTTAATAAGACAGTTATTGTATGTTAATTAAATGTCAACTGATTGCTAAAAGGTTTTTGCAATTATTGAAGTTTACTAATTATCTAATAGATAAATCAGTTTCCCATGTAAATAACTAGCATCTACATAAGCAATAAATATGCCATTAGATTCCACACATTAACATATTAAAATTAGAGGTTAGCCCCTGAGGGAATTCGAGAAGCCAGTGTCCAATTCAGGGAGCGAAGGTACCAATCATCTCATAGTCATTATGCCCCATCCTTCTGGAGGCAGCAAAAAACTGGGTTGCAAAGCTGAGCCTGCTCAGAGCCAGTTTTAGGAATGCTTACTTACTACACTTTCCAACCCCAGAGAGCTGGCCCAGCGAGACGGCTCTATTCCAGAAAAGACACTGCACGTCCTTGAAGCTCTGTCTCCTGGATTGTAAAATGGGGCTCTGTAAGGCCCCCCAGGCCCCTAGAGGCATCTGTAGCAATTGCATGGCTTACTCCTGAGCTATGCTTCAGATAGATCTGTAGAAGATGGGAGGCTCCCTCTGTCTCCTTCCCTAAGACTCATGACCCAAGCCCTGTCTCACACTGATCGCCCTGTAACCATAGGAAATCACGTCCCTCCCCAAACGTGTTTCCCAGTCTGGACTACCTCCCTCACATGGTTGTTGTGCAAATTAAATGAAGCAAGTGTCCATAAATCTGGTAAAGGGTAGAAACAAGGAAGGAAGAAAAATTGAAAGAATTGGGGATATTTTCCAAGAAAAACTGGAACATCATCTACTTTTTACCACACGCAGATGAAAGGCTGGGCATTATCAATGATACCTTCTCACTTAACTTCTCTCAGTTCATCTCCAATTTAGAGACAGGAAAAGAGACACAGAGAGACTAAGGAATTAGCAAAAGGTTACACAGCAAAAGAAGGGTGAAACTCAACTCCAGCATTTAGTATCCCTCCTAAACTTTCCCCCACTGACTTTTGCTTGGCCAACTAGGGTCACAGAAAGTTAGATGAATCCTTATAAACACTCGGAATCCTTCCAAGATGGGGATAAGAGCTAAATCCAAGTCAGGTTTACTATATGCTAGGTGGTCTGTCTAAGAACTATACATGTATAATCTTTCTTGCAATGATCCTGAGGTAAATGCTGGTATTTTACAGATGAAAAGGTAGGAAGCACAAAGGATTTATAACTTCCTCAAGGTCACATAGCCTATGAAGGGCAGAACCCTGGATCTGAAACCAGACTGGTCAACGCTATACCCAAGCCAGGCCACCCAGAACACTAGTAGTGCTCCAGGTAGGGCCTCCTATCTAATAAGCCTAGACACTCACATATTACCAATGTGTTCAGTGAAATACTGTGTTGAGTACACATGCAGAAGGATCTGGAAGGCCAGGTGTGCACTTGGCAGACTTCCATGCTGGCTTCAGCCCCTCTCCAATACTCTAACACCCAACACATCTTGACACCCACAAGCTGCTTCCTCCTTACTACACCCTGTGACCTACTGGGGTGTGGCCCCAGGGAAAAGGCCAACACAGGCCCTGGAAGTGGTTGGAAAGGGACCCATGGTGTCCCAAGTAGCTGGAACATGATCTTCATCTAATAGAAGAGCAGAGTTCCTGATGAGCACTTGCCCTGGAGACAAGGAGTCCTCATCCCAGAGGAGGCAGGTAGCAGCCCCCTGACCTCAGGCAGCCTCTTGCTCCAGCCTTCACCATACTGCTCCTACTCAGTGGTGGAGTTGGGATTTAAATGCAGGTGATCTGACACTAGATCCTAAGCTCTTGACTATTCTGCTCCAAGGCCCTGAAGAATGCTCACCCTGTGCTTGGGGTCCTCTCTCTTCTGAGGAATGGGTCAGCAGTGGGACACAGCAAGGCAATCTGCAGCTGGGACATGCTTGATTCTAGTGCTGACCCTTCCCAGCACTAAGATACTGAGCACCTCACTTCCATGATCTGAGCTGCAGTTTCCTTATTTGTAAAATGGGGAAATTTTTAGCTACTTTATTTTAAAGAGTTGTTGTGGCAAGAAAGAATGTAATGTTAGCAAAATACTGAGTCCAGTGCTGGGCACATAGAAAGTTCTCAATAAATGCTACAGAAAGAGACACACCCTTCCATATCTCTAACTCTGTCCTCAGTAAGACCACCAAGACATGTCCTATCCCAGCAGCAAGCCCTGGTTCCTGCGATGTGATGCCCTGCTTTATGTCTGCAATAGTGATCCCCCAGCACCCCTGCTCACAACCCACCCCAGCTCCAAGGGGCCAGCGGGCCAAGACCCCACACACACCCACAGTGCAGCCAGGCATGCCAGCCCGTGGACACCTCAGCCTTCTGGGGGCCTGTGAAGCCCATTTTCAGGAATTCTCTCCCATCCTCAGAAAGCCTTGTCTTTGGGAAATCCTCTTTCAGTCCCAGGAGGCCAGAGGGGCTTTCAGCCAATGAAAACTCACTGAGGAAATAAAGGGGGACAAGCCCCCCAAACCGATCCCAGGACCCCTGGGGTCAGAAGCCAGGCGCTGCATTTATGTGCAAATGGAGCCGGATTAGGGATTAGGGATTATCAGAGTCCCGAATTACTTGCAGCTGCCAGGTCCCTTTGTCTGGAGGGATCAGTGAGATTTCTTGGTCCCTCCCCCACCCCTCTCCTCCTAGTGCTGTCAGAGGCAGAAGGCCACAAGGACTCATGCTGCCGCTGGGGAGGGCTAAGGAAGGGCTGGGGAGAGGCAGGCCTCAAATCAATAGGCAGCCCACGTGGTCCACTGCCGATGGTGATCGATGCATCTTCCTGCTGATTCCTGCACATCCGGTGGGAGTGGGCTCTGTACAGCAGCCCCAAGCTCCGGGCTTTCCTAGGAGCACCTACCTGGCCCTGAGAAGGGTCCTTTCCAGACATATGCCTTCAGGTGTCGCATGGCCACCAAACCTTTCCTCATAATGAGAAATTCTAGCGGGACCCTGCCTGTGACACTCAGCTCAAGGGACAGAGCTCCCCAGCTCCTATGGTGGGCAGGACTCTGGCTTTACCTTGTGATGTCTGCTCTTTGCAGACCAGAAATTCAGGTAGCATATGTTGTTGTTTTAGCATTTCTCTCTACTAAATACTGACACAGTACCAGAAGAAAAACACGTTACATCAAATACTTAAAATGGCCTTCACAGGTACTTAACAGTCATCCCCGCTTTGAAAGCTAAGAGAGCTGAGGGGCAGAGAGGTTTGGTGGCTTGCCCAAAGTCTCCCGGTAAGGATGAGAGCACCGGGGAGATAGATCTGGGGCTGTCAGGCAGCCTCAGGCAGCCTCAGGAGCACTGCAGCCATGGCCAACAAAGCTGGAGCCAGCGGAGTAGTCAGGGCAGGTCAACTCCCTGTGTGGCCTCTGGAGCCGACACTGGGGAGGACACGGAGTCTGGATTTGTGTACCGTGGATCCACGCTCCCCAGAAGAGCTTCCGGGAAGCTGCCAGACTTTGACTCACCCTAACTGTCTCCAAGTGTCTCTCCCCAGAGGACAAGGAGCCAGGGTGGGGATTGGAGCCAAAAGAGCCTTTCAAAGAGCCTGAGAGGGAAAGGACCCTGCTGGCCCTCAGGGGGTTGAGATTATAGCCTTGCTGAGGCCTGTCGGGGAAGCAGCTCCAGGCCTCAGCTCTCAGTGCCTCAACGGGGATGATCGCCTGTAAAATCACAAGCCAAAAATCCACAGAAACCAGGGCTTTTGCTGCAAAAGGGCCAGGTAGAAAACATTTTAGACTCTGCGAGCCACATCCCTTACTCTTTCTTTCTTTTAATTTATAAACCTTTACAAATGTAAGAACCATTCTCAGCTCAGGGGCAAGGCTGCAGGCTGGAATTGGCCCTCGGCCTCCATGGTTTACTGACCCCTAGTTTGACTTTTCCCTATCCCCTAGGGCTGAGGCAGGTGTCTGGCCTCTCTAAATGAATGGGCAAGTAGAGAAGTGAGCATTATCTACTGAGCACCTGGCGGCCCAAAGCCAAAGGATGCTAGGCAGGGGCTGGGACCAGGCTGGAGTCAAGAGCCAGGGAAGGGACGAAGGCATGAATTTATAGCCCAGGCCCAGGGCAGGAAGTAGGCTGGGTAGCGGCCGGTGAGGATGTAATAGAGCCAGACCAGATCCCCACATTCTCCCCTCAGTGAAAATCAATAACTATTTGAATTTCTTTCATCTGAGCAGGGATAGCAACACACGCAAACATGAAGCGGGAAAAGGCATTGATCCTTCACAGCTGCTGCCAACCCCTCCTCACTGTTCTCGCCCACCCACCCCCCTTGCCATCTGGCCTCCCCTCCCCCAGGCCTCTCACTCCACATCCACTACTGCCCCATGCTCAGACCTCCTGGGGACCTCCAAGGCAGTGACAGCAAGCAATCCAGGGTAATCCCACAGCCACCAAGCCCATCCTGTTGGTATAGATAAGTGGACTCTGCTTTGCAGCTCCCCCAGGATGGAACAAGCCTGGACTCCCTGGGGAATGTCCACCTCCTGGGTAGCCAGATCTTCATCCCCAGTGACCACTCCCCCATCCTGCTAGCTTCAGGAATCCATTTTCATATTCATGCATCCGAGAGACAAAGCACGCATTTCATGATTGGCTTCTTGCACAGAGCGTGATTTCAGATTCCAACACTGGAGTGGTTCCCTGACGTGTTAGATAATGGATTTCACGGGGAGACGCAGGAGGCAGGGTGCATGGTTAAGAGAATGGGGCAGCAGGACTCAGGGGGTGATGGAGACCTGAAATAGGGTATGAAGGAGAGGAGGGTGTAGGGTGGAAAAGGGGTGACCCCTTTCCTGCTTATCATAAAAGTCATGGCTGATAGCCCATAACAAAAGACAGGTTAACAAGGGGAACACAGCATATTTTCATAATCACAATTTTACATGACCTGGGAGCCTTCAGACTGAAGGCCCAGGAAGCCAGGGTGAGCTATCTGTATTATTTATTCTTAGGTTTGACCCCACAGGGATGGCCGTGTAGAAATGATGAGATCAAGAGGGCATGATCTAAGGCTGAAGGACTGAGAAGGGACAGCCAGCAAGGCCTGTCAGCTCAGATTCTCCTTCGCCTCTCATTTGCAGCATTTCTTCCTCCTGGGTATGGGGCAGGACTTTTCCAGAACGGGGGTCTTAATTTCTTTATGGCCTGCTCTTGAACAGAAAGGTGGGAGAAAGTTAGAGTGGTATTTTTAGGTTTTATGGTTGGCTTTGGGGGAAAAGGGTTCTGGTTTCTATGAAGCCCCCTTAGGAAAGAGGAATTCCAGTTTTTATGGCTGCCCTCTGGGAAGAGGGAGAAATGAGAGACAGGAAGGAAGGAGGCAAAGTCAGTGAGAAACTTAGCTTCTGAGGCTGCTTCTGAGGTCTTTGCTTTGGGGTGTTGTTTGCTGAGCCCCAACAAGGAGATAGATTGAAACATATCTGTGATATAAAATTAGTAGGATTGAATGACGGGATGAGGGAGCTGGCAAAGTCTGAGATGATGCCTAGGTTCCTGGTCTGGGTCCAGGTCACTAGAGGAGAGTTGGGTCTGCAGAGAAATATGGTGAGCTGGTCTCAGATCTGCTGACCTGGAAAGGCCTAGGGGCTGTGAAATGAAAGGGCCTAGGGGGTTGTCATATGAGTTACAGTCTCAAGGGGCCTGGACTACACATATGAACTTTGGTATCTACATTTCTCCTCCACCTTCCTATAAAACCCCAAGCTCCTCAAAGACATTTACTGTCTGGCTTTAGTGCCCTGTCTGGTTCCAGATCCCCAGTGACCACGCTTCCTAACTCAG
The DNA here is from genome assembly GCF_000247695.1 of Heterocephalus glaber. The sequence goes on along the minus strand of NW_004624764.1, from coordinate 20,881,218 downwards.
TGAAGGCTTCAGATCCTGAGTCCTGTCTTCTCGCTGATATACTCATCCTTGATGCCTTGAGAGTCCAAATGGAAAACTCCTTGCACACCTTTCTTCCACATTTGTCACACTTTCAGCCTTGTCACCATCAGAAACTGTATTGCCCCTGAATCACCAAATACAAATATCTATTCTCCAATCAAAATGTGTTAGCATTCTCTCTCCTTTCTCTGGGTTCCCTCCTTTGACCTCACTGAGACTCCAAGTCATTGGTCCCTCTACCTCCTTCCTATCCTCAAGCTCTCTAAATAGCTTAGAAGGTGTCTTCAGCTGCATGTAATAGAAATCCACAGTGGCTTAACTTAAAAGGAATCTATTTTTCCTCCCTTAATAAAATGTAGGGAGAAAACACCTGCTTGAGGAAGTCATAAACTCTTCAGGCTTCCCTGTCTTTCGTGGTTTGAGGGTCACTTTCATGGCCAGTGCAGTAAATTTCATTACTAACTCTATGCTTTGCCCTCCTGTGACCATTCCTTATCATGTGACTGCAGTTCTTCCCACGAATGAAAAGAAACATTTGTCTCCACCTCTTGGCTTTGGGTTTAGCCATGTGTTGACTAAAAGAATGAAGCAGAAAGTGACCATGTGCTAGTCCTAAGCCTTAGTCTTAAGAGACTTTGTGCATTACCACTTGCTCTGTGGAGCTTCTCCCCCCAACCATGAGTCGAACATTCCCCAGAAGAAGAGTAAGAGACACCAGCATATTTGAGAATTAGCAAGAAAATGTCTATGTGTGAAGTGCAGTGAGTGAAGGAAATAAGATTAGAGATCAAACCAGGGCCACCTCTTGTAGATTTCTGTAAAGTGTGGCTAGATGCTTGAGTTTTGCTTTCATGGAACTAGAAAAAGGACTCCACTTCTCTGTGCAGGAAGGACCACAGAGGACAAGAGCAGAGATACCAGTGAGAGGATGGTGGCTGTAGCCAGGCAAGAGAGCTTTTGGCAGAAGAAATGATACTCAGGTTCTGGATATATTTTTCAGATTTGCTCTCACAAAGACTGATAGATTGGATAGAATTGGGAGAGGCAGATGGAGGGAGGCAGAGAGAGAGAGAGAGACAGAGAGAGAGAGAGAGAGAAAGAGAGAAAATTATTTCTATTATTCAGCACTGAATTGAGAATCCTCTCCAGTGCAATAAGGCAAGAAAAAAGAAACATACAGATAGGAAAAAATAAACCTATCGCCATTTGTGAAAAACATGATTGTCTACATAGAAAATAATGTAGATTATAGATTATTTACAAAGAATCTACACAAAAACTACTAGAACAGATAAGCAGGTCTAGCAAGGTCATATTACACAAAGCCATATGCAAAAATCTAGCATTGGTCTGTATAAAAGCAATGAACAATTCAAAAGTAAAGTTTTAAAGGTATAGTTTACAACATAAAAAAAACCCTTAAAATAACATTACTGTATAAATCTACCAAAATATATTCAACATCTGTACCATAAAAACTGATTACAAAGAACTCAAATACAGCCCAAATAAATGGAGAGAGACTGTGTATGTGGATTGGGAAAATATCAAAATATTCATTCTCCACTAAACTTTATCTATAGATTCATCTCAATATCTATCAAAATCTCTTCTTTTATAGAAGTCAAAAAACTAATTCCATCTACATAAATAGGGAAGGGTGGAGGGGGTGAAGGGCATACAGGTAATGGGGGAAAAAAATAAGAACTAAGATACATTGCATACAGGTACAAGCACCCAATGATAAATGTAAATGTATTGTATACCTAAAATGTACCAATAAAAGAATGTTTTGAAAAACTAATTCCAAACATTATATGAAGAAACAAAGGAGCAAATCTGAAAAAGAAGAACAAAGTTGGAGAAATTGCAATACCTGACGTTAAGACTTGATATGAAGCTGGACTAAGGAGACATCCAGTGTTGGTGAAAAGATAAGACACAGAGACCAACAGAACAGAATGCGTTCAGCAATAAACTCCTGCCAGATACTGTCATTTGATTTTCAACAAAGGTGCAAAGGCAATTTGATTATGAAATCATAGTCTTTTCAATAACATATAAATATACAACAATTGTATAACTATATGAAAAAGAAAAAAGAAGGGAGGAAAGAAAAGAGAGAGAAAGAAACAAAAATAAGAATATCGACCCACACTGTGTACAATATACAAAAATTAATACAAAAATACCATAGGCCTCATAAAATTTCTAGAAAAAAATAGGAGAAAACCTTACATTAGAGAAAGATTGCATAGATATGAGACCAAAATTACGATTCGTTTTAAAAACTGATAAATTAAACTTCCACAAAATTAAACCTTCCATTCTTTGGAAGGCACTATTAAGAAATGAAAAGGTAAGCCATGGACTGGGAGAAAAAATATTTGCAAAACACATATCTGATAAAGAATATATAAAGAACTCAAAACTCAATAAGAAAAGAAATGAACCAACCTAAAAGTGGACAAAAGTTTTGAACAGACACATCACCAAAGAAGATGCACGGCTGGAAATTCGAGGCACCATCATATTCCCTTTGGAATGGCGAGAAAAGAGTGGAACAGGCAATAGCAAGTGCTGTCAAGAATACAAAGCAACTAAACTCTTGTACATTGCGATGGATGTGCCAAATGGGAACATGGCTTTGGAAAACCAGTTTAGCACTTTCTTAAATTTAAGCATAACTTGTCTTATGAACCACTAATCTCACTGGAAAGTGTTTGCTCAGGAAAAATTAAAGCTTAAATTTGCACAAAAAACTTGTATTACTTATAATTGCCAAAACATGAAAACAATCCAGATATCCTTCAGTGAGTGAATGGTATATCCATATAATGGAATACTATTCAACAATTGAAAAGAAACCTATTATTCATACATGTACTTTCAAGGATGAATCTGGAATGCATAAATTTGAGTAAAAGAAGTCAGACCCAAGAGGGTTCATACTGTTTGATTCCATTCATACTACATTCTGGAAAAAACAAAACTGTAAGAAAGAACACAGCTCAGTAGCCATTGAGGGGCTGGAGATTAGAGATATGGCTAATTACAAAGGGGCTAAAGGGAATTTGGGAGGATGCTGGACATGTTCTAGATCTTGACTATCATAGCAACAATACATCTGTGTGGGAGAATCATAATTCATCCAATATATCCTTAAAATAATGAACTAAGTCAATAAACCTGACTTTAAAAAATGATATCTAGGTTTTTAGATCATTGCAACTGAATTCAAGCATCTGATACAGTAGACATTGGTTTCATAAAGAAGAGAGGAAAGGATGGAAGGATGTAAATAGATAAATATATTGGAAAATTGATGGGTGGAGACTGGCTGGCTGAGCAGCTGGCTGGACAGACAGGCAGACTATCATTAGAGTAGAGGGTGAGCTGGACTGGACTGGACAGGACAGGGACTGCAGAAGACAAGTGACTGGAACAATGACTCAGAGTTACATTGCCTGCCTTCCAGCCCAGGTGCGTGAACTGAGCAAATCCCCCACGTCCTCTCCTAGTGGGAATAATAATCATCCTCTTCCAACTTGCCACATTTGTTCACTTCTGTTTAGCACCAGCTCTATGTCAGGCATTCTTCTAAGAACTTAGTATTAGTATTAGTTCATGTGATCCACATAACACTCATATTCGTGGTTCACAGGGGAGGAAACAGATGTGTGGACAAGTTAAGTGACAAGCCCAAGTTTCCCCAGGGAGCATGTGATAGGCCTGAGATTGGAGTCAAATTGACTCCAGAGCCTGAGCTCCCACTACCATACCGCAGGCCCACCAGATGCAGGGTTCATCTCGCCCATCCATAGTAGATTGGGCCAGAGGAAACTGCTGGTGTGTAACCACTTCTGACTTATAAAACTGACATCTTTATTGGGTTCACCCTAATAATAAACCTGGTAGTAACCACTGTTATTGAGTACTTCCAGTGAGCTAATACTATCCCTAGCACTGTGCTTGCATTCTCTAAATTTTCTCAAAATCATTCTTAGTGTTCCCTTCATATAGATGAGGACACTAAGACTCAGAAAAGCAAGCATCTTGGTCCCATTCAAGCAGTAAGGGGCAGAAGTGAGACTGAATTCCATCTGTAAAGTCAGAGCATAGAACACCTCTGTTCTCTGCTGGGGAGAAGCCAAGTGCTGGGTCTAGCCTCCTATTCAGTCCATTTCTATTCCTGGAAAGCCCAGAATCTGCCCTTAGTCCCCCAGCACACCCCACTCTTACAAGGCTCAAGAGATAAAGGAGAGGCACAGGCTGGCAGAGAGAACCTGCTGGGCTCCTTCCCTTTAGAAGTTTAGGAGTTTCTAAACTCTTACCCACCAACATTTCAGGGCCCTATAGTCCAAAACAGTTGTCTTCCCCCTCCCCTCACCCCCACCACTTCCTCCAGGACTGCATAACCCCCTGAAAGACCAGACCCTTGTCCCATCCTGATTATGAAAGGTTTAAACATCTGGTAGCTCTGTTTCAGCAGCTGGGTCCCCGAGTCCTGGCCCAATCCCCAGCCCCTGGCTGGCCTCCAGCCCAGCTTTGGATGATGGCACGGGAGCGCAGCCTCTTTCCTTGCCAGCTTCTTGTTCCTCTGCTGCAGCAGTGCTGGGATCTCAGTGAGTCAGACCCCCCACATACAAGGCTGACCTCTGCTCCTGGCTTCTCAGGCCCTGATCCCAGGCCCAGCTGGGCTGCTGCCCCATCAGAGCTGGAGGAAATGGCTGTTGCTGCTATGACAACAAGGCTTTGTGCTGTCTGCCCAGAACAAAGAGGGTTTTCTTGTCCCTTTTAGGATCCCTTGGGGCCAGGGAGGGGTGGCAGAAGCTAGGAGGATGCTCCAGGGTGTCTGTCCAGTCCTTTGCCCAGTGTGCTGTGGGCACCAACAGCTAGATAAAATCCACTCCATCCCAGCTCTTGGGATGCTCCAAAGCTGGGAACAACAAGGATCCTGTCCCTTGTTTTCTCCTAGAGCTGATGCTTAGGTGGCACTTTCCATCCAGGGAATGGGGATGTCTCTTTTTCTAAAGGAGACATATTAAAAAGGGTACAGATGTAGTAGAATACAACCCCTTCCTCCAGTCCAGAGGCTCAAAGATACATGTAAGTGAAAGCACCTTAGCCTTTTGCACTCAATATTTAGATAGACAACCTGAGAATTCTCCTGAAAGTCACACAGCCAACTTTGCTTAGCCTGAAACCTGCACCATGGCTCCAATTCTCAGTCCTATTCTCGGCCTGAGCTGTCCACCCTCCTGCCAAGCACCAAAGCCTGTGACTCAGCTTCATACACCTTGTGTTAACTGGACCAGCAACCAGGTGGCTCCTGGATACCTATCTGAGGCCCTGAGACCTCATGCTGCAGAATTTGTTGCTAATGATGACCTCCAGGCATCCAGCACACCCGAGCTTCAGAACCTCCTCATAGGTAGCAGTGGTCTATCTCTAGAGAGGGAAAGTCAAGGAGCTCTTTGGGTACAAAAGAATTGCTGAGGCAGATGGATCAAAGATAAGGGTCAAACTTAGAATGAACATGGACAGAGGGATAAGATCCAGAAATGGGGTGAAGATCAGCAGCCCTGGCAGAATCCTGGCCTCAGCTCCCTCCATGTCTTATCAGCTCCCTCCTTTCCTGGCCGTTGATAGGAGATGCTGCTTCCCTTTGGCCCTGATAGAGAGCACTCTGCAGGGAGCCCCTGTAAGTCTAGTTTTGAATGCATGGTCAGGAATCAATTCTCTTCTACGCTGTTTCTCTGGGTTGTTTTTTTCTTTAAAGCAAATTGCTCAGTGAGACATTTTCCTGGGCTCTGGTGAAAATAACAAACCGCTGGGAACCAGGAGAACATGGTTCCTGCTGCATCTTGTGCATGCACAATTGCTGCAGCTCTTCTACTCACTTGCTCAGAAACTTCGGAGAATTCTCTCCACCTTGTTTTCTGCAAGGGTTAATCAGGATCGCTCAGCTTCCTCTCAACTCTGAGGTAAAATGGGAACAGGATTTCAATTATTGTATTTATCATTAAAATTTTAATAATTTGGGTTTGAAAATCAGAATGTTAGTATTAGCAATGCTTTAGACACACACATGTATTACAAGAAGTAGTCAAAAATAGTTATATTCAAATTTTTAAAATATATTACAGTAAAAGATATTGCCATCAATGTCCCTCAAAATACTCCCCCTCCCTTGAGACACATTTGTCCCATTGTCCTTGCCACTTTCTGAATAAGTTCTGGAAGACCTCTTTCACGAGTGTCTTTATGAGATATGATCAAAAATGTGGTGAGTGCTGTTGCTGAGAATCATCCAGTGGAAAGGCAGGCTCATAAAAGCATTACAATGTGTCTTCATCCACCTTATTCACCAGATCTGGCACTGTATGACTTCCGACTCTTCTCCAAAGCCAAAATGAGCATGAAAGATAAATGTTTTCAATCAATTCAGGACATTAAGGCAGCCAGAACAGCAAAACTAAAGACATTCACAAAAAAAGGACTTCCATAACTCATATTCTCTATAATGCTTCTCTTAGAGTCAACAGCCCACTGCCTCTGAAGTCTAAGATCATATCCTGGCTCCACCACTCTCTGGTTGCATAGCCCTGGGAAAATCACTTTCTGAACTTCTGTGTGCTTCAGTTTCCTCATCTTATAAAATGAAGCTAATAATGGTATCCATGTCATTTGAGTGGTTATATTTTCAATGCACTAAAGTATATAAAGTTCCCAGTGTAGTGTTTGTCAGATAGTAAACAATAAATAGCATAAGATGACAATTAACATGTGTTGAATAAATATAATCAGAGAGAGAGAGCGAGGAAAGAAAGAAGAGAAAGGCAAGCAAGCTATGAGGTGGCAGTGTTTGCTTCTAACTCCCATCACTTTCAGCTTGCCCCAGGTAAGCATGACTCTGAGGTATAATTTCCTAAGCACCCCTGCAGGATCAGACTGAAGCTTCCCTCCTCGGAATTTGCCTGGAATCATGTGGTCACTTGACTTCTTGCCCTTCTTACCTTGCTTCTCCCCTTTCTTTACTGCTTTCCCCCGGGGTGGGCTCTGTTTCAGGGCTGCTTCTAGATTCTCTGAGCTGAAACACTGGTCTCAAGGAGCCTAATCATGGGGCATCCCAATGCTGCAATCCCCCAGCAGTGCAAGGAGAATAGCACTGAAGCGAGAGCTGGCAAGGAGGAGATTGTGGTCAGCAGCAGGTGTGGGACTCAAGTTAGAGAAGTCCAAGGAGAAATAGTAGGTTCATCACTATACACCATGACCCATAGGGCAGTCACCATGAGCCACGTTGGGCCAGTCATGCTCTCTATTCTGAGAACTGGGACTTGGGGCAGCTAGTTAGTCTCTGCACATGTCTAGAACTACAACATAGGTAAATAAACATCAGACGGCGGTCCAGCAGGGGGGTCAACGAGAGCCCAGAGAACTGAAGCAAGGGACTCTGGGGCCTGACAAGGATGGAGGCCCCGGGTATCTGGTAAGGGGTAGACAGGGGTACATGATCCTCAGCCCAGGAAGGAGGGGTGAGCAGCAGACAGGGAGGCCAGTTGGGATATAGGAACAAGACAGTCCCCTGATGGGAGTGGGGAGAAATGCCTGGCTTGTGCAAAAGCCAGTGACTAGGGCTGGGAAGGGGGAGCTTCAGGAGCCCCTTGGCCAGGGAATGATGCATGAGTCCTAGTGCTCACCTCACCTCTGGATTCTTACAGACTCCTCCCAGGGGCCGAGCCAGGAGCAGAGCTGATTGTGTGTATGGTGCAAAGTGGCCCCAGGGGTGGAGAAGAGGGTCCACTGTCGGGACAGTCAGGGCGACTGAGCACTCCCCATCCACGCAAGATAGCCTGGCTTTGGCTGCCTCCCAGCCCTCCAGGGTCCTCAGCCCAACAGCCTCAAATTATCCTGCCATTAGCGGAGATCCATCCCTTTTGAGCACTGTGCCATTTCATCACACCATCTCAGCATCCAACATTAGGAGATAACTGCGCTCACAACATATGTCATTACTCATTAAGGGACTTTTTCTGGATTATGGCTGGGGCTTAATGACTTGTTAAAGATGTTTAACACTTACAATTTTGTTTTTAATTTAGGAAGCAGCATGATCAAACTGTGCCCTGAGACTCTCTCCTCGATTTGGTGAAATCTGGAGATGGGCCGGCTCCGAGGCTGTCTGTGCAGGGGAGGTGATCCTTAAATTGAATTGCAGCCCTCCAAGGGGTGTTTGCCCCGTCAGCGGCTGCCAGGATCTGACATGTTAATGGGGCTGAGGAAACAATGGGTTTCAGAGGTAATTGCTGAAGCAATGACTTCCAGGCAACATTTGACTTGAAAAAAGTGTTGCTTCTGCTGCTGCTGTGGCGGAGGAGGCCGGGAGGGGCAGGGGGGGGCTCTGCTCAAGGCCTGGCTCCAGCGTTTCAGCCAGGTTGGCTTTCCTGCAGAGCTCAGGTGGGCCTGCACTCCCCTGCAGCCCAGGTGCTGACAGGCAGCTTCCTTTCCACCGGCCTTTGTTCTGCCCATGGCTACAGGCTGAACCACACTGGCTACTCCAGTGGTTGTTTCTCAGGGAGGGGAGGGCCCCAGACAGAGGGATTGGGGCAGGAAGCTCCTGAACAAGACTCCATAAGAAGAGCACCCAGCATTTAGGGAGCACAATCTGGCTCCCAAGATCCCTTCTAAGCAGTTTACCCATACTGACTCAGCTAATCCACCCAACACCTCTCTAGGAAACATCATGCCCATTTTACACATAAGAAAACTGAGCCTCTGAGAGCTGAAATGCTGGAGCTAGAGCCCAAATTTAGGCAAATGACTCCTACATCAGTCCCCACACTAGAGCCATCACTAGCCATTCACTGCTTACTGCTTAAGTGGCCAGCACAAGTTACTTTGTCTACATATTGATCTTCTCAGGGAGCTCCCAACCTGCCAGAAGTGCTGGACCCTTGGATACAGAAGGTCAGTCTGAGGTTTTATAAGGCTCTTTGCTCATAAAGGCAAACTCTGGAGAATCACATAAGAAATTTTAGCAAATGTGTAGCTGCCTGCTGTAGAAAATAGGTCAGAGGTTCATTCTAGGCCTGAGTAAATCCAACATCAACCTTGGATAAGGAAGTGGGAAGAGAAAGGGATGCTGGGCCCAGCTCTTTGGAAAGGCTCTGCCACCTCAAGTTAGCAGTACCAGACTGAGAGGAGGTTGAGGACCTGCATCAGAATGGGGGCTCAGTGGAAGAGCTGGAGGAAAGATTGTTAAAACTTATTCATTCATTCATCCATCCATTGAATTATTTAACAGATATATGCTAAATCACCTGCTATGCATGTGGCTCTACTGGGCAGGAGTAAAAAGATAGAACTTCTGGAGTTCACACCACCATGCACCAGAGTTTATTAAGTGCCGAACTCTACCTCGGCATTCTTCCAACACTTGGTTCTGAACCTGCCAGGTCCTTGGCTCTTGTCGCCATGGATTCCACTGATCACACACCCCCTTCCTGCCCAGAAAGGAAGAAGTCACTTCTCCATCACATGGCCCCCAGTGTCTTGGGAGCAGCTTCCCAGGGCTCAGGGCCTGGCCTCAGGAGGAGGAAGCTGGTCACTTGGGCTTTCCACCACAGAGAAGCCACCTCATATAGGAAAGGCTAGAATCCAGTCTCACGGGCTTCAGAAGCTTAGGCTTGGGTTGGAGACAAACGCTCACCTACAGGGCACCCAGAGGTGCCCTGACTGTGGAAGCCACCAGTCCATGGATGGCCCAGCCTGTGCTTGATGAATGCAGTGGGATTTTCCCAGGTCTCAGGAGAACACCCTTAATGATAGGAGATATGGACAGAGTCTCATGTGGCCTGAAGTCCTGAGCACCTGGCCATGGGACACAGCAGCCCCAAGGAAGGAGACACACAATGGAGGGGAAAGTCCAGCCCATTCTTGCCTCATTAGGAACAGAAAAAGTTCTAGAACTACAGCTAGTGCCGCTTGCTTCCCACACCAATGCCTCCAAAGAGAAATGTCCCTTCCTGTCAATGGCGCCATTTTCAAAAGGGGGAATTACTATAGGGAACATAGGCAGACCAGAGCTTCCCAAGGCAAAGAGCAGGACAATCCTCATCAGTGTGCTTACCTCCTGAGGCCTCCCCCCTCATTTTTCCTAGAAAGCTTCATGTATACTCTCAGCCACTCATCCCTCCAGCCCCAGCTAATGTGAGGCCTTCAGGCCCGGCTATAATGTGAGTGAGGCCTTCTCGTACTGTCCCTCCTCAGGCCTTTCACAGAACTTCGACCAACATCTCATACGGAATATAGTTATTGTTCACACACGTGTCCCTTCTGCACGACTAAAGCTCTGAAAGTTCAAAGACCTAACCTTGCTGGCCTTTGTACCCCAAGTATCAGGTACAAGGTTGTCACAGCAATCAAAGGAGAAAGGAGGAGGAAAGAAGGGAGGAGGAAGGAAGGAAGGAAGGAAGGAAGGAAGGAAGGAAGGAAGGAAGGAAGGAAGGGAAGGAGGGAAGGAAGGAAGGGCCCATCCTAATCCAA
>NW_004624764.1:20825049-20869829 GCF_000247695.1 Heterocephalus glaber | reverse complement strand
TGTGTGTGTGTGTGTGTCTCAGTCTCCCTCCTCTCCCACCCACCCCCAATCAGCAGGGCAGGCAAGGACCTCCACTTCCCACACCCAGTCAAATGCAAAGCTTATGGCCACAATGACCAGCACTCGCCTGCTGGGGTGGGGAGGACGCTGTCCCATTGGACCTCTGATGGGTCAGGATGAGGTTCCAGGGGAGGGATGTGAAGATCCCACAAACTGTCTTCCTGGAAACCAGGGAAGCCAAATATTCACAGTGTTTGAAATAAGCCTGGGATCTCAGCGGAGTCACTATAGAAAAGAAGAGGACACTGGCAAAACCTCCACATGCCAGCGCTAGTGTGGGACATTTAGTTGCCTTGTTTCATCATGAAAAGAACCCACTTTTGACTCCAGAACTCTTTTTTTTTTTGGTACCGGGGCTCAAACTCGGGTCCTTGAGTTTGCACAGCAGGCAGCGAAACCACTGAGCTAAATCCCCGGCCCTGAAAATAACCCACTTTTCAAATGAAGAAGCCAAGGTTAAGAAATTATAATCACTGAATAAATATATTGTGATATCCACTGTGGACAGGCATTGTAACAGGCATTGGGGATATTCAGGGAACAAAACAGTGGGGCTGGTGATCTAGCTGGGGGTAAGGGACAAAAAAATAAATACAATCAGTATGTAAAATAAAGAGCAAGTTAGATGGTGAGCCCCGCTAAACACAGGCACTCATGAGGTAAGGAAAACTGGCCCTGGGATGGGGTAGGGGAGTACATTTGAAATGTATGGTGGTCAGGGTGGACCTCACTGAAAAGGTGACATGATGGAGGCCAGCATGTCAGCCCTGTGGATATCTGAGGAAGAGTCTAGGCCATCAGGCAAGAAGTGCAAAGGCCCTGGGCTGAAAAGGTGGGTGAGGTAGGGAATCTCTAGGAAGGCCGTCAGGGAAGTCAAGTGGGAATAATAATCACAAAAAAGGATAGAAACCAATCATGGTGGCCTTCAGGATCATTTTAGATTTTAGCTTTTACTCTGAGTGAAACAAGGAAGTCACCACAAGGCGTTAAGCATAGGAGAGTTATGATGAGATTGCACTTTAAAGGCTCTCTGGCTGTTGGTTTGAAATCACTGTAGGGCACATGGGTAGAAAGAGCAAAATCAATTAAGAATGCTGTTGCAGGGCTGGGGATTTAGCTCAGTGGTTTCGCCACCTGCTGCGCAAGCGCAAGGACCCGAGTTCGATCCCCGGTACAAAAAAAAGAATGCTGTTGCAATAATCAGGTGAGAGATGGCGGTGGCTTGGACCCGGATGTGTCTCCTCGGTGTCTGAGGAAAGAGTGTTCCAGTTCCAGGCAGTGGATGACAGGGAGAGAAGTGATCAGCTCCTGGACACATTCAGAAGGAAAAGCCAGCAAGTCTTCCTGATGATTGGATGTGGTAGATGAGAGAAATAGAGGGGCCGAGGAGGTCTCCAGGTCTTTTTGGCCCAAGCAACCCTACGGGTGTGTTCACTTGGCATCTGAGTAGACATACGGTGGGGGCTGTTAGATGTGAGTCTGGGCTCAGGGAGAGTTCTGGGATGTAGGTACACAGGTGGAAGCCGTGAGTCCACCATGGTGTTTAAACCATGACAGTGGCTCCTCCTCCTTTTTCACTTACGAGATATTCTCACTTACTCCTGGATAGGGGCCTCCAAAATATTAGCCAGACACCCAGAGCTGGTTAAACACAAAGAGCAGACTTTGGATTCACACATGCTCTGCCCAGCTCCTGGCCCTGCTACTCATTATGATGCACCTCGAGCACATCGCTGCACCTCTCTGGGCCTCCATCGCCTTATCAGGAAGTGAGTGGGTGAGAGAGCAGCATAAAATACTTGACATAGCATCCAGGCAGTGGCAAACACTAAAAAGCAAGTCGCTGTAGCAATGATAAGCACAGCAGAGCAAGAACAGCTAAGGACAGAAAGTGCCCCCCCACTTCCTCCCTCCCACTTCCTTTTTAGCCCCAAAGGTCACTCTTGGAGGGCACACTGGGCATGATGCTTCCTGAGCGCCTGTTCTGCACAAGGCACATACTGCTGAGGAGGGTGGGCAGTGGCAGGCCACACCCAGAGGGACACAGGGAGTGTGGATAGGCTCTGCAGGGACTTCTGTTCAGAGTCACACCTGGGCTATGGCTTCAGGAAGGGAGGCAGTGAGTGGCACTGAGGTGCATCTCCTGGTTGGGGAAGGGGAAGCGGGGGGAGGGGGCCTCGGCTCCTGCAACCTGGAGGAATGACACACGAAGTGCACCCTGGGAATATCCGGGGCTGCAGCCTGAGGTTGAAGATTAGGGTTTCTGGAGAATGAGAGTCAGTGGTATTCCCAGCCTCCGTGCTGAGTGTAGGGGTGAATCCACATGAGATGGGGTGTCCAGGTGAGTGGCTGCACATATCCGTGACTGCTTATGTGTACTCACGGGAGTGACCCATGTGTGTGCTATGTGGCCTATGTCAGGTTACTGCTTACATAGGTTACAATCTACAAGACATGGCAGGCAAAAGCCAACAGGTGCTGTCCCAGGAGGAGCAACCTGCATCTCGAGACAAAGTGGAGACAGCACCGCCCAGGACTCTGCTGGCTGGGCAAGCAGACCCCACACCACACAGAAGGAGTGTGCCACTCCTCCCTGGGGCCAAGCAGCACTGAGCCACCAGGACCGCAGCGAGGGGCAGGAGAGTCCTACCTGGTGTACAAGGCCACGCCCCAGAAGCCCTTCTCTGCCTGTGTAGACCTGCTGACGCCTCCCACACTTCACATCAAGTTGGGCCTGTGGGAGTCCTGGGCCACGCCCAGCTGCCAACCAAGGCCACTGAGGCAAGGGCTCCCTCCATCCTGACCAGACTGGAGCTGTCTCCCTCTCCAATAGACCAAAGTCACAGCTCCCCACCTTCTGCCCTTGGAAATGAATCATTTAAGATTCCCTTTTCATCCTGGAGCCCTCAAACAGCCTCATGAGCCATGAGCATGTCTCCCTAGGTAGAATTTAAGGCAGCTGCAAAATGCCTCGATATTTTCAGAGGCCTTATTGTGCTTAAACTCGTTAGAGAGGCCATGGAGTTAATTAGTATATAGATTTTCCCATAGAAAGCTAATTTTCAGAATGATTTGCAGCCACTGGGTCTGTAACAGACTGCAATCTATTTTGTTCTCAAATTTTTTTCCAAAAGAAAAGTCCAAATTGCAGTGACCAGATACTTCCATACCTCAGTCCCAGCCCACCCACCCTCTCATGGGTCAGGACCCCCCAAAGGCTGGCTGCTTCCCCTTAATCCTGCCCAGGGTCCTGGCATTTAGCCCTACATTTTCACAGACACTAGTCCAGGCTGAGACTGCTTGGGCGAGGGGCAGAGAGCGTGGGTGGAGAGAAGCTGTCTTCCAGTGTTCAGTGCATGAACTTGGGCATAGAGAGACCAGGAAAAAACCTAGTCTCTGACCTTTTGAAGTTATTTAACCTCTCTGTACTTCATTTCCTTAATCAGTAAAATCAGGATAGTAATCCTTACCTCATATGGAGTGTTAGAAGGATCATTATTAACACTGATTTTTTTTAAAAGGTAATGTTTATTGGTACTTTCAGTGTTCTAAGTCCTGTGCTGTAAGTATTTTACATCATCTCATTAAATTCTTCTTTTCTGCTTATTTCTTGGAAGGAAACTGAAGCTCAAAGAGATAAAATAACTTGCCCAAAGTCACATTATAATGGGTGATACAACAGGGCTTTGAATCCAGGTCTGCCTGATTCCAGAGCTCCAAATAGGTAACGATTTCCTGGAAAGGAAGAGTCACTATGATTATGCCTATGAATCCAGCCTCAGCTGTTACTTTTTCCCCAGGATTGTGAGGCCTCACTTACATTTTACAGCAATGTGGTTCTGTCCCACTGTGCTCCTGACACATAGAAAAGTAAGAGAGCCATGGTCTCAGAGCTGGAAAGTTCCTTAGACATTATGGAATCCATCCCTCTCCCATTAGGCAGGTGGGCAAGTTGAGGCCCACAGAGCTTCACCCAGGAAAAGCAGGCACGCCCCAGGACTGCTGGCCCCGTTCCCTGCGGAGCCTGCTGCCTTGCCATCTCCGGATTCTTGGCTCCTCAGAGAGCATCTCACAATAAGAGGCTGGGAGGAGCTGCCACCTGATAGCCGGATGATGGTTTGGATGGTTTCCGAAGCCCTCTGCTGAGTGAAGCCAATATTAGTCATCAGAGATCGGCTCGTGCCCGAGAATCCTTGTCAGAAAATGTGATGACTTAGTGGACTGAAAATGTATTTTGCTGCCTTATCACACATCTGGAGTTCCAGCAGAGCAGTCCCTGGGCTGGGGAGGCAGCCAGCCTTGAGAATTTGCACAGATATGGGTGTTTATCAGAAAACGTCCAAATGGAGGCTGAGCTGGGAGGGTGATGGGAGAAATAGCTTGAGAACATGCTGATGGTGATAAGGAAAGCGTATCTGCTCATTACCCCAGGGGCCTCAACCCCCGCCCCAGACCTGCAGCCCCCACTTGCTCTTGGCTTTAGGAATTGATTACACTTGCTCTTTCCACTGGTGGTAAAGGGAGGGAAAAGGCTGGATGCCTTGACTGGAAAAAGCCAGCTGCTCTCCCAGAAGTGAGTTTCCATCCCCTTGAAACTCCACTCAGGAACCACTTCCTGAGCTCTGAGAGTCAGGCCTTATGCCAGTCAAGCCTCACTGGGCACCAAGCTCCATGAAGGACTCCTTTGTGCCACACCCTTGGTTGGCGGACAACCTGCAGGGCCTCGAGGTAGATGTCTACTGTTTGCCAGATCCTAGAAGGGCTGACCTTCTGTGCTGCACCAGGTGGTGTGGGATGGGCTCCTCCCAGCACGTGCTGCCTGAGCCAAGTAACCAGATATAAACCTCAGTCAGCTGCCTGTAAGGTGTTTGCAGTGTGTCCAGGAAGAAAGGCAAGTGCCCCATTAGCTAAAATATCCTCAGAACCATTTTTTCACCCGTTGGTTCATAGCTGTAGGGACCAAGACACACGAGAGGCTCATTCTGCTTCAGTACTCTGGTAAGCCTTCCTGAAAGAGTAGCCTTTGAGGTTGCCTTGAAGAATGAGCTGGACTTTTCCAGACATATAAGAAGGCTAGATCATTCCAGGAAGAGGACACAGCTAGAGCAAAAACAGAGAATAGGGTAGGGCCAGGTGTTGGCATATTTGGGAAATGGCAGATTGACCAGAGTTGAAATGGGAGTGAGGAGTCACAAGATGAGAATTCAAAGGAAGGCTCTGAGGAGCGATATAGGTCTCCAGAGGAACTTCGACTACCATACTTCAACGAGATGACTTCCATCTTTATTGTACATATTAGACATCTGGGTAAAAAGACTCATGAAAATTGGATTTGGCCGGAAGTAAAGAGGAGGGGAGAAGAGGGAGGGGAAAGGAGGGAGGAAAGGAAAGAAAGACAAAGAAAGAGAGGGAAAGAGAGGAGAGGAGAGGAGAGGAGGGGAAAAGAGAGGAGGGGAGGAGAGTAAAGGAGAGATGGGGCTGCTGGCCTGATAACCAGGCTGTGTCACTGTTTCTGTCTTTGCCAACCAGTCCTGAGAGCCACTGTTGAGCAACAGTGATCATGCAATGAATAGGCTTTGACTTTGTTGCTCAAGATGGCTCAGTGTGAATTCTGGGTGAGTCTCTTCTCAGTCGAGTCAGGCAGCCAGTGCAGGAGCACTCCAGGTGCATTATGGTTCCAACCACCTTCAATCTGATAGAGTAGAAGGATTTGTGTATCATTCATTTGAAGTGAAACTGAGCCCTGCCTGAGGAGGAGTAGGCCAGACAGATGCTCAGCCTCTCCTGCTTTGGGCCATCTTCCTCACTGGCCCAGTAATTCTGCTCTGCCCCAAATATGCATAGCCCCATTTAGCAAAGAAAAAGTCCTGCCTCTGGCTAAACTATTCTCCTTAGAAGCACTTGAGAAGTCACCTTTGGTCCTGAGGCGGGGGAAAAGTTGGCTAAAGGAGACTCCCCATTCCTGCCCCCAAGCAGCTTCTACCCAGCCATATCCAGTGCCTTACCTGCATCAGGTTCTGGGAAATATAAGTGTCCTCACATCACTACATTTCCAGGATATTTGGTTCTCTAGCTTCACCAATAGGAACTACCATGGGAAGGCAGATAAATCCCTGACCTCAGGGATGACATTTATTGAGCACCAAATGTGTACCAGACACTGGCCAGAGGTTTTCTTATCAGTTCTCTTATCAATCCCAATGGCCTCAAAATGTAGGTAGTGTCAACCTCATTTCACAGATAAAGAAACTGAGACTCAGAGAGATTCAGCCACGTGCCTGAAGTCCCACAGCTCAGGACCTGAGCTTATTACCAGCTCTGCATTTCCTTAGCCCATCATGCCTCGCCTCAGGGAAAAGGATTCCTTTCTCCCTCCCTCCCGCTCTGGGCCCCACTTCCTGGATGGTACAAACAAGCTCCTCAGGTGTAGATCCCCTGCTCCTGGTTTCTCAGGAAGCCATTGCTTTCTCCCAAGGTTACAGGGAAAACTGGAACGGGGTGGGGTTGGGGGGTTCAGCCCTCACACTCACAGGCTAGTGGGCTTTCTGGGGTCCTCTGCCCTGCAAGCCCCAGCTCCTCCAATAGCCCCTCTATTCCCAGAGACTGGCCCTTGCTCTCTTACTGCTACACAGCACCAATTCCCCAAAGGGTTAAAAATGGGAACCAAATAATTTATTTCAAGATCTTCCAAAACAAATTCAAATTTTTTTTAATTATGTCAAATTAAGGCCATTAAAAGTTAAGCTGTGTACCAAGAGCATTTTCCTAGGAAAGGTGCTGTAACATCATTATTTCTCCCCAAAACGCACTTACTGTACATTTCTCAAAGCCATCAGCCTTGATTGAAGGCTAATGAAAAAGCTGTCCTGCGTCAGTTTATTCCTTGTATCCATTAAGAATAATTACGGCTGAACAATTTTTGATGCCTGTAACCTTCGAAAGCGTTGCTAATGGCATTATAAATTGCTCCTTGTCCAATGACTACGGCGAGATGCTTAATTCAAAGGCGCTCTGTCAACAGGACTGATTTGTGTGGCTAATGAGTGCGTTTAAAACAACAGCCTCGGCTCATGCATCCGAATGTCAATAAGAGGACGAGGTTCAATAAGGAGGCTTGTCCGTAATAATTAGCAGGGACAAGCGCTCTGGATCAGACCCATTGTGGCTTCCACAGCCCAGTTCTCAAGACATCACCAGCATCCCTGGGGCTTGCCCAGGCACAACTCTTTGCTCCTAGGCTGAGGTTAGAACCAGGACCCAGAGGACCTCGGCGGGCAGGGGACAGTGGCAGAGGAGGAGGTGCTGACCAGAATGTGTGAGGCAGAGATGAGAAGATGACGGACTGGCTTCCATTTATCAAGCACTTAGGCATTAATTCTGCAGACATCTGTGGAGCACTCACTGCGTGCAGGTGCTGGGAGAAACAGTGGTAAAAAGGATGAACACAGCCACACAGCCAGCAAACAGTGATCTAAGCCATAAGCAGGGAGGTGAGCAAGTGTCAGAGCAGAGGGCTCCGTGAGAAAAGCACGCAAGGTGCCACGACCAACCTGGGGCCCGGGAAGCAGGACTTCAGTGAGGCTATGGTCCCATTAGGAGTTAGCCAGGCAAGGAGAGGTGCACCCTGCCATCAGGCAGACAACCCTCCAGAGAAGAGGGGCTGAGGAAACAAAGGGAGCCCAATGGGGTGGCAGAGGCCCAGAGGGCAGGGGTGGAAGGGGCACAGCTCTGGCTGCCACATGTTTGGTGTGTGGTGTGGGTTGCACCAGAGGCACTGAAAGACTTTAATGTGTAATTCTCTTCCCAGTCTCAGAATGGGGAGGCTCTCCTATCCCAGCCCTCAAAGATTTAGTGCCAATGGCATCTTCCCCTGGAAGTCGGCCCTGATTTCCCCTTGCTTTCTTGTCAGGCTGCAACCCCCAGCTGGCATCAAGGTTACACTGAACGCATCTCCTTACTTCCTGCATGTCTTGTGGGCAATCATCTCTATTTCCTCAAGAATAGAGACTTATGCCTTCCTTCCCTCTCACTCCAAAAAGGCTAACCACAGTGTCGGGCACATGGATGCCCTCAGTCAGGGTTTAGTACCTGCCTGTTTAACTTTTCCTGGGTTTCACATTGCTACTGTGATTCCTGTGGCTAGATTTTTATTACACACACATCACTGGGAAATTAGGATAGGAAAGGAATGGGAATGGAGAAAGGACGCAGGGTTGGAGGAGGTGCGCAGACAACATGATCTCCCCAGGACTCTTACCTTTGTCCTGAACATGAACACACACAGCATGTTTGTTCAGTAGCGCATTTAGCAGTTGCAAGGTCCCCAGGCCTGTGCAAGAGAGGATGAAGAGTGAGGCCTTGAAGGCCCAGCTGAGGCATTTGGGTTTTAATGCGTGGCGAAGAAAAGTCAATGGTTGCCTTAAGCTGGTTCATAACTTAGGCAGACACGTGATTTAAGAAGATGCCTGTGACTGCATGTGCGGCCTGGATTGGGAAGAAAACAGATCAGAGAGAAAGAATGTGGCTGAGAGCTCAGGATCTAGCTGCCTGAGTTCAAATCCCAGCTCAGCCATACGCAAGGGTTAGACTTTGAGCACAAGTTACTTATTCACAGTACCCTCGGGTTCCCTCTATGTAAGATGGGAATGATAATAGAACCTACTTTGTGGCACAATGGTGGGAGGTAGATGAGAAAACTCACGTACAGGGTTTTGTATGGTCCCTGGCACTGAATAAGTATTGACATCGCTATAGTCGGTGCATAGCAGCCATACCAAAACAAATGCAGCCTCATTTTATCAAGTAAGGAAACAAAGATTCACAGAGGTGAAGTCCCTGGCACAGGGTCCCTTAGGTAGCATGAAGTGTGAGCATTGACTCCATAGCCAGCACATTTTCCTCTACCGCAGTGCCTCCTCAGCACAGAGGGGATGGTGTGCATGTTTGTGTGTGTGGGCGCACATGTGTGCTTAGCTGCAGCGCAGCCACACACACTCCTGCATCAGATGTGTGCTTCTGTCCCAGGACAACCCCTGGCCTGCTAGCAGGGCTCCAGGTGTTTGCCTGCAGGAGCCAAGGGGAGCAGACAAGGTGGGGGGCCACTCCTGGCCCACCTGCCTGCCGGCACCTCCACCTCCAGGGCCTCTCCAGGTGCAGAGGCAGAAAGCAGGTATCTGAGGACAGCTGTCATGATCTGTCTCCTCACTTGGGATGACAAGTCTCAGATCTCTATCTCAGCAGAGAGGTGGAAGGGAAATCCTGGGAGGAAATGATAAACGGGTGTTTGTCCCAGTCCACCAGCAAAGAGAGATTTGTTCCAAAAGCCCTTCCCTTCGACTCTTGCCAAGAGCAAGCAAGGGAGCCCCTGTTTAGATCTGAACTTCAGGCTGTCTTCTCCAGGACAGCAGAGATGTGAGGCATTCTGACCTCTGACTCCATGAGCGGAGCACAATTTTGAGCTCCTGTGGTAAAGTGCCTCTCTGCAGTGTCTAAAGCCTCCAACCTTCATACCACATCCTCTTCCCCTGACTCCCATGACAACTCTTCTGAGTCTCCTCTGAGATCTCTGGCCAGTCTTTCTTGCTTTCCTAGACAGCTATTTCTTCCATTCCCTTGCTTGCACCCTGTGTTCTTTTCTCGCTCTCAGCCTTCTGCCTGGATAAGTGAGCTCATCCATCGCAGGCTTTCATTTGTTACCTCCCGACTACTCCCCAAATTTTTTATTCCAGCCAATGCTTCTCTGAGTCTGACCCACGTAGCCAACTGCCCTTGGAACATCTCTGTCCCATGGGCAACATGTCCAAAGCAAATGCTACTACCATCCTCCCCACCAGCTCTATTCCTCTCTCTTCCACCATTCAAAACACTCCAATCATCCAGCCAATTGAACAAGCCAGAAATTGAGAAGCAAGAAAGTCTGGGTTTAGTTCCAGGCTCTACCACTTACTAGTCCATGTGACCACAGCAAGTTGCTTAACTTAACCAACCCTCAATTTCTGTAGCTGCAAAAATGGAGATCATAAGATGTCTCACCTCACAAGTTGCTATCAACAATGAATGATTTAATATATGTAAAATTAGCAGAATAACTCCCATATCTAATTGCCAATGCTTTTAATAAGTTCTGGATTTCTTCCACTGGTCTCATCCCTTCATTGAACAACCAGTGTGAGCCTAGAGAACAATCAGATTGTAACTCTTCCATGGCTCCTCATCACCATTCTTACAAATTTCAAGTTTCTGAACCTGGCTTTATCAAACAAGACTCTCGATGGCCGGGGATTTAGCCCAGTGGTTCCAGTGCCTGCCTCGCAAGTGCAAGGTCCCTAGTTCAATCCCCAGTACAAAAAAAAAAACAAAAACAAAAAACAAGGCTCTTGAAAGATTTTAAATCTTTGGTGGAGAGGGCAGACGGCAATGTCCAGGAGCAGCTATCAGAGCAAAACCACTCACTTTATGACCAAGAAGCAGAAGAGAAGAAGAGGAAGGGGCCAGGGCCTCACAATCCCGTTCAAAGATGTGCTCCCAATGACTTAAAGACCTCCCTCCAGGCCCACTTCTCACAGGCTCCACCACCTCCCAATAGCACCACCCTTGGGACTAAACCTTTAACACAGGAGCCTCTAGGGGACATTCAAAATCCAAATTCTACCAGTACTCATTCTCTAAGTACTGGGAGCAGGGCCTCCCTCTAAATCATACTCCTCCAGTATTTCCAGGGACTGGTTGATGTGAGGTATAAAGGCCCAGCTCCCTTGCCTCAATTCCAAACAATGCTGGCCTTCCTAGCTCCCTAGATCACCATGGGATTTATTGAGGCTTCTAGTGTTACTGCTTAGTAACTAAATCTCAACCCACCAGTCCGTTTCCCTTGCCTCACTTCCCACATACTATCTCCATCTTGGAGTTCATCTCCCGGGAATCTGAGCTAAGACACTTTCCCAAATATCCACTTCCCTAGGCCAAGTTAAGTTCCCTTTCTTTGTGCCCCTCTAACCCCTTCCGCTAACCTGTGTCAGACTCCTAAAACACTGAATAAAATGACCAGTTTCCTTGTCCTTTCTTCACACTAAGGGGAAATTAAGTAAGAAGGACCGCATTTGTTCATCTATGTCTACAGCACCTCCTTTTGTGCCCAGAAAAGTCCCATTGATACTTGGAGTCATCTCAAGAGAGGTTTTGATATGTTTTACACAACAAATCATCAGGCATTCATTCCTTTCTTTGCTGTTATCAAAAATAGGTGTGATAGGCATCCCATCCTTGAGCCTGAAGGCTATAGGAGGCTTGGAGGTGAGACGAAAGCTGGGAAGAGACCTGAGAAAAGATGACAGGGACCAAGAGATCGGGGAGGAGATGCTGGATTCAGGGAAGAGATGCATGCCTAGGAGTCACCATCTTTGGCAATAACGCAGCAAAATAGCCATATCAAATATACCAATATATACTTCAGCCTAGCATACACTGGATGTTCCCTAAAAGTCTGTTTGATGGCTCCTAGGGAGCCCCAGAACAAAGCCAAGATTGTTTAGGAAGTCTCATGATGGTCCTATGTCAACCAACCCTTGTCTACTTTTCTGGCCTTATTTCTGGTCATGCCTTCTTTGTATACCATCTGCTCCTCGAACACAGCACCCCTGCTCACATCTTCCTGCCTATACACAAGCAGCCCTGCCTGTAATGCTCTTCCTCACTTTTGCCACTGAGGGAACTCCTATTCAACTGAAGCCATTCTCTGGTTTCTCTAGGAGGACCTTTCCTTTCCTCTTCTGCTTCCTTTTGTATCACTTTATACTGGAATCATCTGTTGTCTTGTTTTCTCCCCATGCAAAGCATGAGCTCTGTAACAGGCAAGGGATGTGTATAATTCATCTCTGTCTCCTCATAGTACTTGACCCGACCCAGAGCAGAAGCTGTTGGCTGAGGGGACAAGAGGGGCAAGAGGAGCATACTCTCCAGCTCAGGGCATTCTCATGGGCGTGAGTGTTGGCAACCTTGGGCATGGATGGAGAAGAAACTTTTTTGTTTTGTTTTTTGTTTTTGGTACCAGAGATCAAACTCGGGTCTTTGGGCTTGCAAGGCAGGCGTCGGAACCACGAGCTAAATCCCTGGCCTGTTAGAGAAGAAACTTAGAGCACTCTGGAAAGCATGGAGTCAGGGGTCTGGCCAAAGCCTCCAGCAACAAAAAATGGAGAAGATCCCATGAACTAGTGAAGTGCGATCCACAATTTTAATCTAGATCCTACCTGGGGATGGAGACTGACAACCTCGACACTGCTTCACATCTGTAGTGACATGGGATACCTGCCCCAGCATCATCCCCATTAGTAGCACCCTTACTTCCCCACATCTGAAGTTGGGTGTGATACTAGTCTATTTTACAGATGGTAACCAAGGCCCAGAGGTCCCCTAAGCTACTTCCAGCTCCTTCCTTGATTCAGTAACTCTTCATAGGCTTCATTCAGGGGACCCAGGAGTGACTCTGGCCAAGGACAGCCCCCATGCAACCTAGGGCTTGTCCTCATGCTGCAGTCCCCTGCTGGGAGCCCAAGTCCTACCCAAGGAAAAGCAATAGACCTGGGGCGGGGGGAAATCTGCTTCCTTTAAGAGGGTTCATGCTGACCCTCCAAAGTGGGTTGGCACTTAGGGGCCCAGCCGCCCCTTGAGCATGGGCACGGCTTATACCACACTTGGTCCTATGGACCTCCCAGGATCTCTGAGGCCAACCTCGACATGCCATTTACAGGACAAGTGACACAGAATGCATGATTGGGCTTTTGGAATTGCAGAGTATCACAAATATGGGAGTTATTATTAATGCTATTCTTATATACAGTATTTTATTTGGGGGGAGGTTCCTGGCATCCCTTTGTTCATAGAAATATATTCAAGAGTCAGCCTGAATATGGAAGATTTCAAATAAACCACTGAATAGAACCTATGATTACTTTTTTTAAATAAGGCTTTTTTATTCTAGAAAAAATTTCAAACTTCTGAGGCAAAAAGATAAATGATCAAGATGATTTTTAGGTTGTTTTTTTCAATTAGCAAATGTATTTCTATATTTTAACACACAAAGCATCTGTGGGTGCAGAGGATGTTGTGTATGCATACATCAATGTGCATGAGCATGTAAGTATACATGTGTGGGAGACACACCTGCCATAATATCTAAATTTTAAGTTCCCTAAGGACAGAGACAGTGTCTTCTTTCCAGTCCCAACACAGAGCCTGGCACATGACTGAAGCTCAATAATTACTTGTTGAGTGAAAGAAAGTGAAGACAGTCCGGTCAATAAGAAAGAGCTGATGTAGCAACCTTCCCCTGGGCAGCGTCTTGATGGACCATGACCTTCTGTCAGTTACCAGCAGCCAGAGTGGGGCAGGGGAAAGAAAGGGACTGAATTGCTAATGCTATGAATCTGCAAAGTACCAGGAACTGTTTCCCAGGGTTATCGTGGCCTCGCCACCCCCTCAGATGTTGAATTCCTTCTCCCTTCCCTCTGCCTCACACATCCATGGACACCGTCACTCTTCCCAGGGCCTCAGCCACTACTGTTCTTTCTGATACAGCCATCTTTGGTGCTTTTGTCATTTCTCCTCTCTCTTTGAAGACCTCAGCACCTCTCTCTGTCCACATCTTGGAGGACCTCAGTATTGAGACTGATGGTTACCTGAGCCCCTAGACTCTTAGCGCTGCAATAGACTGGAAAATGGCCACATTCCCGGTGCTTCCTTCCATCAAGACAAGGAATCTATTTCTCTTCCCCTTGACTTGGGGTGACTTTGGACTCATCACAGTCAGTAGAATGAAGCAGAAGTGCTGTTATTCACATTCTGTAACTAACCTGGATGATAAAAGCTCAATATCTGCTCACCACCCAACACCTCAACCAATAACTAGGCTGCCCCAAGACATGGTAAATGAGACTGTGTGAGGCCAGTCAGCCCCAGCCAACATGCCAGCACACAAGTGAATCCAGCCAAGATCAGCCCAGCTGGTCATAGTCAGCAAGACCTCCCAGCTAGTGCTAGACTAGGGAGTAATAACAAATGGTTGTTGTTTCAAGCCCATGGGACTCCAAGTGGCTAAGCATGAGTGGACTTCCTGCACTGCACTACAGCCACTGTGCTATGCCCCATGTACTGTGCCATTACCCAGCGCCACAACACCCCTGAAATGGATGCTCTCAGTACCTGCTCTCAATACTTGCTCTCTGACTTCAGCCCCTGAGCGCTCCAGCTCCCTCACCCTCTTATTTTCACTACACCTGCTCTTCAGTTTCATCAACACCACCAACACTTTCTCTTCTCCCTAAGTTTTCCCACTCTGCCTTCCTGCCTTTACTTCTCTCCCGATATCATCTAGATCCTATGGTCAACCACATCACCTTCTCTTCTGCCAGGGTCTTCAATACATTTGACTCTTGTTTTCCATTATGCCTTTGGGAAAAAATCCACCACTAGGTCAACCTAACACACGTGTTGCCCACTACTGGGTCACCCTCATGTTGCCAACCACTGCTGAAGGAGATCATCCTGCTACACAAGATGATCTTCACACACATTCATTGTCAACAACAAGGCCTTGTTGCTGTCCAGTAGGCCTTCAATATTCTCCTGGTCAATTTCCTGTCATATGACCCTCTGAGACCTATCCAGCCTTCATCCCTTTTCTCTCTTTATTTCTCTACATACTCCACAGGCATGCAACCTGACTTCCTATTCCAACAAGAAACAGGGCCACCAACAACCCACAGCCACCCACAAGCTAGCCTTCCTCTCTAATACCCCTGTCATCCACACACTTTCCACCATTAGAGTCCTCCTACTTCCTACCTGAGACTTCCTCGTACCTGCACTTCCTGTTTCAGGACAACAAGGTATCAAGGCAGTTAGGAGGACAGGCTTCGGGGTCAGATCTACCAGGTAGGTGGCAAGACCCCTGAACACACGGGCTGGCCCTGCAATGGAAGAGTGGCCTAGGCAGCTAAGAGGTGAAGGAACCATTTTCCTTCCAGCACAGAATCTCCTTCTCTCTTATCTCTCTTTTTTCTCTTCCATCTCCCCATCTCCTTCAGATGCTTCAGGTGTGTGTGTGTGTGTGTGTGTGTGTGTGTGTGTGTATGTGTGTGTGTTTATGTGGAGAGAGAGGGAAGGAGGGAGAGGAAGAGAAAGATATAGATATATACAGAGTATAGTGAATGTAGAGTGGAGCCCAGGAGGTGAGGAGCAAGAGAGGTGATGAAAATCAAATCAGAGTTCAGCACCTCTCAGCAAGGAGTCTGGTGCTTTATCCTGAGGTCAGAGCTTTAAAGGATGTTAAGGCAGGGAAAGACGTGGTCCAATTTGCACTCTGGCTAAATCTCTGGGAGAGAAAAGTGGAGAATGGAATGAACCCGGAAACAAACTAATGTGAAGCTGTTTGAGGGATACCGCTGCCCAGCAAGAGATGACAAAGTTGAAGGAGAGTGGGCAGGAGAGGGGAAGAGAAGCCCAGGGGATGGGAAGAGGTTAGGGCAGAAAGAGAACAGACGTAGAGAGATAGAAAAAAAGATGGGCAAAAAAGACACAAAAAAAGGAGAAAAGAGTACAGAT
Organism: Heterocephalus glaber; assembly: GCF_000247695.1. Next base: position 20,854,172 of record NW_004624764.1, on the reverse strand, counting down.
GAAAGGTGAACATCCAAGGGAAGCAAAGAAAACCAAAAGAAACAAAGACAAATAGGGACAAGAAGAAACGGACAGAAATTCCAGGGGCAGGGCCACAGCGATCTCTACAGGTCCCTGGACCCAGTGCTCCTTCATGGGGTGCCTGTCCCACTCTCTGCCACACCCAGAGGTGCTGAGACAAGAGGGAAGAAAAGAGGAATGGAGAAAGGAGGTGACATGATAGGGGGAGGGAAGGCAGGTCACTTGCACCCAGGCCTCTTGCAACCAAGGTATATCACTGGCCCTGGCCTCCACCTTCTCCTTCCTGGGCTGGCATCTGCCGCTGCAGCCTTCACAGGTTTGGATACACATGAGTTGATCAAGCAGAGGAGCAACCAGAGTTGGCTGGTTCTCATTTTGATGGTCCCTGGAGTGTACATTACTAAACTGGAGGAATTACTGTGACTCATTCACCTTCCTTTCCTCAAAAGAGATGGGGCAAAGCCAAAGGAAAGAAACACTCATCCACAAGAACAACACAAAATTTCAGCTAGAATTGGACAGCCCAGCTCTGGCGAGGGAGGCCACCAACCCAGCAGGGACAACGGCACTGGCACCCTCCCCTCCACACCCACAGGGCTTCATCTCCTCCATTCCCCTCCCACCCAAAAGAACATAAAGAGCCCAGTTCAGCCTCTTACAGACTCTCCTTGCTCCTCAGAGAGAAGCCACAGAGACTGGTGCCTCCTCCAGGCCAGGTAGGTGGGCTTACTCTATTTCCATGCACCGAGTAACCTCAGGCAGCCACTTGTACCTGAGTTTAACTTTATTCATCTCTAACATTGACCCTCTGCTAAGTCCCAGATGTCAGAGATGAATGAGCCTGCTAAAATCTTCTATGTGGAAAAGTTCTCTAAAACTGAAGAGTGTGGTATATCTGTGGTCTGTCCAGGCTGCCAACACAGTCCTGGCAGGAGCCTTGACCTCAGACCCTAGCACCTGACTCACACGACTACTTGTTGGGTAAGGGTTATCTTGCCTTGGAGCCAGATAGATGGAGGCAAACCCAGGCCTGGGAAGGAAATACATATGTAAGATGCAGCCCAAAGAGCAGGTCAAGCATGGAGTCCTCTGCCAGGCCAGGGGTGGGGTCAGGGCAGACCTGGAGGCAGCAGATAGGGTGCTCAAAGTGACAGGCAGCTGGCTGGAAAAGCTTGGGCCATTTCACAAATGAGAATGAGTTTTGAGACCTTCTGCTGGGAGGAGCATTTAACTGAGGGCTTCTGCCCAGACCCCAAGCTGAACAGCAGCCAAAGAAGAGCAAGCTCATAACTGGAGGCCTGAGGAGGAGCCTTACTGAGCTGGAAAAGCAGCTCACCCACGCTGGTGCCACACCCATTGCACCATGATGCTCTCTCTAACAACAAAAGGATCCAACCAGTCACATTTGGGCTGGTCGGGGGCAGAAGGCCTGGGACAAGTGTGAGGAGGAGCAGGATTCTGTCCATAAACATCTCAATAGCGTGATTAACTGAGCATCGAAAATTGTAACCCTTTCCTTTAATGCACTTTCCCTGAATTACCGCAGGCGCCGGTGGCCAAGGAGCCCGTACAAATTGCTGGAATGGGCAGTTAAGCGGGGAGGTCGGAGGTTAAATGAACACGGTTGTTTATGAAGACACAGCCCGAATCCATTTGCATTTTAATATTCTCTCAGTGAGACGGAAAGCCACTTTGAGGACAGCTTGTTTGGAAATCCCATTAACGGGTTATTTATGGGGCTCGTGGCTGTGTGACCCTTGCCCTTGTTTTGTTAAACATGAACCAGACATGAATCAGACGAGCAGCGGGCTAGCTGCTATTGTTTCCTGTAGCATGAAATGTCATCGGATTCAATTATTCTGAGGCTGACACTTTCTGAATTATCACCCTCATAATGCTCAATTTTCCCTTTTTTTCCCCTTTGGTCAACCTGATTATTTCTGTCTTTGTAGAAAGCCGACTCTCGGAGAAGCCATTTCACTGCCACTGGCTGTCAAGGGGCTGACGAGGCCCCGAGAGGCCACCGGCCTGGAGATGGCAGGTGGCCTTGGAGAGAGACCAACACCCTGGACACCTGGCAGCCTCTGTGCCCTACGTCTGGGTCTGGGGATGAGCTCTGGGCCCTGTGTTTCCTAGAGAACTGAATTCGTGGGCTTAGTCACTTGGATCTCCTTGATCAACATTAAAATTAATTTGCTCTTTTAAAATGGCTTGGAAACTTATTATAAAGGGAGTGGTGGAGGCGAGGAAGGTTCTGGCACTGGAGGTTTCTTCATGAAAAGCTCAGTGGCTCAAAAAGACTTATTCAACTGGAATGATAAGATGAGGCAGGCCTACGGAGAAGGGAGGAAGCGCCCTGTCCACAGGCTGCGTGCCAACAGTTGCCATATGAAAATGTACTCATTAGTTCTCTGATGGGTTCATCTTTAAGTGGATGTCACTTTAAAAATAAAAAAGGACCCCAATATTAGGCCTAGAACCTGGGGCCTTCTCTCCACACCTCAGCACTCACAGGGCCATCAGCTATTCCATCAGCCAGTTTCTGTGGCTTCTCTCTGCTCAGGAGGTCACAGTGGGATCTATCCATCCGGCCAAGCTCTGCTTCTCAGCCCCACAGTCCAGCTCATTCACAAAGTATCACTGGCCTGCAAGGCCCAAGTGCCTGAGCTGGGCACTGGGAAAGGCAAGGGAACCTGATTGGCCCCAGAGCCTGTCCCTTTTCTTTCCATCTCCCTGTCATCTAAGCCATTGTTTCAGAACAAAGAACTTTAAAGGACATCATGGGACTTCGTGGGGACACTGGGACCCAAATAGTGGGAAACAAGAGCTCAAGGTTACAGTTTGCTAGAGAAAGAGCTGGAATTAGAACCCTGAGCTTGTCGCCTTGCTATGGCCCCTGGGATGACCCAGAGAGCTGGCATGGCACCTGTCTGTCTGGAATAAAAGAAATGAAGGAAGACCCTGTGGCAGGGCCAGGGATAACACTATCAGTGACCCGGCAGCAGAGGCTGTCAGACTCCCCTCTACCTGCTTCAGTGCCTCAGGGCTATCTCTAGCTGCTGGGCCCACCTTGCTCTCTTCAAGGTAATGCCAAGAATTAACACCACCTGGAGCAGCCCTCCAGGAAGGACATTTGGGACTTTGCTACAGTAAATACCCCAGCTCCCTCACTTCGTGCCCCTTTCCCCTACTGCCTGGAAGCAGATTCACAACTCCCTCGCCTGTCATGGGGGCAAACTCCAAGGAGCATGGCCAGGGTTGCCCACAGAGGTAGCTGGCTGGATGCCGCACCCTTCGCTGGCTGCCTTGCCTTAGGCACCTCACATTCTTACTCCCACTGTCACCTCCCAAGTACACTATTTGTACTTCAAGCCTCGCCTGGGGGGCATCTGGCCTCCACAGTTGAGCCACTCAAAAGCTGCACCCCGAGGGGGTCAACCCAGGCTCCCAGACCTAAGCGGCCCTGCCCAGGTGCAGGGCCTGCTGTGAGAACACCTGCCTCTCCTTGGGAGCTCTCTTCCCACCACTTTCCGCAAAAGCCTTTCGACCAAGTTTAAAATAGATCTCTCCTTATGAATTGGCCATCTGAGGAATTCTCCTCCAGTGGTTAATTCAATCTTAATAGACGCTGATTTTTTTCTCCCAGAAGAAAAGGGAACAATACATCTTTAGAACGGGTTTATAAGTGTCATGATTTTTCTACTAATTTACACTGCATTCTCTGCTTTAAAATGTGAAATTACCTCATTGTGTCTCTGAATATCCTCCGTGCTTGGGCCTAAAATTAAGCTTGCCGTAGAGAAGCCTAAATGACCACAATTTGCTGTGTGAAATGCCCTGATTGCAAGAGCAATCCCGAGCAATCCCCAGCCCCAGCACAGCCCAGCTCACTGATTGGCCTTCCCTTGAGCCTTTGCCAAAAACACCTGGTGCTACCTGCCATGTGGGGGAGGGGGGCGGGGAAGTCACTGCTAGGCTTATCCAGTCTTCTGTCCCCACAAGCACATGCTGTCCCCTCCCAGCCACTTCCCAGGACCCAGAGTGCATGTGCTTCTTGCTCGGCCACCCAAGTGAACAAGGTGCCCTCCCATGAACATACCCTGCAGACCACCAGTCCATTCCTGACCAATACCTTGCAGCCAGGCCAAGTTCTTCAAGCCTCCAGCAACATCATAACAGCCCCTCATTCTCTGGGGGAACTCTGTGATCCCTAGTCCTCTTTTCCTAGATGTCAGGCTTTCGTGGGAGGACTTGGTATCACCCTTAGGTACCAGCTCTTGGCCACTATGACATCTAGAATTAAACTTCTCAAGTTCAATCCAGGCTCTCCCACTAACTGTCTCTGTGACCTTGGGTAAGCCACGTGGCTTCTCTGTGCCTTGATTTTCCTCATCTGTAAGTGGAAACAGTGACAGTACACAGAGGAACATGTGTTCGGCAGAGCTGATAGAGGGCAGTTAACAGTGTCTGGCTGTGTGAGGTGATCAGTAACATTGATGGGTCTGTATTTAACATATTCAGGTGTGCAAGAATTCTAACTTTATTTTGTGTAAACACACTAATGCCTACTTCGAGTGACTAAGTTTCTGTGTAATGAAAAGAACTCTAATTTGGGGGAGAAAAAAAAAGCAACTCAAGCTGGGAGGTAAAGAAGACAAGGTTGGTTCAGCTCACGCCGCTACCCGCTACTGCCTGGAACCAGACACCTCTGCTTCCTGTCCGAGGCCTCTAGATGGGCATCCAGGCCCCAAGCCTGAGTCATAGATGGCACTGTTGTATAGTGACAAAGGTAGACAGCAGCTTCTCCCCTGAGGTCCCGTGTGCTCTGGTCCCACCCGCAAAGCTTTTTAGGAGCAGCAGAGTGCAGATTCACCTCACTGCAATGGTCCTATCCCAGCTGGTCCTTAACACTGAATCCTAGAACTGGACACAAGGAGGGGTCATGGGTGTGGCTTTCACTAGCATCTCAGTTTCCTGGGACTGCTGGAACAAATCACCATAAACTGAGTGGCTTAATCAACAGAATTTTTTGGTCCAGAGTTCTGGAGAATGGAAGCTCAAGATCAAGGTGCTGGTGGGGTTTGTTCCTTCTGAGAGCCAAGAGGGCACCCAGGGCTGGTGTCATGCCTTCCTGCTGGCTGGCGGTGCTTTGCAAGCTTTGGCACTCCACAGTGAGCACTAAAATTATTTAACGGGCAATCCTTGGCTTGTGTGCACATCATCAGCCCAATCTGTGCCTTTATCTTCACATGGGTTCCCCTGTGGATGTATGTCTCCAAGTTTTTCTATTGTAAAGTACACCACTCATACTAGTATAGGGTCTGCCTTAATAACCTGTTAACTTTATTACCTCTGTAAAGAACCTATCTTCCAATCGGCATACATTCTGAGATACAGAATGTATCTCATCACAGATCACTGCCCCCTTATTTCATAGCTGAGGATGCTGATGTCCAAGCTGGAAAGTTTTGCCAAGTTCAATTAGCAACAAATTTCAGAACTGGGTTCCAGCTCAGGACTCTCATACCCATGAGACATCTTTTCTCTCTCTCTCTCTCTCTCTCTCTCTCTCTCTCTCTCTCTCTGTCCAGCATAAACCCAAGAGAGATTTGAGAAGCCTAAAGAAAAAGATCTGGCCATGACCCAGAAGGGCCAACGGTGACAGCATCTCTGATGAGTCCCATCTAGACCCAGACGCTAGGTCTGCACACCCAGCTCCAGGATGAGCATTCATTTCTAATTGTTCTTTCTTTTTCTTTTTCTTTTTCTTTTTCAGAATGAGCATTTCTATTGGTCAATCAGGCTGCACCAAAGAGCTTTTTAACAAACATCATTCATCTTATTCCGATACCAGCGTTGGGACTAGCTCGCACACAGGGAGCGCAAACCCTAAATGAAGCATTAAAATGATTTTAATGCTCACTATCCAGTGCCAACGCTTGGGTCTCCCATCTCTACTGCAGCCCATCTTGACATGGAAGTTGGGAGCCTGAAAGGCAATTTTGTTAATGCTACTGGGAGGAGCAAGCAGGTCTGGAAACTCATCCATCATCTTAACACGCTCTGGGATGGACTTGGAAGATAAAGCTTTCATCTTCTCTGCCAGGTGGAGCCTCTTCAATTAGGCTCCCAGGGAGGAAGAGGGTGGGAGCAGGGACAGGCACCCTGAGGGTGGAAGGAAGGAGATGGAAATTCATTCTGTGCTGAAGCGCCTGAGAGGGGTGGTTCAGCCGCTCCATCCTGTAAATTAGGAAGCACAATGTGGAGAGCAGGGGCGCATCCACCCTGTTCTGCTGGAGGAAGCACTGGGTCAGAGTTTAGAGCACCCTGGGAGAGGAGACCAGAAATGGCAACATCAGGAGGAGTCCTAGGCTGAGCCATCCCTTTGCAGCAAGGAGGGGACAGCTGGTCTCCCTGCTGAGGGACTTCTGCTGACTACTGGGAACAGAGGACCTCTAAGTGACCACACTAGGGATGGAGAGGCGATGGGCTAATGTGTTGAGGCTCAACTGCTGTCTAGGTCACAAACCAGAAAAGTCTCAGTCCTCACACGGTTCCTATGAGGCCATTCCAACTCTTCAGGGCCTAATAAACATTTCGGGGACCACCCAACCCCATCCAAGTGTTTCCCCCTTGTCTCCCAGTAGAACCAGCAGGACTTCCATGGAAAAGGATGCACAGAAGCCTTCTCCTTGCCTCTCTCTCTGTCCAGCAACCCTTGCTCCACAGCCCCTCTCCAGGATGTGCCAAAAGGGCATGGCTAAGCCACAAAGAGAGGCCACCAGAATCAGGTGCTTCCACAGGTAGGCTGCTCGTGGGCCTGGAGAAACCCGGAGGATCACCTCAAGGAAATAAAAAGCAGAGTTTATCTGAACTTGTACTTGGGGTAGGGTGTTCATGTTTTTATCCTGACACATTGTCACTTGCCATGGCTTGAGTCTCCCTGAGTCAATTGATTATTGATCAGTCTGCCAATAAGTCAACTTGGGATTTACTGAGCAGTATCCACTAGGTGCTTCATGGGCCTGGCCATCTGCTTGTCAGCCAGGAAACATTTACTGAAACTCTCCAGTAATAATAATAATAAAAACTATATGGCAGCTACTATTTATTGAGCACTTACTGTGCGTTCTAAATGCTTTATGTGTGTTTATTCATTACCTCCCCGCCTGCTTCATCTTCTATGTCTCCCTGCCTCATGCTTTAAGCCTCAGTAGTACCCATCTGCCCCCCAAGGTGCTTCCTATCTGTCCATGCTGTTTCCCTGCCCAGAGCACCATGCCCATCCCTCTTCGATTGACTATCCCCTGCTCATTCTACAGACATCCACTTGGGAGTCTCTTCCACAGCAAGCCCACCTGCCCCAACTTGAGCTCAAAGTCCCTCCTTACCCATTCCCAACTGCACCTAGTCAAGAAGACAAATGGAATCTTGACACCCCCATGGCTTCATCCATGGGAGATCACTAATGGATCATGACACTGGTTGGAGAACTTTCAGGGCTCAGCAAGAGCTGCCTGCCATGAGTTCACAAAGTAAGTGACTAAGTCAAATAACCAAGCAGAGCTTATGTAATACCTGGCTCATACAGCATGTTCAGCACTGTTGCATTATGGTGTCCACCCCTGACCCCACCAGAGTCCACATTCTGCCACCTTCTCCACAGGGACTGAGGGGGAGGAGGAGAGAGAACCAACAAATACAAAACAGAACAAGAAGTCAGGGGCCAGTTCCAGAGAAGAAAAGGAACAAACAAAAGCAAGGAACAGAAGGCCTCTCTCCTTGGCAGGCAGCTAGGGGTGGGCATCTATTTGCTGAGCAGGACCGAGAGCCTGATGTTGTTCCCTGGAAGGATGCAGAGGAGGTCAGGATGGCGCATGTGCTTAACTTTCTCTGCTTCCTACATCCTGATAATAATTACCACTTCTGTATCACCTACTGAGGCTGCACAAAGTGCTTCACATGCTTGCCCTTCATGTCTCCTTCCTTAAAAACCACCATTTGACCAGGGGAGAAACTGAGGCCCCAGTGAGTTCCTTACCAAAGCCATCATGTCCTTCATCAGCAGCTCTGAAAGAATGAGGCTGGGATTCAAACATGAGGCTTCTCAATTCCAAAGCTCCATTCCCCCCAGCACACCCTGCCTTTCAACCTCATGAGTATGGACTTTGAAATAAAAACTGGAGGCCGTGCGCCCATGCATGTGTGAGTGTGTGTGTGTGTGTGTGTGTGTGTGTGTGTGAGAGAGAGAGAGAGAGAGAGAGAGAGAGAGAGAGAGAGAGAGAGAGAGAGAGAAAATGGGGGGATAACAGTGAGGAGTGAGAGGGAACTGCGCAGAATTTTAAAAACAAGCCCTAACAGTTTCATCATGGCCGATGTAGGTAAGAAATAAGTTTGTCCCAAAGACAAATGCAGACCCTGAATAACACCCACCTGCCCAGCACTTCATGTCTTTTTGCTCAACCTCATTTCCTCCCTCCACTCCTCACCCCACTCTTGGCCCACTCAGCATTGCCTAGAAAAAAGGAGGAAGGGCAAGAGGCTCTGTCATCTCCAGATCCACCCTGCTGTAAGTGACCGGGAGTCTCCTCTTTTTCTGAAGACAGAAGCAGTTTCCTTGTGTTCTATGTAAATGAGCTGTTTGTAAATGTGCATCTGTAATAGAGGAGCTGTCAGGTTGGGCTGGGGGTTAGCTGGGATGCAGGAGGACAATAGATTCTGTGCTCTGGGGTCAGGCCTGGAGGGAGGGGACTGCAGGACTCAGGAGACTGGGGAGGAAGAAGCCAGATGCAGGGGTCGGAGAAAGGCAGTGATGAGGCCCAGGCCAGAGCTTTGCTGAGACCCACAGCCTCGGGCGCCAAGGTAGCCAGGAGCAGCGAGCCTGTGGTGACAGCTGGGGTGGGGGGAGGGTGCCATGTGCCCATATGAGGAGAGGCCTGCGGCTCTGGGGCAGCTGGGCCATCCCCTGGGTGCCAGGAAGAGGCCTCAGGGCAGCCTCAGAGCCACAGCCTTGGAAATCCAGGAAGGCTGTGCACCCAGGGCTCTGTGCCAGCCATGAGGTTCTGCAGGTCCAGGACAGAGTGGCCCCGTGTGGCCCCCTCCGGAGGAAGTGGACTGCCTAGGTCTCACAGTGCACAATAAGGCTCAGCATCACTCTTGTTGTATACAGTGATGTTCAACAAATGGTAGTGTTGCGCCTGAGAATTTAATTGCAAGTAAAAATAAAAACACTCCACAATGTACTGCAAACATGTACTAATAAAATAAAAGAAATTAAAGAACTAAGAATGACAATGTCTATTAATGTATTATATGGAAATCTAGTTTTATTATAAAGTATGTACCTTTATCTTACCCTAATGGCCAGATAATTAAAATGCTTTTCAAAAATAAAATAAAACATTCTAGTTAGTGTTAAGCAGAAAGGAGGGTCCTGCAGTGTCTCCTGGCTCCAAGGGGGACTGAAGGTAGCACAGCGCTTTAAGGCTCCTCTCTCCGCAGACCAGCTCTGGCCCTGAATCCACAAGGCTGTATTTCTGCCCCTCCATAGCTTCACCTGCTCTTAAATCCAAATTCTGAGGAAGGAGAGAAAATATGGCAGGCCCAAGCCAAGCATGGTGGCACACACCTGTAATCCCAGCATGCGGGAGACAGGAGTACTGCCAGGAGTTCGAGGCCAGCCTGAGCTCCATAGTGAATTCAAGGCCAGACTGGACTACATACCAAGACCCTGTCTATGGGCCCATGTGGAATCAAAGGTCCTTTCCAGTCAGCATGGCCTGGGGCACAGGTTTGGCAGTAGTCATTCATTACCCAATCATTCATTCACTCAACAAAGATTTCTGGGTGGGATCACCCACGTGCCAAGTCTGTCCTAGGCAAGGGGGTAACAAAAAGCCTCTGCCCTCAGGATGCTGATGGCTCAGGGGGGCAAGACAAGAAAGCCCAGGCTTGATGCACAGGCTGTCAGGACAACGAATGGCAGGGCAGAGTGAGACAGTGCCAAGTCGGGACAGGGAATAAATTACCCTTTTATACAAAGTGGCCTGAGAAGGCCTCCCAAATGAAGCGACATTCAACAGAAAACCCAAAGGAAATTAAGGAAGCAGGCAGTCAGGGATGTGAGGAAAGAATGCTACAAACAGAGGGCCAAGGAGGCCTGCAGGGTTGGGGAAATGCAGGGCATTCAGTGTTGCAGAGAAAACTAACCACAGAGGGCATAAGACTGAAGATAAGAGAAGTGAGGGGACCCAAACAGTGCATGGTCTGGGGGTCCTTGAGGGGTAAGAAGTTGTGGAGGCCTGAGCCGAGAATGGCCTGATCGGACCTTCCTCTCACAGAGTGTCTCAGAACCCCCTATGCATGGAGGGCCTCGCTCCCGGGCACTGGCACCCTTGACAGGCTTTGCCCCAGCTGCTGCCACACGGACCAACTCCCTGAGGGAGCTGTGTCCCAGCCACAGCTGTGCGCACTCTGCAGTTCTGCAGCCTGAGACTTCTCCGGGCCTCTGGATCCCTCTGCGCTTCTGTACCCAGAAAAAAAATCACACCAAAAAGTGTGGACTCTAGCATCTTCAGGCTCACTGAAAGAGTACATGACACCACCCAGAAGTGTAGCAGAGTTGATAGGTCATGGGACAGGCTTTTATCAGAGATGGGAGGAAACCTCTAAATTTCCACTACAACCTGACCCACCAGCCTATTACCAGATCTTCACCAATCTATTCAGAGGTAGTTTGGGTATCCCATACTAAGAGGGTATACTGAGAACAAAACATCAGCTATGCTTGTTACAAAGTTGTGTATTAGCACAGCTCAGTGTTACATTCCTTTATATTTGTTTTCTCTCTCTCCCTGCCTTGTTACCCAATACCCTCCCTCTTGCACCCCTGGGATTGCATTCTCTGTAACTATAATCATATAAATTCTTGCCTCCGGAAACCTGTTTTCTAGAAACCAGGATTAAAACAGTTGGTATAGGAATGGCCCTAGAAAGTAGACCCACAAGACGGGATTTAGGAGTTGGATTGCCCACCTATCTGAAGTCAGTAGGGACCTCACTGCTGTTGATAATCTCTGCTCTACAGAGCTTCACAAATACTAAACTTGAACATGTTGTTATTGAGGTGAGGTATAGAGAGAAAGAAAGGCATCAGGCTGTTGAGAGGTTTTGGTGCTTGATCAGCCCAAAGGAAATTATAAGGATTGCAGTGAGCATTGGCTGCTTTTGACAGCCTTGAAAGCCTTGCCAAAATAAAATGATGGGCTGTGGCAAGCTAACCACCAGCTTAAGGCATGCTTTGAAGGCCAGAAGGCCTCAAGGCATCTTTAAAGGATTATCATCACTTGTTGCCATGGGGCAAACTGTGCTAAAAATTGTGCTCAGGGTCTGATCATTAAAGATAAGAGCTGCAAGGAGATGAATGCATAGTTTCCTGGGTGTCTTGAGTCTGCGACAGGTAAAGAGTAGGACCCTGCAGTGATAGATGAGGACATTCATGTGGACGAGCTTGAAAATCTTGGACCTCAGATTCCTCCTGATCCCCCTATGACAGAAGAAGCAGCCTCCTTTTTGTCAGAGAATAGCCTCCTGTCACCCAGAGACCACACAATGACACCTCCCAAAGTAGAGTGAGCTGCAAAGATAAGGGGGGGGGGGGTGTTCAAAAGCCAAGATGCTTGAGATGTGAGAGGGATACAATTATTTTTAATGATCACTATTAATGTATGACCTTGGGACTGAAAGGTAGAGATATAATGGAATAAAGGCCAGGAAAATTGAGACACAAAGCCATGAGAAGGATCATCTTTATGTATAGGAAAATCACCAAGAATTGGAACAGGGCAGCATTCAAGAAAGAGTGCCCAGGGTTTAAACACCCTCAGGGAATGGTAGAGGAAAGTGACTAAGGGTCTACAAGTGATGGTAACAGGAAGTATCAAGGGGGTATGACACCATGACTTCTAAGCCACAGTTTGGGGTGATGCATGGTAACGAGTGATATGAAAGCGTCAGTGAGGAGCAAGGAAGACACTTGCTCTACCTTACCAGGCCTAGCGTTCAAGAGCTCAGAAACAGGAATAGCCACCACTTGAGGGGCCTGTTGGGGAGGCAGCATCCTCCTAGGAAAGCTAGGTTTCTGGAGTAAGAAGGTGAAGGGGCCATTTAAGGATGGAGGGCAGTGAATATAGGATATTCTGCTGCTGATTGACCATAGAAAACACAATGAGGGATTTTCAGGATTAGAGAAAAGAAAGGGTTGGATCATATTAGAGAACATACAGAGTCAAGTGAAGATTGGAGGGAAGAGGAGGTAGGCTATGCTGGGAGTTTGGGGATTTTGTGATGACTAACAAAAAAGGATGAAGGACATACTGAGATTAGTCTGGATAACCTCCAAGACAGATGGTGGAGGTGAGGCTGGGAGTATTGGGAAGAGGGCCTTCAGGAACATGGGCTGTAGGTCCCCTCTGTATTCTTGCTAAACTCATACAGACCTGGCTACTGGGCCCCAATCCAAAAATCAGAGGGAAGAGGTGCAGATCCTAGAGAAAGTATGAGCAGCTATGAGCTGGGTAGATAGCCCAAAAGGTGGGCCTTGAATTCATATCTTCACTGTCTTAGCTGAGTGATTTTGAGCAAGTCCATGAGATCTTCTAAGCCAGTTTCCTCATCTATAAAATGAAGAGGTTATCCTTACCTCAGAGAATTGTTGTGAGGATTCAATGAGATAGGGCATGAAGAGCTCTGAGCACAGAGCCCCACTCAGACCCTGAAAAAAAAATAAGGGTTACTTGACTATAGTCACAGCAATCCTGCCACAGTCAATCTGATAAAAAGATGACTATTAAGTGGCTAATGGGCAGGTAGCATATATAGTGTAGATACCCCTGTATTTACATCCCAGGCAGGACAGAGCTGGATGGTACAAGATTTCATCTCGTTACTCAGAACAGCACATAATTTAAAACTTATGAACTAGCAAATAAATAAATAAATAAATAAGGCACATAAATTTTTTACTTCTGGAATTTTTCATTTAACATTCAAAACAAGGTTGGCTGTGGCTAACTGGAACTAAGGAAAGCAAAACTAAAGATAAGGGGGAACTACTGTAAGTATCCATGGTGTGCCAACTGAGTGCTAGGACTTGCTTCAGACAATTCAGTTAGGAAAATAGAAACTCCTGTAGGAATTCCAAGGAGAATGTTGCTCATCAACACTTTGAAAGGGCTGGAAGGACATCCATTAATGAAGTCCACTACTGTGTCTTAAGAAGTTACATGAAACAAGGAAATTACCAAAAATTGTTGTAGTTACCTCCAGAATTAAGATGGATGAGTTGTGCCAAACCCTCAGAGAGCACCGCGAACATTTCACACTTACCAATCCCATCAATCAGTTCATTATTGCTGTAGAAGAAAGAATACAAATTCTACTTCTCTTCTATCATTAAATCTTCTTAGTGCACCATTGGCAAAAATCAAAGTAGGAATTCTAAAACTGTAGCTCCCAAGCTGCTAGCCCTTGCGATACGAGAATGTGAAAAGTAAAGAGAAATGGTACTGAGCTGCCCAATGACAATCTAGCACTGGATATTCTGGATATGGGAATACAGTAGAAAATAAGCGAAGCTCTGTTTTTCAGAGTTTATATTTTAGTGAACAAGGCAGATGACAAAATGTGTTCAGTACATATAATGTCATTAATAGATCTTAAGGAGACAAATACATCTGGGTAAGGGGACAGACAAAGATTGGGGTACTGTTATAATTAGGGTCATAAGAGACTTGAATAAAATGAAGAAGCCATGTGGAAATCCAGGTATGTGTTAGCTTTGATCGCTATAACAAATACATAAGACAATTAACTTATATAAAAAAAAAGAGCTTATTTTGGCTCATGGTTTTAGAGATTCCAGCCCATGATCAAGTGGACTCATTGCTTTTAGGCCTCTGATGGGGCAAAGAATGGCAATGGTATGGAGCACATGGTAGAGCAAAATTCATTAACAGGAAGCAGAAAGGGTAAGAAGAGGGGGTGGGAGGGACTCGGGGTCCCACAATCTCCTTTGAAGGCACACTGCCAATACCTAAAGACTTCCTACTAAGCCCCACCTTGTAAAGGTTCTACCACCTCGCAATTACATCACCCCAGAAATCAAGCCTTTAGTATATTGACCTTTGGGGAACACTTAATACAAACTATAGCAAAGGGCATAATGTTCCACTCAGAAAGGAGAGACTGTGTCAAAGCTTGACCTGTTTGAGAAACAGCAAGACCATAGTGGGCCAAGCAGAAGAAGTGAGGGGAACTGAGGGGATAATTGAGGTTGGAGAGATGATCAGGGTTGGCCATGATAAGCACTTTTCTCAAAGTGTGACCCCTTAACATTTGAGTGAAAGAGGGATATGATCTGACTTATGCTTTGACAAAATCACTCTGCCTGTTGTGTGAAAATTGGGGTGGGTGCACTGGTGAAATTGAGATATGGGGTCCAGGGAGAGAGATTTGATAATAGTCCAGGAGGGAAACCCTCACTAAGGCGGTGGTAGAAGAGGTGGTAAGAAAAGGTCAGAGCCAGAATCTACTTCCAATTAGAACTGAAGGAATTTGTTGATGAATGGGAGGGGGAAGTATGAAAGAAACATGAGGATCAAAGATGATTTCAAGATTTTTGGCCAGAAGAACTTGATGTTTGTTGGTGCCATTTAACGAGGTGGGCAAATCTAAGGAAGGGTAGGATGGACAAAATGATTGGCTCTTGACATGTTCAGATTAATATCCCTTTTATATAACCAAGCGGAGATGTGAAGCAGAAAAGTAGATATACAAGTATGGAACTCAGGAAATAATTCAGATCCAAGGACAAAAGTTTGGCAGTTAACAGCCAACAGATGATGTTTAAAGCCATGAGGCTGGATAAAATCATCCAGGGAGTGAATGTTGACAAAAGAGAGAAGAGGTCGAAACCTGAGCATCAAGATTGAAGTCCATCGCAGAGAATTCTGTTTTTCCTGCTAGAATTACACCAAATTCATACTTAAAGCCAGAGCTTCATCAGCTCTTTTTTATGTCTATTCATAGCCCTCTGTAATGTGCCACAAGTTCAACAGTCCTTACTCTTCCAGCAGATCTGTTCCAACTAATGGCTGGTTTGCTCTCCATGCATTTCCATCCTTTTTTGATAAGTTCAGAACCTCAGAAAAGTACATTTCCCAGACTCCCTCTTCCTCTCATTTTGTGGTTTAGACAGCTAATGAAAGATACTTGTAGAAGATTTGAGGGTAAGAAAAGGAGAGAGGCCAGGGTATTTCTCCTCCTCTTTTATTTTGGCAGTAGTTGCACTTCCCTGAGAAGTCCAGCTCCCGCTAGGTAGCCCCAACCTGGAAGCTCACACTGAGGCTCCAGTTCCCTCTGCTTTGGCTACACTGTCTCCTCTCACTGTCCCTATGTTCCTGAGAGTGGTAGCAACTCCTGGCTATTTCTAATCTCCAGAAGCTGCCTCACAGTTTGGCTTCTCAGCACCTCCATCATAAATTCCTACATTCAATTCCCTCCCTCTATTCAAAAGACCTAGAATGGTTTGTCTTCTGGGATAGACTCTAACTGACACAGACCCCTTTGGTAAAGTATTGGCAGCAGGTGTCAGTTATATACAAATGGCTCCTCTTCTCTTTACCTTTACTCTTTGGTGCAGTAGGAAATGAAACATTGGACCACCTAGGCAAGTGGTGATGAACCTGTGACATGTTTGCCACAGATAGCACTATTTCTTATCATAGAAAATTCTAAAAGGTTCACCATCAATGACAGGCTGGGACTTGGAGATCTTCCAACTTGAGGTCTACTGAAAAGATTGTTCCTATCATGCATAAGTCAGTGTTGCTATGCTACTTCCCAAGTAACACTATTTGCACCTTGCCGGTATTTTAACCACCTTGTACCTCCCTAGAGGTGGGGTCATGCAGTATAGTGGAAAGAATCTAAGATACTTTACTTTCAACATTTTCTGAGCTTGTTGCTTAACCTTTCTGAGCCCTGGTTTCCTTACATCTATCAAGTGAATGTCAAGATCTCTTTGCTACAGAGCTGTGGGATTTGATGTGATAATGGATAGGAAATCTCCTAGTGGCTGGCATGTAGCAGACTCAAAACATGTCAATATTCCCTCTTGAGGGTAATCCTCACACTGCTCAGTATTCATTCCCTCATTCATTGATTCGTTCATCTCTCACTCATTCATTAAGTTTACAAGCATTTATTATACATCTGTTATGTACCAAACAATACTGTGGGGAATACACAAATGAGTTGGACACAGTCTTGCCTTCTGGGACCTGGAGGAGATTAGACATGTCCATCAATGACTGTAACACAGGCAGAATGAGGCTCACGAAAAACATCAGCTGGGCCTGGAGGAACTAAGAAGAAGACAGAACTTTACCAACAATCAACAAAGACCTTGTGCAGGGGTTCTTGGCCATTTTTATGCCTTGGGTCTTTTGGAAGTCTGCTGAAGCCTATAGAATCCTTCTTAGAACAATGTTCTAAAAGGAAGAAATAAAATCTATTGGATTACAAGGAGAACCAGTTGTTTTGAAATATAGTTATCAAAATATTAAAAATCATTTATGTGAAGTAGAAGCATAAGAGCTTCCTTATCAATGTGCTAAAGTGCAAGATCCAGTAGGATTCCTAACTACAACTCAAGTGCAGACTGAGTATCCTTAATCAAAAATCCAAAATCCACTGCAGGGAAAAAGAAACCCTTCTACATTGTTGGTGGGAATGTAAACTAGTACAACCACTATGGAAATCAGTATGGAGTTTCTTCAAAAAAGCTAAAATTAGACATCACATTTGATCCAGTTATTCCCCTTCTAGATATCTTCCTGAAGGAGTTAAAGTCATCATATTATAGTTATACATGCATACTCATGTTTATATCAGCACAATTCATAATAGCTAAATCTTAGAATGGCCTATATGCCCAACAGATGAATGAATAAAGAAAATGTGGCATTTATACACAATGCAGTACTACTCTGCCATAAAAAAAGATAAACTTGAGGCATTCATAGGTAAATGGAGGCACCTTGAAACCATAATATTAAGTGAAATAAGTCAGACACACAAACTTAACTAGTACATGGTTTCTGTTATATAAGAAACCCAAATTATAAATAAAGAGCAAAATAAAAAAAGGTAATAGCAAGAAGAGGGATATTTTACAAATGGGAAGGGAAACAAGAGATGAAGGAGGAGAGGGAGAAGAGGGAAAGGGGATGGAAAATAAAGAATTGAAGAAAAAATGGAAATAGAGCTTTTGCAAATGAGAAGAGTAGGAGGGAGCAGGGAGGGATGGAAGGGATAGGAGATGAAAAAAGAATTAATAATAATTCATAATAGAAGGATTTGCTACATTCCAGTTAGAGAGTGGGGAAATAAAGGCGTAATTGCTAGTCCTGTTTCCATTCACAGCTCCTTAGATTTACCCATGGATCCTTGGGCACCCATGGATCCTTGGGCACCCATGGACTCCAGTTAAAGTAGCCCTTCCATAGAGTGGAATACTACACAAGTGTGAAGAACCTGAACTTTGCAATCAGACAGCCTGGCTTCCAGTCTAGGCTCCAGAACTCACTGATTTCGTGACCTTTCTGAGTGACAGTCTCCTCCTCTGGGAAATGAGAGGGATCTGACATTGCCCAGTGGGGTACTGTGTATACTGGCCCTTTAGCCTGATGCCTAGAGCCTTGGGCATGCTCCAAATGGGCAGCTGTTCTAGCAACATGAAAAGCAAAAATGTTGAGTCCATCTGTGCTGAAAACCAGGTTCCAAGCACAAAAGTGTCTTCCTGTCTCTGTTCCCCAAAGGGCAGTGAGGATTCCTCAGCTACTTCATGACTCAGAAATGACTTTCTCATTCTGGATTCTGGTCAGGGGCCCAGCCTCCCCCTAGAGAGAGAATGATGTCATAGCACGCTGGTCAACAACTAGAGCTCTGTGAGATGTGACAAGGACAAGCACTGGTCAACGCCAAAGGGGCTCCTGGGTTACACAGGCTATCCATATATACAGTGGACACCCCAGAAGAACCCAGGGAGGAGTGGGAATGGTTGACAAGCTCTGATGTTAGGTCACCGGAATGTTTTCCCCCTTTCTGAATGTTTCTATAATGGTCTTCACTGCCTCCCCAACATCCTCTGCAGAATGAAGTCTGTTCTCCTTAGGAAGACACCTAAGGCCTTTTATGTCTGCCTTGCCAGCTCACCTCACAATTTGCCCCTGCACGCACTCTCTGCTTCTGTGGAAAGAAACTTCTAGGATGTCCCAGCACATTTTCAGAACTGCCTGCCATGGGACTTTACCCACACTGGTGTGTCTCCTTAAGAACACTCTCCCCTCCCCAGTCCACATCCTTCACAGCCCATCCCACTGCTTCCAGGTAATGAAACTGCTTTAAGGAATTTCCCTGCCTCGTGAGAGCTCCCAGGTAGGCCTCCCCTGGCCTAGCTTCACTCTGTGAAGCTTCACTCTGTGCATCCTCATTTACAGCCATAGCTGATCCTGGTTAAAGAGAGCAGCTCTCATTTTTTTCTTTTCTCATATTTTTTCTTTTCCCTTCTTTCCTTTCCCCTACCCCTCCCAATTCCCCTACTCCTTTAGACCTTTTCTTCCTATTTCACATTATCAATTATACATTTTGATCCTTATGGAAACAAAGTCTTTGTAAATAGGGAAGGGTGGTGGGGGTGAAGGGAAGGCAGGGGAATGGGGGAAAACTAAGAACCAAGATACATCATGTAAAGGTACAAGTTCCCAATGATGAATGTAACTGTATGGTATACCTAAAATGTATCAATAAACTTAATGAGAAAAACAAAGAGAACAGCTCTCAGGTGCAGAGCCTCTTAATTCTTCGCATCTCCCCCACCCACCCTTCACAGAGTGCCACACCCCCAGCCATATAGAAAAGAATGAATGAAGGGACCACTGGACCAGAGATCTCTCCAAAGTGCCCTAAATTGCTGGATACCTGGCTGGCCCTGAAAACGCAAGATTTCCCCATCCAAGTGGCCTCTTGACCATCCAACCATTTATATACTCATTTGAAAAGCATTCACTGCAGGCTATGTGCCAGGTACAACCCTAGGAAATAAAGCAGTGACCAAAACTGGTAAGAATCCTGCTGTTATTGGAACTTACATTCTAAAGAGGGGAGGAAGTAAGTAAAAAATAAATAAATAAATGTGCAGAATATGTAGTTCAACAGCCATCAAGTTCTCTGGAGACCAGAAAAATATAAAGGCGGGAGGCGCGTTTCAAGGTTCATACCAAAATACAGTGCTTGGGGAAAGCCTCACTGAACAGGTGACAAATAAGTGGGCAAAGTCATAAAACAGGTAAGGGGGACAGCCACTCAGGTCTCTACTGCAGGAGCATTTCAGACAGAAGGAATATTGTATGAGTTTCTTTCTGCTGCTGTGAAAAATGACCCCAAACTCAAAGCCACAGAAATTTTTTCTCTTCCAGTGCCGGAAACCAGAAGCCTGAAATGAGTCTCCCAGAGCTAAAATCAAGGTGTTCAAGACTAGTTCTTGCTGGAGACTCAGGGCAGGGTTGGGGTTTCCCTTCCTCCTCCAGCTCCCAGGGGCTGCAGCATTCATTGGTATTCCTCAGCTTGTGGCTGCATCATTATAATTTCTGCTTTGATTATAGCACTGTCTTCCCTTCCATAATCAAGTCTCCTTTTTTCCCTCTTATGAAGACAGTGGTGATGACACTGGACCCACTCAGGTTATCCAGGGTAATCTCATCTCAAGATTTTTAACTTAATCACATCTGTGGACTCCCTTACGCCACAGAAGGTAACAATCACAGATTCCAGAGATACAAACAGGAATGTTGGAGGAGGGAGACTTTTTCAACTTGCCAGAAGCAGCAAGTGCAAGGGGCCCGAGACAGGACTACGCCTGGGGTGTTTGAAGAAGAACAAAGGGACGAATGTGGCTGGAGTGGAGTGAGTGTGGTTCGGGAAAGGAAATGAGCCTAAGGTATGGCAGTCGCCCAGGAAAGCAGGGTTTACACTGGTCATAACAGTACTACCTGCTGTGTTATTAATTTCTCTGAAGTCTCTGGGGCTTAACCGGGTAGATGTGTATCTCTGCTCACTTCCCATCCTCATGTGAGCCCACCTCAGCTCTCTGAGTAATTCTCAGATCCTCCAGGCCTCAGAGTGTTCCTGGGGGTCCTTCAAACTAAGCTGGCAGTGGGTGTAGAGAAACACCAGGCATCTCTCTAGAAACGTCAGGTCTGGGCCTGGAAGATGGTATCACTTCTCTCTACGTTCTGATGGTCAGAGGTAATCGTGTGCTCCCCCCAGCCCCCGCCATCCTCTGCAAGGATAATGACAGACACAGTCTTTCTTTATTACCAGGAAGAATATAAAACCATTTGGTAAACTCAGTTTTGTTTTTCCCCACAGCCCTGTGGGACATTGTAAGAATTTTTACTTTTATTTAAGGAAGATGAGAACTCTCTAAAAATGTTGAGCAGAAGACTGACACAATTTGATTTAAAGTTTATTAAAAACACACACTTATGGAAATGTTCCACATCCTGATTGTGGTGGTGGCAGTGAACTTGAGTGTTTGCATTTGTCAAAACTCATTGAACTGTACACTTTAAAATCTGTGAATTTTATTGTATTTCAGTGAAACCTCAATAGAGCTGATTTTTAAAGAATCACATAGATTGTTATTTTTAGACAAAATAGAGGGGAGGTAAAGGTGCAAGAATGAAAGCAAGGAGACTAGTTGGCAGGCTATTGCAATAATCCTGGCTTAGGGTGGTAGCTGCAATAGAGGCAGGAAGTTGGGTTTGAGGTGTGGTTTGCAGGTGAAAACAGGATTTGTTGACATCACAGATACAGCAAACAGGGTTAATGCACAGGTTTGGGACTCATGTTTCCTAGGGCTGAATCATGGCTCCACCACTTAATTATGATCTTGGGCAAATGGCTGAATAAATCTGAGCCTTGGTTTTCTTCTCTGTCAAATGTGGATAATAATAATAATAAAATGATTTCGTAGGGTTGTTAGGAGGTTAAAATGACATCATGTATAAAAAATACTGAGCAGAGGCTCTTGCTCAAAGGGAGCCCTTGACACATTTCAATAGAGATGACTGCTTTGGCTTGAGTAGTTAAATGAACTGTGTCATGCAGAAATGCTTTACCTGCCTTATTTACCGTTTGAAGGCCACAGAGCTCATCCTTTTTTCTAAGCCTACATTGTAGTAACCAGAGTTGGAGGATTCACTAGCAGGACATGGATGGCTTCAGAGTTCCCTGTCTAGAGAGTGGACCTACTCTTTCTCTGAAGAAAGCTTAACTAGCATGCTACTTTATAAGCTTGCTGTAAGGTTAGTATCTATAACGAATTTAGAAAGGTACCTAGCACATGGTAAGAAGTATGCAAGAATTAAGTCTTGACCATTGATTATAACAGGCCCTGAAGCCTGGTCTCAGCCAAGCACAATACAAGAGACCAGAAGAGAATCATAAATTTTCTAATTAAAAGAAGCTGTAACAGAGGTTAGCAAGCTAAAACTCATAGACCAAATTTGGCCCTCCACCTGTTTTCATAGTTTTATTGAAACACACCCAGTCACTTGAGCATGTACTACTATGGCTGCTTTTGTTCTACAACAGCAGAGTTGAGTAGTTGGGATGGATACTGTATATGGCCTGCAGAGCCTAAAATATATATTTTCTCACCCTTTATAGAAAAAGCTTGCTAACTGATCTAGAAGATAGCTAGTCCAACTGCTTCTTATCTACACCAGTCCCACAACTGGTTCTGATTGAGCACCCCCAAGAACGACCCTCCTGTTCCCCCTTGAGGCAGCCCAACCATTTTGCAGATAAGCTTGGTGTTTAAAGGGTTCTTCTTGAGATTGGTGTAATTGACCTCCCCTAACTTCAAAACAAAGGACAGTACAAGATCCAACCTTTCACAGCAGCGGGGGCTTGCCCAAAGCACTTAGTAACAAGGCATTCAAGCTAGGTGTTCCACTCATTTCTAGTATTTTATCTTTCTCGTTAGACTATAGATTCCTTCCATCAAGAGTTAAACCTAAAAACTAGTTCTGAGTTACAAAATAAAAAATTAAATTATTCTCCATGTACCTATGTACAGATGCTCTCAACTTAACAATGGGGTTACACCCCAATAAGCCCATGATCAGTTGAAACTGTCCTAAGCAAAAGCACATTTAACATATTTAATCTACTGAATATCATAGATTTATGTCAGGGTTGATTGGGGGGGGGTTGGTTTTTTAAGGGGGTACCAGGGATCAAACTCGGGACCTTGCGCTTGCAAGGCAGGCAACAGAACCCCTGAGCTAAATCCCCAGCCTTGTCAGAGATTTACAACACAGTACACTGTAGAGGATTGGCTATTTATCCTGGTGACCCCATTGCTGACTGGGAGCCGGGATCCGGTGGCCGGCTGGGAGCAGCACCACTCCCTATGACAGTGTGAAAATGCACACCGCTAGCCTAAAAAAAGATTAAAATTCAAAATTTGAAGTACGATTGCTGCTGAATGTGTATTACTTTCACACCGTTGTAAACTTAAAAAAAAAAAAAGTCAAGCCATCATAAATTGGAGACTGTCTGTACTGTACCCCAAGACAGAGAAGAATGTAATAGATCTGGGGAAAAGTTTTACCCTCCAAAATCATTTTTAGTTTACAGTTTCTTTGTTCATAAGAGTAAAACTTTTGTCATTGGTAAGTCTAACCTCTCCCAAATGACTCATTAAAAAATGTAAAAATAAAATAAAAGGATGCTTTCTATTGGCGTATACATAATTAAGAGTTAAGGCTGAAGAGTCAGATCCAGCTTTCAACCCTGCCCCTCCCGTTAATTACCAGGACACTGTGGACTACGATCTTCTCTAAGCCTCAGTTTTGTCACCTGTAAACAGGACACACAGAAGTGCTAAGCTTAGAATGATTGCATAGGTGATGATACAACACAGACAGAGCATCTACCATCACACAGTCCTGGCTCTATGCATCTGCTTGATAAATATTTGCTATCATTATAACCCAAAATGTACTATATGTCTTTTTCTCCCTTCTCTCCTTCTCCCTTGCTTCCTTCCTTCTTCCCAAGTTGGCATGAAAATTATTTTCCATTTCCTCACCTCCAATTAGATATTGATTAGAGTATCTGATTGAGAATGAGCACTTAATAAAAGTAAATAAGTTCTGACATTTTATTTTTACTCTTGAATAAAAATGCTCACCATCCTCCTGAAAATGAGCCATCACATTTTATTTAACAGCACAAAAGATTTGTACATTTGGCCCTGCAGGAGCCGAGGAATCTATTTTCATTATAACAAACATTGATTTTGCATTAAAAAGTCTCATTATTTGAGATAATGACTGCTGGGCTCCTTAGTTATTCTTTTGGTTCCTAAATCATTAAATCTCTAACATTTAAAGAGCAAGTGGGACTGCACTGGTTCCCAAATTGTCGCCAATGAGTTGTTCGTTGTGTGCCCTCCTCAAAGGACAGTTTCAAAACCTATGGAGATGCAGAAACCCACATAGGTCCAATTCCTTCACTTGCAGTTGCAGAACTCCAAGCTCCAGTTGGACTTGGTCCTTGTACAACCATTTCACACATAAAAAGAGGAAAGAAAAATACCTCTGGCCTCTGTGTTCATGTTCAACCAGTTCTTTGAATTGATGCTAATTTTAAAGGAGCTTGAAAGAAAGATGCAACAGTATCTGTCCTCAGACTGGGAGTTGGTGGCATACTGGTGACCATGGTGGTGGCAGAGGTACCCAGTGGGCCTACCTTCCACCACCAGCAAGATAAATTATTGACTCCAGGAATATTCCACTGTGGATGGTTTTCCACACTTATACTCTCTGATCCAGGGTGTTTGTGCTTCCTGAGACCCAGCTGGACATCTCATTGGCAAGCCACGTGTGACACAAGTGAGTTTTGCAGAATTTCAACCACATGCACCGATTTGTATAATGTATTCTTTCAGAAGCCAGGTCTGAGCTTTAAACAAAGCATAATCCTGCCTGCATATCAATTTCCCCAGGACGGTGAGGAGGGGGAAAAAAACCCTCAAACCGTGATGCTTTCAGCAGCAGCATTTCCATTTGGGGTTTAGCAGTGGGGACGTCCGGGCAGTATTCACAGTCTCCTGGTTCATTAACAGGAGCGAAAGGAAGGCAGGGGGGAAAGGTGGGGGAGTGAATCATAAAATATGAAAGGATTTCCCTGGAAATTGGCATCAATGTGATTTATTCAATCCAGACCCAGGCTCAACTATTTGAAAATAATTGAATAGTTGATACCCACTGCCACTTGTAAGTGATGGGAACATGGGTTGGGGGTAGAATGAAGGAAGGTGCTGGAAGGAATTTGAGATGTCCCAGATCACAGCCCTCCCCAGCCTTCTGGAAGAAGGAACTCTGCCCTGGACCCTGCCTGGACCACCACTCACTTCTTAGAGGAAGCTATCTTTCACTGCATTCCTGTCCACACAGACATGGGTTTCTGCCTAGCTGGAACCACTCTACGTAAACAATTTTGCATCCTACCATTTATATGTGGCATTGTATTCTAAGCATTTTCTCTTTGTAAAAAATCTTTCATTTTAAAAACTATAAATAAATGACACTTGCTCATGATAAGAAATGCAAACAACATAGAAATATAAGGAACATTTCCCCTCTTACCCCATAGACACCCATCTTCTAAGACTGCTACTATAAACAGCTTAAGGTTTGCCCTTCCAGACATTTTTCTGTGTCTTTAAGTGTACACACACACACACACACACACACACTTTTGAACTTCTTTTGCAAAAAAGAATCCTATTTGCAACTTTTTCACTTAACAGTCTTATGAACATATATCCATGTCAGTACATTCAGAGAGCTACTTCTGTCTTTTTATCAATTATACACATTCCACTGTTTATTTTATTTATTCCTCCATTGCCAGGCAATTAGAGTATTTTCTATGTTCATCACAAACAGTACCCTTGTGCCATCACACATGCGCATATATACAGCTAGGCAAATGTTTCTGCAGAATTGATTCCCAGCAGTGAGAGCGCAAGCTCTCAGCATGTGACCCATAAGCATTTTCCAAATTGTTTCAGGCATCCCAATTATCACTTTTAATACCTGCAGAACCACCTTTTGAATCCAACCAAACTTGCTTAGCAGAAAGAAAAACTAGTCCCTTCAAAGCTATCCTATCTGCCACTGCCTTCATACAGAAAAAGGAAAGTAACTTGGTGAACCCCTGGGGATGAAATGTGAGGGCCCTTTCCCAGAAAAGACAGAGTGAAGCCAAGAGTTGGCTGTAGAATTTGGAATTTCCTAAAGGATCTGGGAGAGATGGGAATGTGTGGGGAGTTTATGGAAAGAGAAGAATGCTACAGGAATATGGCAGGAAACATAAATTCCTATGAAAGAAAGCCAACCAGCCAGAACATACCCCATGTGGGTTTTAGCTGACAGGTTCGTAAGACCCAAGCATCTGATCTTCACTTACAAAGCACAGTTTGTGCGGTGCAGGTAGACACTGAAGAGCGAACCAACTATGGAGGAAAGAGGGAAATCCTTCATTTGAGCATTTGTTGATCTCTGCAGAGTAAATAGCCCTCTCACTGTGCCCCTAAAGGCCCCCAGGATCTTCCTATGAACCACTGATAAAATTCCGCTCCACCCAAGAGCCCAAGGCCAGGGGACCCTCCCTGAGCAGAAGAAATCAGAGCTGCCCAGCCTGGAGCAAAAGGATCGACAATCTAGGCTGATGTTGCAGGATTCGGGGTGGGTTAGGAAGTCACCTGCAACATAGATTGGGAAAAGGCTGGTGATCTCCCTTGAGAGCTGATGGGAATACTAAAGGGGACTTCCACCTGGTGCTCCAGTTTAGGGTTCTGCCCTGCTGTTGTGCCCTTGATTCTCACCCACCAGTTGCTATTCCAGCAGTGCTAGGATGAACACGGTTAGCATGCATTCAAAACTGCAAGCTACCCTTCCCCTGCTTCCTCACCATCCCCCTTCCCTTTCTGACCTACACCACTGGCCACTACACCACTACACCACCACTACACCCTCCCATCCCTTTCCTCTCCCTGGATGTTTCCACCAAGGCTAATTGCAGCTACACTTTTTCCTTACAGCCAGATTCAAACACTCCCTCTACAAGGTTCCTCAGAAGAATCTGCACCCCCACAAGTGCCACAACCTTTTGGTTTAAGTGCTTTCCACACCATTAACTCCCCTCTGTCTCCACAGTCTGGACAGCTCCCGGGAGGAGGAGACCCAGACTGACCATCAACCCGTTCTCACATGCACAGCGATTTCCACGAAGCTGACCTTAACTCATTGTCTAGCACATTCTGAGTCCTGTCCCAGCCTCTGACAGCATCCGTATGGCAGTCCCCTGAAAGGTAAAGAATTATCCCCCTTACATCTGCTACACAAATGGAGACACCAAAGCTCAGGGAGCCTTGGCACCTGGCTTGGTCACCCACTGTCAACCCAGGGCTCAGATCTGCCTGGGACCTCACCCTTCTTCCCTCTGGCACAGGGGCAGGGATCTGAAGAGAGGTGACTCGTCCACATGGCATCCACGGGTTTCTTTCCAAGAGACCTCATGTCTATTCGTACACAAATGGGAGAGGAAAGATGACATATCTCTTTATTTCTTTTTCTGCTGTTTTGTTTGTTTGTTTGCTTGTTTGCTTTTGTTTTTTTTTAAAATATTGGGTTTTGGAGTTGCTATTGCTGGTGCTGGTGTTGTGGGATTTTTAACATTAAAAGAGGAGTCCATCCTTTGGGGAGTCCCTCCTTTGTTCTATGGATAAATAAACTGAAACTCAGAGAGGATCAAAGGCTTGACTAAGTCACACAGAGAATGTGCAGGCTTTGTGTTATGCTAACTCAGCAAGGCCAAACTCCATTTTTCAGAATTTCCTTCCCTGGTTCTGAGACAGAGGTAGCCCCAAGAGGAATGTGCATTGGATTCAAACATGAGAAGTGGGGCAGCAGCCTCTTGTGCCGGCAGGTCTGGGTAGGATTAGCAAGGCCATCACTCTTGTGGGTGTGGCCCAGCTGCAGTCCCATGTTGTGGGCTTGGGCCAGCAGTCAGACAGGTGGCAACTCCACTGCATTTTGCCTTTCAGCTTCTCCAAATGCTGGGGTCCATTGTGCGGCTTCATGGCAAGTGACTAGCTCTTCCACAGCTCACCCATATCAGAGGCAGTGGGAGACAGACCAGGTCCCAACAGGTTCCCTTTTGGTCATTCTCCTCCTTGTGGGTGGCAGGTTGTCCTTTCAAGCTCTGCTTTCTCTTTGCTTGCCTGTTCTTCCTGTCCATCTTCCCTCCCCAGCTGCCAGCCCTGCTGACTCCAGGCCCAGAGAAGACCCATAGGCACAGACTGACATCACTGCCTAGAACACCAGCAATCACAAAAGCTCCAGCCCTAGCATGAAGCCCTCGGATCACTCACTCACACTGATACCGGGATCTAACTACAGACTTAACTTGACAGCCCAAGGGTCCTGTGCCCCCGCTCCTGGCTCCTTGCCACCCTCTGGAGCCAAAGAGGTGGCCTGGGCCCAGTGAGATCACTGCTCTGTCACTGGACTGTCTGAGATCTGGTTCTGCAGACCAGTGGCCAAGGACGATCTGTGTCACCCCTCCCTCAGTGTATCAGCATTGTCCCCAGCAGGCTCCAGGGACACCCAGTCCAGACTATTCCCCTCATCCAGCCCTCAGAGGACTGCAGGGCAGATGTATTATCTTGGCCCCACATCTTCCCCTCCCCAGGCTGGGGATGTTGAAGGCTATTTATTTCTCCCAGTCCCCGGGCCCATAACCTCCGAGCTGCCTCGGATG
This sequence comes from Heterocephalus glaber, assembly GCF_000247695.1. The sequence continues at coordinate 20,826,188 of NW_004624764.1, read as the reverse complement.
CCTGCTGTCCTGAGGACTCTGTTAATCAGACAGTAAAGATGTCACACCACCAGCTTGGCCATTGCCCAAGCAAGCCCTGGGCTGGCCCTTCTTCACATCACCGCCGCCCGCATGCTGAGCTGGGGCTTATTACTGTCACCCTGACAGGCTCCTGCAGTCTGTGGTAGGACAGAGTCTGTACGCTGTGGCACTGAGCAAGGGACTCCAAGACCAACTGTTCTGCTTTCCTCATCAGCTCCTTTCCTTCCATCCAGAAGGTGCCTGGTAGCCCAGAGACTCTCCCTTCTCCAAGCTGCTTCTGAGAAAAAAGGTCACAGTGAATCTATGGAGCCAGATGGACCTGGGTTCAAGCTTCTCAATTGCATTTACCAGGTCTGTGACCTTGGAGAAGTCACAGGACCTCTCTGAGCTTAGGCACTTCCTTTATAAAACGAACAGATTAATGTTAACCTATTAGGAATGTTGTGAGGGTTAAATAAGATGCCGTGTGTGAAGTACATAGCCCAGAGTCTGGCACATTATAATGTACTTCATAAATGGAAGCCATTATTCATGTTACTACTAATACTATTTTTTATCATTATGGCCATATGGGTAGGGACTGTGTCTGACTTGTTTTCTCTGCTGCCCAGAACAGCACATAGCTCATAATAGCAATCAATACCTTCTGGTTAAATGAACAAATAAGCATATAAATGTTACCTGATTAGGCCCAATATATGTTATGGGTAAAGGAGGTAGGACTGCAAGACGTTTAGAGATTTAGGTAGGTAAAGTTCCATTACAGCCCCCTCTTCTCAAATTTGATCAACTGTGACCTTCTCCAAGTTTTTCTCTGACCTGCAGATCACAGGCAGTGACTACAGGAACTTCTTCAATGGCCAAAGATGTTTGCACCTGGCAGGGATGCAGGGTCAAACCACCTACATTTGGGCATCTCCAACTCTGCACGCAGCTCTCCTGCATGGCACAGTGCAAAAAGAGTCCAGCCCAATTAAAAGGCCACCTAGTAGTGTCCCCCAGTTAACAGGGGAGGAAACAGAGGCACAGGAGGTTGTCCCTCACCCATGGTCTGAAAGCAGACTTCAAACTCACATGTTGCCTGCCATAAAGAGATCATATATACACACAGATGAAAT
>NW_004624764.1:20519562-20824589 GCF_000247695.1 Heterocephalus glaber | reverse complement strand
TCTTATTTACCTGGTAAGGTAGTTATTAATAGAGGTAAGGAAGCTGAGACTTAGAACAGAGTTAGTGATTTCACTCAATCCACACAGCTACTACAGCACCCTCATTATATATGGGAATTTGATTCCCAAACTGGTATTATCAGGCAACAGATGCATAGAGTTCAACTTAAATTGACCACCCTTCTAGGAACTAGAGAGTTTTCCTTGTGTATATCCTAGCATATGTTTACCTAACCACACTCAAGTTTAAGGACTATGAGCTGCTGAAGGGAAGTCTGAGAGATGACTTCAGGACATGAACTCCTTCGACCTTTGTGACCCTCTAGGTCACTGGGTGCCCCTGACCAAAATGAGAGGCAAGGGAGGGGATGTGAGAGTTCCTGTCAGGTCCATTTAATTGCAGTTTCATGGTCATGTCCACCAGTCTTATTATATGTGAGTAGATGTCACTGTTGGGCTGATTAAGTGAGTAATGTCTAGAAAAGCACCAGCACAACAACTGGCCAAGAATAAGTGCTCAGTATATGTGTGCTGGGTTTGAATCTAAAAAAACGAGCTCACTCAATAACCACGCATCGTGTTTCCACTAGGTACTCTACACGGAGCAGGCACTGGGAACATCAGTGAAGGAGACAGACGAGAGAGCCCTGCCCTCATGGAGCCCACATCCTGATCAAAGGGGATGCACGGTGAGTAGGCACACTGATGGATGTATGAGTCAAGTAGTGCAAAGTTATGGGAAGAACAATCGCAGTAGATGGGGGAGTAGGGAATGGTGGAGGCTACTTTTAGATAGGTCAGAGAAGGCCTCTCAGAGAAGAAGACCTTTCAGCCAAGAGCTAGACTGCCCTAGGCCAATCAGTCTTTAAAAAGTATGAAACCTGCTTACCTATTTCTTGCCTTTCCAAATTAGCATTTTATTTTGTGGCCTACACTGAACACCAGTCACAGCCATACTCTTGGGCACTGGACTCCAATCCATGAAAGGGAGGTGGGAGTGCGAGTGTCAATGTTACAGTTAAATATGGCTCTTCTGCGAAAGCTGAATCAGGCACAGACCCCATGGGCAGTGTGCCCCAGCAGAGCTTCTGTGCTAGGGAAAAAAAATCCCTCTGTGGTTGAGGAGACAAAAAATAGCAATGACCCGAGCCAGAATACTTCATTTAGAACTTCATGATGTTCCTGTGCCCCCAGGCCCTGGAGCCTGGAAGGGTCCTCAGACAGACCTCACACTTCCATTCCCCAAGTGATTCCTGCTCAGAGTCTCAGTTGATCCATTCCCTCATCTACAGGCAGGGAGACTGAGGCCCAGAGACAGTCCACAGAGCTTGATCAGGGTCTTCTAAGCAGTATGTGCACTTGGCTCCCAAGGGAACATGGTGGTGATGGAGGGAAGGGGAAGGACAGACCTAAGGGCATGGTCAGCTGTATCTGCTGAGCCCAGGAGACTGACCTCAGGAGGGGCACTCAGGTAGCAGACAAAGGAGCAGCTGCCTGCTGCCCCAGCACTGCTAGACAGGGGACAACAGAAGGCACCCTCTGGATGCCCACCTGTGTCTTTGGCCAGCTTTGCCTTTGCTCCACAGCCAGGAAAACCCACACTTTCATTTCATCCCTAGTTCTGAAACTGCCTTGGAGGAAGGAGGGATGGCCTTTCATTCCCAAAGGGACTCCCAAGTCCCCATGCTGGACAGTTTCCCCTATCATATTCTTCACACAACACTTATAAGGAGCTGACTCTCTTCCCGTTTTACAGATGGAGCCTGAGGCTCCAATGGGGGACAGCTTGCGTGGCATCTCCCACGTAGCCAGCGGGTGGGCTCCTCCAGGTATCCAGGCAGGGCCATGAGGGTTGTCTGGATTGATAGCCAGCTCCTCACATCCTGTAGTCCCTGTCTTCCAGGCCCGTGCCCACCCTCTAGATGGGGGCGGTGTTCGAGGCTGGGCGCTAATTTACACTTGTTTAACTACAGCTGCCACCCTCCCGCCATGTGTCTATCTGCCATTTACTGTGCTTTCCAAAGCCCTGCCCGGCACTCAGGGGCATTTCCTGCCTGCGCTAATGGAGGAGAATAGACGCATTATATGTGAATAATGGATTATGATGATACAATTTGGGTCTCTTAGCTCTCACTGAGCCTAGGCTGGCCTTGCATTATTGATAACTTACACACACCTTCCCAAGCGTGTTTATGTAAATATTTAATAGGGAAAGCAAGTTAACCCATTGGTTTCAGCCTTTGGCAGAGCATTGGAAGTAAAGGCTATAGGGTGATTTGGGGACCCCCTGAACAAGAGGAGACCATGAGTCGGGTCCCTTTGGGAAATCCAGAAGATTCCCAAGAAGCTTGTGTGGTCACAAGGAATCTGTGGCCTGGAGGTGTGTGGCTGTCCAAGAACCAAAAGGAAACGGTTGTCTGCCTTACCATGGGGGACTTAGCCCTGATCAAGAAGACAAGTTGGTCTGGCACAGGCAGGAATGTTGGGGATGAGGGCATGGATTTCTGAAATGCACCCGGGCTGAATCTCACCACTGAATAAATCAAACCATTGCTTTCCATTTTACATGGCTGATTTCCTGTACCTTCACACGGCCTTCACATTTTACACTCCATTTCACATTAGAAGGCAATGCTTTAGAGACCACCCCAGTTTCTATCTGAGCTCCATCACTTACCTGCTGGCTGACACATTATTTAATCTCTCTGTATATTGGTTGTCACATCTGTAAAATGGGGAGACCATGTACTGGTCTCCCTGGTACTCATGGGTTGGTACAAGAAACCTGAGAGAATATACTGTAGATCCAAAGGGCCTCATTCAATGCCCAGTATGTGGGATCAACTGAATGGTCTCCATTATCATGGAGCAGCAGTTGTAAAATTTCCCCAAAGGTCTTCATGGCATGACATGGCATACACTCATTGGCACTGTAAGACGTAGATGTGCATCCTGAACTTAATGAAATATGGCTGTTATTTTGCTAACATTATGTTTCTAGCAATGAAACTACTTTGATACCTTGAGGAAATCACAAGGGTAGGCAAATGCCCCATCTGCTTGTGCTGAGGGTATAGGCCCAAGCAGAATCAGGAGACCAGAGATGACCTCCCTCCCCACCCACCACCAGTACTGCCAACCTGGACACCTACCATCTCCTGGCTTATCCCCTGTGTCTGCTCCCAGCTTGCCAGTGACACCTGCCATTCTCAGAACATGTATGCTTCCTCAAGCTGCTGAGCCTTCCATACACTGGTTCCTTTGCCCAAATATCTTTCCTCCTTTGTCTTCCTGGAAACCCTGACCCCTTCAAGGTATGGCTCCATCATCGTCTCCTCTACCAAACCTTCCCTGCCTGTTGACAGATCTTATCTTAAAATCAAAATGGCTAGCATGTTCTTCTGCCTGCAACCAGTCTTGCAGGTCCAAGGTCCCCAGGGGCAGAATCTGGGTCTGATAGATTTCTCTATATGCCTCGACCCTCCTCTGCCCTGTCTGGTGCTGGGTGCTATGGGAACACCGAAGTGCAGGTGACAGACAAGTCTGTGCCTTCACGACTTCGCATGCTAGAGGGAGAGGACAGACAGTAAACGCAAGAAACAGAGACTAGTCTGGAAAACGGGTAAGTGCTATGGAGGGGGAAGAAGCACCACAGACAGCAGGGAGGGGGCGTACTTTAAATAGAATGGTCAAGGTAAACCCTTGGCCATGACCTTGTCACCCTGGGAAGGTGACATCTAAGCAGAGGTCTGAGGGAGATGAGGTAGTGATGAGAGTCAGCAACCAGTCCCAAGACCCTGAGGTAAGCCGGTGTGTGCCTAGTGTGTGCAAGGAAGCACCGGGGCAGAAGTGGCTGGCAAAGAGAGGGTGGGAGGGCTTGGCAGTGGGCAGACTTGGCAGAATGCACAGGGCCTTTGGCCTTGGCAAAGACTTCACCTCTTACTATGGAGACACAGGGAGCTGCTGGAAGACAATGAGCGTTGAGTAACTGGTCTAAGTTGTGTTTAAAGGGAATCATTCTGGCTGCTAAGTGGAGCACAGACTACAGGGAACAAAGGCTAAGCCATACAGAGCGGTGAGGTCACAAGGGAGAGAGTGAGGCCGAAAGAGACACTGAGGGCTGAGCCCAGGCCCTGCGACACGTTAGGTGGGAAGGCAGGAGACCCAGCAAAGAGGCAAAGATGAAGCAGCCCTCGGGGTCACAGGAAAATCACTTGTTGGAACTTCAGTGCATTGGCACTGTAACAAACAACTGTGACAAAATAACTTCCACTAATTGAGTACATACTGTTGGAGTCTTTGCATATAATTTTTTCTTTGATCTTAACATTCAGAGACTTTTGTTTCCTTTTCACAGATAAGGAAACAGACTCAGAAAAGTGAACCTGCTCCACCAAGATCCCACTCCACAGCAGCAACACCCAAGCTTCCAGCCATCCTAACCACATCAATCAACTGTCTACAGAGAGCTGGGTGCTCTTTATAGACGTCTTTACATATAAAAGTCTCAACAGCCTTGCAAAATTAATGCCATTTCCTCCCATTTTACAGATGAGGAAACTGAGGCATAGAGTCTCACTAAGTGACCTCCCAAAGTTGCTCAAAGAGGAAATGACTGGCAGGGATTTGAATACTGGCCTCTTGCCTTCTTTTAGATTCATGAGATTCTTCTAAGTCTGGAGACTGGAGATTTGGAGAAGGGAACAGGGTTGGGGGATTAACTGTGGCTTCTCAGTTTGAAATGAAAGGTTTTTCCCAGGGACCAGATATCGGGCTGATGCCACAGGGCCTTTGCTGCGTCCTAGGCTGGGAACAGGGAGGGAGGGGCCTTCGTTACCAAAGCTAGGCTAGGCGCTCCCAGGGAGTCCCCTTCCTCCTGCCTACCCAACATCTGCCCTCCGCCAGCTCCTGCCTGGCTGCCAGATGTGCCAGCTGTGGCTCCTCTCCATGGAGAGCCTCATTTATTAATTAACGTGGACGCCAAGGGGGCAACTTCTCAGGCCCAGCCTCAGAGCAGATCTTGGCACATTTTTCAGACTTTGTTTAATAATTTATCATCTTTTAATTATAAAAATAATTAGCACAAGAGCGATAATCTGTGCTCTGCCGAGAGCAGACCAGCAGAGGAGTTTTCAGACAGTGCCAGCACCCAGAGAGGAGAGGAAAGTCTGGCTCAGAGCCATGTGTCCTCTCCAAAGCTGGCTTGGGGACTCAGGGTTTTGGAGACTCTGTCTGGCTTTGGGCAGGACTTTGGGGGGGACTCTAGGACCCATGCTTCCTTGGGAGTTTGAGGCTCCTGCTCCTGCCTGGCCTGACTCACTAGGTACCCTGTGGGAAGATCCCTCCCTTCTCTGAGTCTTGATTGTCCCATCTGCAAAATGGGAGTTACAGCAGCTAATGCCTAAGGAGACTTTTTTAAGGTGCCAGAATCTGTTGAGTTAGCAAATGTAGAAGCAGTGGCTTGTGGCCATGAAGAGAGGGACCTGGGGCATCCATGAGAGCCAACAACTCTCCTGTGATCCCTCCCCTCCACTGCTGGTAGGAGCATGTGCTTCTCTGTATCCCCAAGTGCTCTGAGGCACTGGGACAAGACTCAGTTATACCAAGCATGAGCTGTGTGGCCTGGAACAAGTCCCTCCCCTCTCTGAGCCTCGGTTTATCCATGTGAAAAGTAGGAGTGATCACTCATGATCCATAGACCTCCCAGGGAAGAGCCAATGAACAATATGACACAATTTTCCCTTGGAGACATTGATCTCATCCTATCCTGGACTGAACTGTCTCTTACTATCCAAGCTGCAGGCTCCGGGGTTGGGCAGATGCTCTGTATCCAGTGTACCTAAGAGTGAATGAGCAAGCTAAATGCTCTGTGAGTTCCAGGACCAGTCTTGAGGTTGTCCAACCTGCACAGGCACACATATCCTCCCTCAGGGGTTCAGTAGTTGGGTGGCTCTGGATACAACCACAGCAGTTCAAGAAGGCAATTCAGCCTCCTCTTGCAGGGCCTTGCGCAAGCTGCTCAGCCTCCAGGGCTTTGGTCTCTGTGTGTAATTGGGGATATCTGTCTTAGCTTGGGGGAACCCAGAAGCAGACCCTGAGATAAGCATTCCGGAATCGAATAGTTGCCACAGACATCACATGGTCTTCAAAGACTAAACTATTTACTGTCTGACCCTTTCCAAAAGAAGTCCTCCAGTCCTTGGTCTAGGACGTAGTGTAGAACTCCCTCAGAGTTGTCTCCCTTGAAGGAGAGAGGCTGGGCTCTTTATCCACAGCTCCAGTCCACTTGTAACTGCTCCCAGGAATCCTAACAACCACTCCGCACACACCCAGTGCCGGAGGACACACTTCAGCAGCCAGAGAAACCTTGAAGCCAACTCGAGCTATGTACAGAGCAGTGAGTGTTAAGGGGAAACTGGGTCTCAGAATATCTGAGGCCTCCGCGCCAATGTCTGGCTGAGCTGTTACGAAAACTATACACCTCCCAAATTACGAAGAACAGAGTGCACCCCCAACACTCAACAACTTTGACTGTCCTATGTGCACCTCACTAAAATTATTCCTGGATTATTCCATGATGAGCTGCATTTACCTAGTCTCTGGGCTCTTGTCTGTCTGTATTTTTGGGGTACCATGTATTGCTGAGCTCCAGGGCACTCTGTCCTGGGAGGAAGTTTCCTCTCCAGGCCCTAGTTCTTCCTGTCTGGTCAAGACTGTATTGACTCCCCTGGACACTTTTCCTGCTTCTTTCCCAAGTGCACCCTGCCACCACTAACCCAAAAGTCCCCCCACTTGGGATCTGTCCTCTACCCTGGGTTTTAGTCCCAGGGGCAGGGGGCAGCGCTGGCCTCCATCTGGGGAAGAAAGTCTTTTCTTCCCAAGTCCACTGTGTTGCTCCTGGACCCTGCCACTCTTGATCAATGTTGCCTTGCTTTCCTGGATGTGCCTCAACTCCCACCATCCCGGGGAATATTCTAGGCAATTGGCTCTGGACTACTTTTGGAGAAGGACATAAGCAAGTGGATTTGGCCAGATGGCAATTGGCATGATCAGGGCTCAGCCAGGGCCTGGGATGCAGGTTCAGATGAGGCTCAAGGCAGGGTCTATGTTCCAGTTCAGGATTCAGACTGAGGCTGGATCAAGGCAAAGCCTGGGGTCAGGATCAGGCCTGTACCTGACCAAGGTCTGGGAACCACTCTAACCAAGTTGCTCCGCATCCCCAACTGGCTTGTCTAACAGTTCAGCCCAGGCCATGGCATCTGTCCTTTGGCTCGCTACCCTGGCATCTCTAGGAACCTCCTCCAGCCCATCCCTCCCCACTGGGGCGCCTGCATTCCCTTTCACGTGTACACCCTCCTGGCCAGGCGGCGAGGATTCCCAGGTCCATCTGTCTGCTGAGCTGTCGTGGGAACCGAGCTCAGCGAACGGGCCCGAGCCGTCTCCCTCCGGAGCCTGCCTCCAGACTGTTGGCGTTCGCGGCTCTGCCTCGCAGCCTCCGAGCTGGGCTCGCACTGCTCAGCCCAAACACCGTCCACTGCTCAGTTCCAGCCAGCGCCAAGCACTCCCCAGATGGGCAGAGACCGCGCCGAGCTTGCCTGCCTCCTGCCTCAGGCACTGCTCGCTCCCTGCCCAGGGAGGTCCCCAATCCCCAGACTCACTGCACTGGGGCTGGGCAGGCCTGGCAGAGGGCAGAGAACTGGCCATCACCAGCAGTAGGGCCTGGGCATCGCCTACTCAGTGAGTCCCTCCGGTCTTGACCTTGGGCCTGGTGACGCCCTGGCTATCTCCCACCACAGTCTTGTCAACTGCTGTCCTCAGACCACAGAACTGCCCAGGGCACTGGGGGAACCCAGGTGAGCCATGATCAAGATGCTCCTTCAGGACCTCTGGTTGGGCAGCTCCAGGCAGCATTCAGTTTTCAAATCAAGCAGCCCTTATTCTGGGTTTGAATGCCAGAGGTGCCACTGTTATTCTGGGCCTCGGATCCCCTACTTGTAAATGGGTCTAATAAGCCCCAGCTTCTAGGTTGGAGTAAGGGTTAAATAAATTAAACAGTGTGAAGCTTAGTAGAGGAGAGTTTTAAGCATCCCACTACGGCACGCCAGGACCCCGTTTTTTCTGGCCATCTACCCTCCTCTTATACCAAACTGACCCTTCTCCTTAGCACTTAGGTTTGGCACAGTGGCTAATCCTGGGGCCTGTCCTCCATGACCTCAGAGTGGGCCCAAGCTGACTCACAGATGAAAGCAGAACAGAGAGAGGGAGAGAATGCAGGAATGGCAGTCCCGTGGACATCACATGAACCCCCAATACTCCTGGATCCAGACTCCCCCTGGAACCTCCCAGACACTAAACTAGTACCTCCCTTTTAGCTGAAACTGTTGGATGTGAGCTTCTGTTCAAGATGACTGCATTCAGAAACAGACAGGAGGCACACATCATGGTAAGCACGTTGGCCCGGAAGCCTAACTATTGGGGTTCAAATCCCTACTCTGATACTCATTAACACCTAACCTGCTGGTGTCTGTTTCCTCATCTGTAAAATGGGAATGATACTAGTACCTCAGTCTAGGGGCAATGGTGAAGACTCAAGTAATCAATTTTTGTTAAACACTTAGAGTAATATCTAGCACATAGTAAGCACTGATGAAGTATTTACTAGTATTTTATTATTTATCATTCCCTGCTCAGCTCCTCTTTTCTCTAATCTAGAAGACAGGATCATACATACTCAATAAATAGTTGCAGGGGGGACCCTACACTGGGATAACCTGGTGAACAAGGCTAATGTGGGCTCCGTTCTCCAGGGAGGATGGGTGTTCAAATGGCTGCTGATCCAGTACCACCAAGATGAAGCTCCACCCATAGCACCCTCTTGTCACCCACTGCACAGTGAGCTGCCCCCCAGGAGGCCTGTCAGGTTGGCCAGGCTTTTGACTAAGACTCCAGGTACCAGTTTGGTCCTATGGAAACTTTATCTGATGCTGGAGAATTCCGTGAGCAGCTGGCTCCCCCAGGGTCCAATGTATCAGACTCCCCCAAGAAACCCCACTTATCCTCCCCAAACATGCTGTCCCCAGCTAGTACTCAGCACCTGGGACAGATGCTTGTGAATCCATGGAGAAAGGGAAAGGGGAGGTGTGGGCTGCAGGGATGAGTGGTCAGAAGAGACTTGCAAGGACCTCAGAGGACATAAAGCAACTTTCTAGTTCAGAGAGGACCAGGAAGAGAGGGGCAATGAGGGAAACCAGGTAAGAAAAGTTCACATCAAGAAGCACTCCCTCCCACCCCAGGCCATATCTAGAGAGCTGAACAAAGTATAGTATATTGTTGAGCCCTGTTATATGTTAAATATGAAATGTCCTCCAAAGACTCATGTATTGCAGGCTGGATCCCCAGTGTTAAGAGGTGAGACCTAGAGAGGTGATTGAATCATGAGGGCACCGACCTCATCAATGGATGAACCCATTGATGAGTTCCTAGCTGAATGAACTATTAGGAGGCGGGGCCCAGTTGGAGGAAGTGGGTCACTGGGGATGTGTCTCTGAAGGCCATATCTGGTCCCCAACTTCTTCCTCTCTGGCTCTTCCATTCTCTCTCTGCTTCCAAGTTGCCATGAGATAACAGCTTTGCTTCATCATGCAATACCTCACCACAGGCCTAAATCAATGGAACCAGCTGACCACAGATGGAATCCTCTGAAACCATGAGCCAAAGTAAATCTTTCCTCCTCTTATTGATTTTCTCAGGTATTTATTTGGCCAGAGCAATGGAAGATGACTAACACAAGGCATCAGCTGCTGTGATAAACACTTTATTTGCACCATCTAAGTTAATCCTCACAGTAACTTACGACACAGGTGTTGCTATAGTAGACATTTCACTGATGAGAAAACTGAGGCCCAGAGTAAGTGATTTGCCTGAATCCCACTGCTCTTAAATCGGGAAAGGTCAAAAACACAAATGAGACCCAACAGAGCAAGGAGACTATGGAGGACAAGAGCTCCCATACCCATCTAGAGGGAACCACCCACTCAGTTCCTGCTGATCAGCTGAAGGACTAAAAAGGCCAGAGTGGTAACTATGCCCAAGCAGAATGAGCCAAGTGCCCTTGAAATGGTGCCCGGAGCCAACCATCTTCAGAGACCACTGATGCCAGCCTTCCGTGGCCATGATCCTGTGTCAGTGCTCAGAGTCCAGGGAGTCCAGTGAGTCCTGGACTATACCAGTACCCTCCCAATGCTGCTCTTCCTTGCCCTTCGCTACCCTCAGTGTCCCCAGCCCAGCCCGCAAACCCCACCTGGAGCTAACAGCTTCCTAAATGTCCCCTCCACCTCCTGCCTTAACTGAAACCAGGCTCTCTCTCCTGAAGGTACCTCATCCCTTGCAGCCCCTTTGGAGGCTCCTGTGTGCTCTGTCAGTCCCAGGGCCCGGAGCTGCAGTCCATCTGGCTCTCTGTTGCTGTCTTCAGCCATTGATCTTCTGCTCTTGTCTAAAGACCATGCGCCTCGGAGGCCCTATCACTCAGCTCTGGCCTGTAGCTGGCCTCACTGCTGAGGGCCCTGTCACTGCTGCTGTCCTCCCAGTCACTACAGACTTGGCACCTGGCTTATCCTAAGCTGTGCCTTTATCCCGGGTGGATTCAATGTCCACAGGAGTCACCTGCACACCTCCCAGACCAGTGTCCTTCTCTCCCACTGCCCCCAGCCGCCTCCTCCCTGTCTCACCACGAGTCTTGCCCCCAAATTCCCCTGAACTGTTCTTCCCACCTGCATCGTGCCTCCTGCACCTTGCTCTCCGTGACCACCCCTCTCCTCTCCACAGCTTCCCTCCAGGTCCTGTCTTTGCTTCATAAGAACTCCATCGACCTTGTTCGTTTCCCCAGTTTGCAGCCCACTCCTCTCTTCTGTGTCTCCTTTTACCCAGCACATCTTCCATGTTACTAACACTCCTGCCCCACTCCACTCTTCTCTCCACCTACTCCTCCAATACCCCCAGTCTTGAACGAACCCAAAGCTCTGTTCTCCCCGTGCTGCACACAGACCTCAAGCTCATGGCCACTCGCTTCCTATGACTCTCCACCATTTCTCCATCTGCTTTTCCTCCTCTTCTGCTCTCCACACGACTCTTTTGCACATTCTCCATCTCCCCAAACCTCTGCGTCTCCCCAAACCCATCAGATGGTCTCACGTGCGCTTCACAGAGAAAAGAGGAGTCCTCAGAAAGGAGCACCCTCTTCAAACCTCCCAGCATCAGAAGAGGGATCTTTCCTCCCAGCTCCCTTGTGTTTGGGGCCCATTTTCTCCCATCTTCTCAGGAGCTTACATTCTCCCTTGTTCTTTCCCTTCTATCCCCATCTTCTTCCTCTTCCAAGGATCATTTGTATTGACACTTAAACATTTAAGTCTCTCCCATCTTAGGACAAACCCTCCTTGGCTGTACATCCACCTCTATCTCTCCTTAACAGCCAAACTGCTCAAAAAAAGTTGTCCTTACACATTTCCTCAGAATAAGCTAATGGTTAGGAATATGAGGGCTGGAGCCAGGCTGCCTGGATTTTGAGTTTCTTACCAGCTGTGTGACTGCACGCAAATCACCTCACCTCTCTGAGCCTCAGTTTCCCCTTGTACCTCCCTCAAAGAGTTGAGGTAAACACATGCAGCACTTAGACAGGGCCCTCCTGCAGAAAGTGTTCACTTCCTGGTCACCATTATGTGTGATTATTATTATTGTTTGAGTTGTTTCCCCACCTCTGTTCATTCCTCCACCCTATAGCCTGACTTCTGCCTTTCTCCTCCTCCCAAACAGATCTGGCTAAAGATCCTAATGCCCTCCTTCTCCCTAAGTCCAAAGGGCAACCTCCAATCTCCTTCTTGCTTGACTTCTCATCAAGTTGGCCACTCCTTTCTATTCTAAACACTCTCTCTTCTACCTCTTGGAGGGTCCTTTCCTGTTTCCTTTGAAGGCTCATCCTCCCATCTCAGACATGGATTTGGGTGGCATTGCCATGGTGATTCATTAACCACGAACCAGTGTCTCCCCACTGTGGTTTGGATAAGTGTTCGCCAAAGTTCCCTGTATTAGAGGTTAGGTCCCCAGTGTTACCTCACTGGAAGGCAGGAGGACCTTCAGGAGATGTGCTTTATGAGCAGAACTTCGGGCACTGGGGGCATGCCCTCCTGAGGAATGGTAGAACCCCATCTTATCCTCTTTTTCTTCTAGTCCACCAAGTACTCCCAGGATCACCACCTGTCAGGTTCAGCAGGGGAAAGAATGATTGGTCTTCTTTCTTAGGAACCTCCAAAACTGAAAATCAAAGTAAACTTTTTTCTCTTTATGAGGCAATTATCTCAGGTATTTCCTTATGGTGACTGAAAGCTAACACAGTCCCAGTTGTCTCCAACCCAAGCCTCTCCTCTGACCTCAAGTCAATATCCTACTCAATAACTCCCCTTGGATTTTTCAACCACACTGAAATCCAATCTAACCAAAATGAATTCATGACCTTCCCACCTTTCCCCCCCAGAACAAACCTGGTCCTCTTTCAGGTGTCACCACAATCCATCCAACTTTTCAAGCCACAAACCTGGGAACCATGCAGTCTCCCTCTGACCGCCTCGTCATTCCTCCAATGACTCCCCCAAGGAAATATTACCTCCTAAACAGCCCACAACCTCTCCGTGGTCTCCTCTCTCATCTGAGCAGCTCCCATCTCTTTCTAACTAATCTCCAAGTTGGATCCCTCTTCTGGTTCCAATTCTCACACAGCACCCAAACTGATATCTTCAAAACACAGATCTGGCTTCTCTCTACCTCTCAGCCCTGATTTCTTCTGTGTTGACATTCTCTTGAGAGCCAAGTGGTAGCAAAATAGCTACCACAGCTCCAAGCCTCACATCCTTGGCCATCAAGTCTAATAGGCTCTTAGCCAGAATATTTGCTAAGTCCCGTATCATATCAATAGCTGAGTGGACCATCATCCATAATATATTTGAGTGTATACCCCTTCCCCTATATTCCCCTATAAAACTCACTTTGTAAAACCTTACTATATTAAATCATTTTGTCTGCTTTTAGAGTTGTTCTCTCTTCTTACACTTTCAGTTGTGATTTCCTGCTACTGCTGTTGTTACAGAAGCTCTTTTTGCTAATTCTAAATCCTCTGGAGGCTAGACAAACAATAATGGAGGTTGTCAAAACTATTTGTAAAGTAAGAAAAAGGGGATCTGGGCGAGGATCAGATGCATCCTCCATAGTGAAGGGTTCCAATTCCTCCTCACTGGGTCTTGGTGCCACTGATTGTAGTGGCTGTTGACCCTGAAATGGAGAGGTGCAGCTGTCGTGGAACTGAGCTCCAGACATGAGGCAGGCTGTCCTACACTGACCCCTCTCTGTAACACAGTCCTCAGGACTAGGTGGCAGGAGGGTGCTGTGGACAGGAGCCACAGGGCTGCCTGTACACCTGCAGGTGTTCCTGCCATGGCACACCCAGGCCGGGTCCAGAGCAGCCTGCCATAGCCCAGGCAAGCTGAGATTTACATGCTCAAAATACATGCCCATAAGGGACAAAGCAGCCTACATGGGAACAATTGCAAAGCAGAGTCTGAGAGAGGTTCTAGAGCCCTGTGTGTGTGTGTGTGTGTGTGTGTGTGTGTGTCTGTGTGTGTCTGTGTGTGTGTCTGTGTGTGTGTCTGTGTGTGTGTGTGTGTTTAGATACACATGCATGCATCTACCCAGATGAGAGGGTGGTTTTGTAGGATATATGGATACACGCTGGGAGGGCCGATCAGGAAGAGAAAGGGAAGAGAGGCTTGGACCAGTCTGAGCCAAGGAAGGTGAAGCAGATAACCAAGGCTCTATCTGTGGTGATGGTGCTTCCAGAAGCCAGCATCAGGAGCTGTGGACATCACTGTGGTCTGGTGTGTGGGTTTCTACCCCGTCTGTCTCTGAATGAGCTGATAGGTAATCTGCCCCATGGACAGGCCTGTGGTCTGACTTGTGGTCACCAGCGCAGTCTGTCACAGACCCACAAGGAGACAGACATCCAAACTGAGGCAAGGCACGGCACTGGCAGGTTCCCTGGGCTGGCTGCAAGGCCCTTCCACAGCCTTTTGAAGGGAGAGGCGTTGGCGGCCCGGGTGAGTTATGACTTTTATTATGCAGAAAACAGGCACATTAACTTCAGGTCCTTTGAAAAATGTGGTCCTGTAATCAAAGTCTGTGTCTGTCCTGATGCACAGTGGCACCGGGCCAGAGAAGTGCAGGGATGAAATAAACATTTAGAAAGACAACTGCATTTGCAGATCTAAGAATTGAGTTATATTCATTTCTGACAGCTTCCTGAATCATAGCCCACGTCTCCGCCTGGCAAAACTGGGACCTGGCCCTTTAACTAGACTCCATTTCACATAATTAAAGACTCACAAAATTAAATGGCCTGCATGGAAAGTGGCTTTCAGTGGACTAAATGCCGGGAGCAATCTCCTCGCCAGAGTGGAGAAGTGACACTAGCTTGCAGATCAATATCATCTCTGTTATTAATATCAAAAGCACATTACTTTGTTTTTGCCTGGCTCCCCTCCAAGCCTCCGGCCCTGCCGCGGAGCAGCCATTTGCTCGGGCCATAATTTACTTTGGTGAGTTTTTAAGGTATTGTTTTGTCAGGACCAATCACCGTGACGTTATAAATGGCTGGGAGGACTTGCACTCTCCCTCAGTGGCATATGCAGCAAAATTAATTTTTAAAAGTTTCACGTCAATTACTCCTGTCCTTGAGTTATGCAAGGGGACAAAGGAACAGAGACGTAAGGACGTGAGTGATCTCAAACAGATGAGGTAACGACACACAGAAGCCGAGGCTGCAGACCAGAGCAGACATGACACTATCTTTAATTGATGCATTGAATTAAACAATGCTAAAGCCAAATAAATATTGACCACTTAGCAAAAGAACCATTGATTTTTATGATGGACAATAATGCCACCCCCCTCTTGGTGGGGGGTGATGTCCAAGCTGGGGTCTTGCTGTTTACAGAACAGTCCCTTGGCTGCATTACACAACAAGATGCCATAGCACTTTGGTGGCACTTCGCAAAGTGAGTGCCAGTGTTCTTGCTGTGTCTTACTTTCTGTGGCCCAGCTCCCTCAACCTCCCTCGCTCTGATCTAGTTGTGTCTTTCTCCTCTTGTTCTCTTTCAAACAGGCTGGCCCCTGCCATGCTCTGCTTCAGCACTGACAGTGAGGACAGAGCCCTGGGTATCCCTGCCATCTTCTGTCTTCCTCCTACATTACTCCCCCAACAAGCTGTCCCTGAGCCCAAAGAAGTGCCTCACCCTCAGGCCCGGACACAAAAGGCATCTTTTGCTTCCTTCTCTGCCTGGAAACCAGAGCAGAGAGGGAGAAACAGGAAGGGGACACAAAAAGTCAGTGTCTAGAGAGAACTTGATCTCCTGTAGGAGCACCCAGGATGTGCCTGGCCCTATGCCAGACACTGTGCAGTCATTGCCTTCACTAATTCTTCCAGAAACTTGAAAGGCACAGATTGCAGAGTCAGGCTTGAAGATGCACATGGGCTTTCCGTAGGGAACAGTGAGCCTGCAGACCATGCAACCAGACTCTCAGATTCACAAATCCCACTGCCTGTGTGTCTCTACCCTAAACGTCCACTCTCCTCCCCCTAGAATGCAGGCCCCTTGAGGACAGGGACTTGTCTGTCTTTGCTGCTGTATCCTCAGAACTACCTGTCACTTGAACATGGTCAGCTCTTAGAAACTATGTGTTCAATGAATGAGGCTACAGAGAGGCACTAAAGGATGAAATCTAGTATTGTCTTTGAGAGGGACAGGCCAGCATTTGACACCCAGTCACACAAGGACACCTGCCAGGATGCCCTTAATGTGGAGAGGGGAATCAAGGAACCAGTTAAGTGACAGCTTTGTTCAGTCCAAGTATCCATATCGGCCTCTGCCCTGAAGGTTAAGAACTATAGAATCTGGTATGGTCTGGAAATCACAGGGCCCTGAGATGTCTTGGCAAACCAACTGTGGAGTTTTTAACCGGAGTTGAGACAAGGTCCTTCTTGATCTTCACTGTGCTCTCAGAGACCAAGCTAAGCTGAGGCAGTGAGGGGTCCTTGACAAGGCTCTGCACCTCAGCAGTCAAATAAAGCCACTTGGCTCTGGAGAGCTGCTTTCCACAATGCATTACGGTACCCATTTTATAGACAAGAAAACTGAGGCTCACAGAAGTTAGATAACTTCTTAGGATCTTAGCATCTTTGTCAAACAGTTGGGTGGAAACTGAACATTTCAGCTCCCCAGTTATTTTTCTACATCTCAGTACCTGACAGCCCCACAATCAAGTAGGCAGATCTTAGGGCACAGTTTTCAGGATCGGCTGGAGGTCGCTAGGCTTTCTGGCCATATCTAGTCTGTGCCATGCTCACAGAGCTTCCTGGTGTGAGGACAAATCACACCGTGGGGCCTAGGGTGGGCTGGATGTGAACTACACAGCTCCTGAAGTGCAGCAGCAGGCCTCAGGCCAGGCCAGGGAATTGGGTTGGATGAAGGGAGTTCTGCCCTGTGTGTGCCAAAGCTCACCCATTCCTCCATCAAGGAGCGTCTGCCCCTCCTGGGATGCCTCACTCCCTACTGTGCCTTTGCCAAGCTTACAGTCAGTACAGAAAGCAGCACTCTCTGCAGCCACACCACTCTGAGCATACCTGACCTCAGCAGCTAAGCAGAGCAGGGCTGGGTTAGAACTCTGAGACAGCAATAAACTCGTGATTATAATTGTAAGCAAACAAACATGAGTATTTACAGGAAGTATCCTAACCCAGGTATTCTTTCCAATACAAATATTTATAAGAAGTATTCTAACAAATCCATCCTTTTTTAACAACACTCATAGTCTCAAAGTAACACGTGAACAGCCCTTGAGAGATAACTATTCAAATTTTGACTCTCACAGGCTTTCAGGCTTTCAGAAAACACTGAGAAACTCCGCCTCCAGATGTCAAGAGTCCTAGTGAGCATGGATTTAATTTAAATGTTATGGTGAAGAGTTTGTTACTGTGCTTCTAATCTTACAGTTTATTTAAACAAAGGGTGCTTGCTAGCCTAGTGCTTCTATCAGAACCTTGGCTGCTCAAACAATTCATATTACTCAGAAAACATTTGTCAGACACCCAACTGAGCCGGGCTGGGGCAGGCCCAGACCTGGCATTGGAGGAACTCTGGGTCCAATGGCGAGAGAGACCAGAAATAGACACCACATGTCTGCTCACTGTGAGAACTGGGCAGTGGCAATGAGGACATAAATTTATCCTGCCTATGGGAGAGGGAGAAGGACCCCCCTGAGGGGGGTCTGGGAGTTGGGTCCTGAACAGTGAGCGGGAGGGATGCTCTACAAAGAAAGGGGAGAGGCATTCCTGGCAAAGGGATTTGCAGGTGCAAAGGCCAGGGGGTACAACAGGGCACAGCAAGATGGGAGTCTGCTGTGGGCTAGGCTTATGACTATCAGCGTTCTTCATCATCTAACTGCTCTTAACACAGAAGGCAGAGTGGTCTTTACAAATACAAATCAGACCACAGTTCTCTCCCTGATGTAAACCCCCAAGAGTTTCTATTGCGCTTAGGGTAGAATCTAAAGTCAACCATGACTGCAAGGCCCTGTGGAATGAGCGCCACTCCCCTGCCTCTTAGCACCCACCACTTTCCCACTTGTGCTCTAAGCCCCAGCCGCTCTCTGTTCCTTGAGTTAGAAAAGTTCATTCCAACCCCAGGGCCTTTGCTCTTCTTGCTCCCCCAGTGTGGGATGTTCTTCCTCCAGATCTTCTTTCAACTGGCTTTTTCTTACTTGGATCTTTGTTCAAATGTTTCCTCTTCAAAGAAAGTCACCCTACATGCAACTCAAAGCAGTGCCTCTTGTTCCCCCTGCCATTTCCCATCATGCCAGCTTGCTTCACTGGCATCAGGAGACACATCACTCTCTAAAATCGCCTGCTTTATCCATTTGGTCATGGTAACCTACATGAGGACAACAACCTGGCTTGCTGTGTCCGCTGCTGTGCTCCCAGCCCCTGGAACAGTACCCAGAACACACCAGGGGCTCAGAAAGTCTTGTTGAATGAATAGAGAGCCTGGAAAGCTCATTGGCCTTCTCCTAAGCTTTAGGACATTTGAGAAGCAGGGAAAGCAGAGGAGGAGGCCTCATCTGTCATGCCCAGGCCATAGGGAGGAAGGGAGAAAGTGCCCTACAAGGTGGTGGAGGGCAGAGGGGTGACTGGAATAATGCAGAAAGCACTGGATTAAAGCCAAGTGGGACCAGTTCATCTGCCCCAGGCCAGTGGCGGGCTGCTCTCCGCTCCCTGATGCTTGCAGGAGGCCAGTGGCCCTGTACCTGCGAAAAAGAGAAAGGAATGTGGCCACAGCTAGGGAAGACCTGGAGGAGCTACCAAGTCTGCAGTCAATAAGCCCTCCCCACCTTAAGCGTCTCGGCACCCCAGGGAGGTGGAGGTCAAGTGTGAGCTGGAGAGAATCTCGGATCACCTCTGGCCAGACTAAAACGTTCATGCCCTCCAACCAGCCTTGCGCTCTCTTACTCAGAGCCTGATTTCCTGTCCATCATCTGACAAATCCCTACTCATCCTTCAAAGGCCAGTTTAGAAATCTTTCTCTAGAGAGATTTCCCTGATCTTTTTCTGCTCCTGCCAGCCCTTGCCAAGCTGGGTTTGGAGATCCTCCCTCGTTAGAAAAACCATCAGCCTTTATTCTAATTGTCTTGAAATAACACACACCTGGCCCTAAGTTACAGCTCAGCCACTTGCTGTGCAAACTCTTTCAGCCTCAGCTTTCACATCTATAAAGTGGAGGAAATGACACACATCTTGCAAATATGTTGTAAGGATTATTTGGGAAAGAATCTATAGCTGATAGTAAATAAATATTAGATATAATAATGAAGAAGAAAACCTCTGAATCTACCCCAAATGCCTAACAGGTCGTTAGGTGCATCATGGAGCAGGGAGCCTGAACTTGGAATCCAAAATCCTGAATCTGCTGTTATCGCTGTGATTTGAGCAAGGTGTCACACTACCTCTCAGCTTACATTTCCTCCTCTGCAAGATAGAATCCTAAAAGCATCCTCAGAGGGTTGTTGTGAGAATTAAATTTATTCAGTCATTTTTCAAGTACATGAAGAAGACCTATGACATGTCTGGCTCTAGGCTCAGCACTAGGTTAGACTTCAGCTGATCAAAGTCTGACCCCAGTACTTGTGAGCAGTGGGGGGCATTGAGTAGGCAATTACAACAGCATAGCTCAGGTAAGCATGCATGCTTGCATTAAGCTATACCTACTGAGTGCCCAGTGTGTGCCAACCCAGATGAAAAGCAGGTCAGGCTCCTGCCCTAATAATACTAATAGCTAATATCCATCGAGAATTCACTGCCTGACCTTGGGTTGGAGTTCTTTAAGCTTCCCAAAGCACAGATACAATTAACAGCTACCTCATAGGGTGGCAGCCAAAATTCTATGAATTAATGCATGTGAAGCTTAGAGCAGAGGTTCTCGCACCTCGTAAGTAGTCAATAAATGGTAGTCCTAATTCTATTTGTTAGCTCACTAGGTAGCAGCCTTGTGTTTAGAGCTTTACATGTTTTATCTCATTTAATCATTTAATCCAGGGTGACAAGTACTAAGATATTACACGTGAAATCACCTATAAACTTAAAAGCTCTGCAGACGTGAGTGCTGGATAATGCTTCAGGGGGCCAACAGGGGTGGGGTGGAGCACTCACCCTGGGGGGAGATCAGCCAAAAAATCTTCTGGAAGCCGAGCCTGGGTAAGGCAGGGAGTGTGGTGGTGAGGCCAGCATCAGAGGACATGGGGAGCAGCCTCTTTCCTGCAAACTGGGCCCTTGCTGCTGCTGCAGAAGGCCGGATTCAAACAGGGCAATTTAAAAACATGTAAAAGGCATAAAGCGAGAGCAGCTGTGCACAGCTGCCGCCAAACGCTCCATCGCTGCCTCGCTGTGGACTCTAAATGACAATAAACCTTCCACCCCTTATAAATTAAGCAGACTTTCAAAAAAAAAAACCATATCTCCTCCTGCAACTTTTTATGGCTGTTTGGCAACTTTAATCATTTTGCAAAATGCAATTCCTGGCCATAAATTCTTTCCCAAGTACAGATTTAGGGAGATCTAGAGGACTGTGGCGGGTTGATAGGTAAGTTTTAATCTGACAAGGCCAAAAAGTCTATTAGATTTATAGGAAGGCAGCAGATACCCTGTAATTACACCAAGCTCGACCTCCGGGGAATCTCGAATGCAAGTGGGGGTGGGGGAATGGGAAGAAAGCAGCCGGGGCAGTGGCAAGGGCAGGCTGGAATCCCGGTCCGTCAGCCCCTGGCCCTGGCCGTTCAGTCCCAGGCCTTGAGGGCTTCCTGTAGAGGCTCACAGACCTTGGGTTCCAGGTCACTGAAGCCTGTGATTGATGCACACACACACACTTGCACCCATCCAGCGTGCCTGTGCCTGGCACATGTCAGGAGAAGCTGTCTTATGAAGGAGGTCACACATCCCGGAGCAGGGTAGGGAGGGAGGGAGAAGGTGTTGGATTTCATTCAATTACACATCGAACAGACACTTAGTCCACATTGTTCTTTATGTCACACATACTGTATGAGGCACTGGGACAGAGCCACGGATGGTACGTGTGTTGTGCCCTGCACAAGGTCCCTGGGTAAGGAGCAGTGGACATATGCCCAAATCGGGCTGCTTCAGCCCAGAGGAACGAGACTCATTCTTGCTCAGGCGACCCAGGGGCACACCTCTGAGCGCCTCATGCCAGGGTGCCCATCTCTCTGCCCCCCTGGCTTTAGATCACAGGTTGCTCAGTGTGACAGGAAACCTGGGAGCAAACTGTCAGTCTACAGGCCAGCACAGAGCTTTGAAGTTTGTGTATCTGTGGCAGACTTTTCCTTTCCTTTCCAAGTGCTACTGCTCCTTACTATCTCACATTCAGAGAGTATGCAGTCACTCCTGGTGTCTAATGTGAGTTTGAGGCCCCCGAAAGTAAAGGATATCACTTGTCCCTAGACACAGCACCCAAACTAGACTCGTGTAGAAGCATGTCAGGCAGAAGACTGGTCCCAAAGATGCCTGTGTCCTAATCCTAGACACAGGAAAGACGTTATATTACATGGCTCATGGGGAATTAAGGTTGTAGCTGGAATTAAAATTACTAATCAGCTGCCTTTAGAGTAGGAAGATTATCCTGGATCATCTGGGAAGGGCCAGTGTAATCACAAAACTGTGAAAGTAGAATCAGAAGGCAGAAGAAGAATCAAAATCAGAATGACACCATAATGAGACAGACTCCATTGGCCACTGATAGCTTCGAAGATGAAGGAAGGGAGCCATGAACTGAATGATACAGAAGCCCCTAAAAGATAAGAAGACAAGAAACAGATCCTCTCCCTTGACCTTCTAGAAGGAAACAGAGACCCACTGATACCTATTTCATCCTGGTGGGCCCTATATTGGACTTACGACCCTTGGAACTGTACAATAATAAATTTGTGTTGTTTGAAGCCACTAAGCATGGCAATTTGTTATAGCAGCGACAGGGGACAAGTGACATTTAAGCTGGGGTCTGAGAGATCCACAAATTTGGCCCAGGAATGTTTCAGGTAAAGGAAACAAACACACAATGTCATTTCCCTCACAGACCTCGCTTTGCTCTCCAGAGCTCTGGGACTTGGGCTTGATCACTCAACTTCCACACAATACAGGGTGCAGGCAAAGGCTGCCAAAGGAAGCTATTAGCTCATAGTAATATTTACTAGGCCTTTAACAGGAGGGATCCTTGACATCTTCCATGGTTGATCTTCACACACAGCCCTGAGTGCTGGATCACATCAGCAGCTCCCACCAGCAGAATGGCTCTTCCTCAGCCTCTTCTTTCTCAGCCCAGTGGTGACAATGACAGCACATCCTGGGCTTGTTCTGAGGATCAAATAATGGTTCCTGAAAAGTACGTGGACAGTGACTCATATTGAGAGATTACTGGCCATCATTGTCAGATGTGGCAGACAGACCCGAGTGTAACTCCATCACTCCTGCCTCCTACTATTCATACTCTTTACTGTCCTCTCCATGGATGTGGGCAGGATCCCGGACTTGCTTCTAAGTCATAGAGTTTGGCAAAGTTGTTGGGATGTCCCTCCCTTGATTATACACACTGTATGCAGGCTGAAGTCTAGACTCTCCTTATAGGCTTGATGAAGTAAGTGGCCATGCTGGAGAAGCCCCTGGACCAGTAACTGCAGGTGATTCTCAGAGTTGCTGCAGACCAGCAGCAAGAACCAGGACCTTTGGTCCTACCACAGCCAATAAAGTGAAGTCAGCCCAGTGATCCCAGTGAGCTTGGAAGCAGATTCCTCCCCCAAACATCCTCCAGATAAGAGCTCATCCTAGCTGATGCCTTGATGGCAGCTTTGTGAGACCCTCAGATGAAGAACCAGCTAAGCCAAACTGGAACCCCCAACCCATAGAAGCTGAGAGAAAAATGTATCATTTAAAGCTACAATTCTGTGATAATTTGTTAGACTTTGTACAGAAATGGACAATGAGTAAGTACATTAATTAAGCGCCACTCTTTTTACTTGTTTTACAGATAGAAACTGGGGGTTGGAAATGGTGAGTTCCCTGCCTAAGATCACACAACTATTTAGAGGCATAGCTAGAACCGAGGCCCAGGGCTGTGCTATTGCAGAACCCTTGTTCTTCATCACCATGTCAAGCTGGCTGTCTCCCCAGGAGTGACCAGCTCATCCTGTAACCAGTCCCTGAAGACTCCATTGTCTCCTTGCCTTTCCCCTTCTTCCTTCTGTTCCCCATCTTCCTCCAACCTCTCCACCTTCTCCTTTGACTTCCTTTCTCCCCCTCTTCCTCCTCCTCCTTCTCTCTTTCTCCTCCCCACTTCTTCTCCACGGGGCAGTTGTTTTGTAACAGTCCCTGCCTGCCAGACCTCTCCCTGCAAGGTCATGAGAGCCTCCCCTCTGGGCTCAACTCTAACAGAAACAAGTGAGGAACCCCCAGCAGATCTAACCCATGTGGCCAGGACTTAGATGTTCATGTCATTCTCCCCTGACCCCAAGGAGAGCCTGAGTTCTTCTCCCAAAGAGCTGGAGTCTTGACTCCCCTATCACTACCTGTGCCCTAAATATCACTGGCTGGCTGCTCAGGGGTACAAGAGGTAAAACAGCCCCAAGCTCAGCTACCCTAGCCCATCTACAGGCTTCAGCCCCATCTCCCTTCCCATGAAACAGAGGGGCTTCTTTAAAGATGGAACAGAATAAAATATAGATAAGCGTTAGTCAAATGAAATTAATGCTTCCAATATTGTTTTCAGCTTGCTCATATGCATCAAGCATTTATGAAGTTGCAGTTCATCACATGAGGATACTGCAGTTATATATTAGCTGACTGTCTAGTGGCCACTCCAGCAGCTCTCCCTGGACCCCGGGTCGCCCTTCACCGGTAAAGTCAGCCTTGCCGACATCCATCTCCTTCCTCCGCTGATGCATCCCCAGATGCTGATAAAAGGCCTTGCCCCCAACAACATATGAATATTTAAATGACAGTTAATTATTCAGCATATAATGATATTATTAGCATCCACTTTATTGCTGGCTGTAGACCCAGCCAAGTCCTGCCCCACACTAAAGGGTGCTGAGGAAATGCCAAAAACCAGGCAAGCTCTTATCTGCCACGCCTACAGGAGTCCATTGTTATTTGAAAAGAGGTCAAGTCACAAAAATGACCTTGGGATCTCCCACCTGTTCTGGGTCAGGCCACATGCAGGGTCTGGGGAGGAGACCTGGCCAGCACAGTCCCTGCCTCCAAAGTGCTCAGCATATTATGGGAGCTCACATTCATTCACCCTGACAGGCAAGTTGTGGGAACATCATAAGATTTGCAAAACAGCCTTATGAAGTCGGGACCACTATTATCTCCCTTTTCTTAGAAATGAGAAAACTGAAACTTAGAGGTGAAGTGACTCGCACAAGGACACACAGTACATGAAGGTACTGAGATTCAAACCTGGATAGCCTGACTCCAGGGCTCTCACTGGAAGCCAGGTGTGTACCACATAGTCCACAGGAAGGAGCACTGCAACAGAGATCCCAGGGACAGGCTCAGGAGCCAGCAAGGAGGCTGAGTTCTGATGGAGACAAGGCCAGGAAAGACTTCCGCAAGGCAGCATTGAACTGGACCTTGAGGAATGAATAGCCTCAAGGTGCAGGGTGGGGACATCCCAGAGAAAGGACACAGCCATGCAAGGGGTTGGGGGAGGAAAGGTCCTTTGAAAATGGTGAGATTCTGGAACAACTTCAGTGCAGCTTCTGTACGGGCTACAAAATGGGAAGGTGGCTTGGGAGCAGATCATGGAGGGCATGAAGAGCAAGCTGGAAAATTTGGGTTATCCTGAGGGCACTGGGGAGTCTTGGAAGATCATAGTGGACTGCAAAATATGGAGACAGTTTCCCCTTGGCATAAAGAGGTGGAATTTTTTCTCTACCCCAGTCTCCCCAGTATATCTGGGCTTGGCCAAGTGACTGGCTTTGGTAAATGAGACATTAGCAAATGTGATACAGAATTTGAAAACTGCTTACATACTGGGTTTGACCTCTTACTGTTTTTGGACCCCAAAGACTACCATGGAAATAAGTTTTGGGGGAGCCAAATGGAAAAGAAATGTGGTGCCCCAGCAGATCCTAATCCAAATTACCGACAACTTTCAACAACCAGACACATTGGTGAGCCCATTCTGCATTGCCCACGAGCAGCCACCAGCTGACCTGCTAGCAGACCCACAACAGGGCCCAACAGAGAGCAGAGAGTCAGCCCACCTGACCAATAAACTCATAAGCTAACTAAAATCACAGTGGTTTTAAGCCACTCCATTTTAGGTTCATCTGTTAGGCAGCAATAGCTAACCCATGCAAGGATTTAAAGAGGTGTGGCCTGGCCAAGATGTTTCAGAAAGATTGCTCTGACCTCAAGTGGAAGATAGGTTAAAAGTGGTGAGACTGGCAGCTAGAGACCCGCAAGGAGGCTGATGTTACCTTGGGTGCCCCACTCTAAAAGGGGCAGCATTCTAGTGACTGCCATTCTCTCTGCCCACCTCCACCTCCGTCAGCCCAGACCCCTACTCCACCGTTTAGCAGTCCATTCCAGCCCCTTCTCTACTCGGAGAAAGAATTACAAAAACAATGGAGCCAAAAGAGTAGAAACTGTGCAAAGAGCACTGCACTCTCACATGCATTCCATTTCCAGCTCTGCTGCCAGTGGCTGTGTGACCTGAAGGAAGACTCTGCCCAGAATGCCTTCGGCTTAACACTAGATTGTGACACGCTCCTCTGGATTACCAGGATTAGGAGGCCCCTTCAGCTTCACTGCTAAACTTGTTTCAACTGCTTTTGAATTCTTGGAAGAGGCAGAAGTGCCCACTCACCCACCCTGGCCATGCTTGGCCCTGGCAATGTCATAGTGGAGAGTTTGGAGCAGAAGCATCTTCCTCACAGGCCCAGTTCAGGACCCAGTCCCTCCGAGTCATTGCTCAGGGCCTACTTAGGAACTGAGCACACTGGGATGTCCCAGCACCATTGGGTCTGGGCACCAGACTATTTCAGCCAGTGATGAGAAGAATTCTGGAGCCAGGGGACCTAGGGAAAGGGGAGTGTGGTTGGAGAGAAAGGACTCTGGACTGAGAGTGAGAAGTTATGAGTGTAAACCTAGCTCAGCTTCTCAACTGACTTTAGGACCTCAGGTAAGACACTTAACATGCCAGAACATCCCCTGTGTGAAGTGAGCACCACAGCAGGGATGGAAAAAGCCTGGCATCGTATGGGCTTCCCAACAGTTACTTGAGAATCTCTGCAAAGTACTGGTAGATATTCATTAAACCTTATCTCATATTTTCAAGTTCAATGTCAGGAAAAGTTCAAAGAAACTAGGACACATTCCTGAAGCATGGCAACATGGAGAGCACAAAACACAGGACCTGTTCCTGTGAGTGGTATCTAATTTGAATCTAAGTAAGCAACCAAGACTTTCAGTCTATACAAAAAGATGGGGAATAGAAGAACAAGTTAAATGACATCAGGAGGAAACAAGCAGATTAATTGCGCATGTAGAATCTTCTACAAGAAAATTGGCCTAGGTCTTCAAAGGTTAATGTGATAAGCTAGGAATGATTGAGCACACCTGTAATCTTAGCATTCTGGGAGGCTGGAGCAGGAAGATCACAAGTTTGAGCCCATCCTGGACAACTTAGAAATTTAGCAAGACCTTATCTCAAAATCAAGAAAAAAAAAATTTAAGATGAAGACATTTTTCATTCAAAGGCCCTGGGTTCATTCCTTAGCACTGAAAAAAAAAAAAATCAGTTAATGTAATAGAAAAACAAAAGTTAAGACTATTCTAGATTTTAAGAGATCAAAGGCAAAACATAGAAACATATAGGTTGATGATATTCTAGTTCAATTTGTTACTGAAAAAAAGCACATATAAGCCAGGTATAGTGGTGTATACTTGTAATCCCAGCTCAGGAGGCTTAGACAGGAGGTTTGCAAGTTCAAGGCCTACCTAGACAACTTAGGATCTCAAAATTTAAAAAGAAAATAATTTAAAGAGTTAGGGATGTAGGGCCAGGGATTTAGCTCAGTGGCACCACACCTGCCTTGCAAGCACAAGGTCCTGAGTTCAATACCCGGTACCAAAAAAAAAGGAGTTGGGGATGTGGCTTGGTGATAGAATGCTTGCCCAGCATGTGTGAGGCCCGGGTTCAATCCCCAGTACTGTAAAAATAAAAAATAAAACAATTTAAATAACAGATATAAAATGTACTTAAGCACAATTGGTAAAAATGAATATGAGCTGAAAATGAACTGATGTTATGAATATTGGTTGCATATTTTTTCATATGCAATAACAGCATTGTGGATATGCAAAATGTCCTTATTCTTAGGAGAAGCATGAGAATATGATGTCTACAGCTCATCTTCAAATTCTACACCAAAGATAGAGGTAGCAAATTGACAAAACACTTTTAAAATGCAGAATTGAGATAGAGTTTACAGATAATAATAAGACTATTCTTTCAACTTGTCTGTAAATTTGAAAACTTTCAAAATTAAAAGTTGATCCTGGTTTGGAGAAAAAAAAACAAAAAACAAAAAACCAGGATCCAGAATGGTGGAAGCAAACTCAGCCAACTGCAGAAGCCCTGTCCTGCCAGTGCAGCCAGGCCATCCAAGGACCAGGACTGGGTCAGCATTGGAAGTGGTGCTTCCGGCCTTGGCTCCAAGCTGGGGAGGGCAGGGGGTCGGGAGCCCAGCTGCAGTGGCATCACCCCACAGCCCCCTCTTGGAAAGGTCAGCTTTCCAGATATCAACGAGGGCCCTGTCCCTGGGGGAGGCTGGAGCAGGGGAGGCTGGAGCAAGACGCATTCTGTGAAGTTCACGGCCTCCTGGCCAGGCAGCAACCATATGGGCACTAAGCTCTGGAGACAAAAACACTTTTGTTTTCACCAGTGCGAGCTTTAGGTCCCTCGTGCAAGAGTTGATATTGGTTCCATTTCTAAATGCTCTTGTAGCAACTCCTCCCCACTTCCTTGTCTCAGTTGGCTAAAGAGAGAACAGCTGTCTGGGCTAGGGTGTGTTTAGAGCTCAGATCACAGGGATTTTCAAGTCACGTGGACTGGGCCAGGCACAGCAGAGCTGACAACTTGGGGACACAGCAGGGAAGGATCCTCCAGAAGAGAGAACTGGAAAGTGGCTCAGACCCCCTCAGAGAAAGCGAGCAGATTCTGGGTAGGCTTTGCAGGAACAAGGATTGGCCTGGGCTTTAACCTGTGCCAGAGGCTCTGGGGGCTTCCACACTACCTGGATCCCCAAGGCACAGAAGAGGTAAAAACTGGTGAGCCTTCCCCTCATGACCTCATGGACCAGGACCTACACCCGAGTAGATGGCCACTCCTGCCCATGCAGAGGACAATGTCTTTCCTCTGAAAACCCAGCACATAGACAGATGAACCATTAAAAACCCAAAGTGAGTCTTACTGGACATATTTCCTGGGGCTATGCCATGGAAAGGCACTTCTGAGGTTAACAGAGCTAAGGAAACTCTATAGACTATACAGCCCCCTCTTGGAGATTCACAAAGGATGTTAGCACAAAGAGGGCTCTAAAAATCTTGTAGTAAAGAGCCTTTTAGTTCCATTTAGCCCAGTGTTTCTCAAAACAATTTGTCCCCAAATCTTTTTTTACATATAGCACTTCACAGTTCCAGTCATACTATGGTAGAACACCTTTAGGAAGTCTTGATAGAGAGCTGTCCTTTTGGTTGTGGAACAAATCTAGTTTTTCTAGCACTTTGCTTACCTACATTTACACACACACACACACACACACACACACACACACACACACATGGGCCAAACTAAATTTAATATATTCAGGTATGGAGTTACCCCCAAATCCCTGGAAAGGGCAGAAATGGGAAAAAAGAGCCCTTCCATGACTAGATGCCAAAATGGAATAGGGAGAGGAATAGTACAGATTCGGAGTGATTGGCTGGCAGTTCTGAGGAATGATTCAGCCATGAGACCAGTTGTTGTGGGGACAGTGGTTAACAGACCTTCCCCTCCTTTCTCAAATTAGACCCCAATTCAACTGGAACAACAAAACTTTTTGTATGAATCAGAATCTAACCAGGAAAACAGAAACCACATTATAAATTTATAATAGAAGGAATCTACTGCAGGGAATTGGTTACATAGGTAATAGCAAAGATGAAATTCACCCAGGTAACACAGCCAGAAATGAGCAGAAAGCCATTGTCACCTCTATATTGGAGTAGACAGGTCCTCCTATTCTAGCTGACCATCCCAAGTGCAGGCAAGCGATTCTGTTGAGCACAGGCAGAGATCCAGACAGACTCATGTGACTATAAACACACCACTCAGCACAACTTGCCACACCTTGCCTGTTGTCCAGATCTTTGAGCTCAGCAGAGGTCACTGGTTGGATTTTAAATCCACCCATATCTAAGCAGAGGGCACCTGAAGATGTATACACTTGGTCCCCAAATCGTGATTAACCAGCCTTAGCTACAGTTATAACCAACTCCATCAATACAAAACAGGTGTCTTGCATGTCCACCAACATAATCTAAGCAATAGAATGCTGAACGGGACCAAGGTGACTGGCACAAGTCAGATTTTCCAGGAATCTCTCTGAGTTGAAGATCTGGGTAAATGAAATTTATAAGGGATGCAGCATCTGTACCAAGCGAAGGAAGTAGAACAGGGAAGAGAGAGAATCTGAACTGTGATGCTGTTCCAACACAGCTCTCAGCTAATCAATCCCCTGGTGAGCTCTGGGGCTTGGATGAGACTTCAACAAAGACTTGAATTGAGGCCAGGGAGCAAGGCTTTTGTCCCCTTGCAAAACTGGTCTTTGGATGTGACTGACCCCAGGGCGGTGGGACAATCTTGAGCTAGGCAAGTGTCATTAGCCAAGAAAGGGTCAGCACTAAAATGGTGAACCAGTGCCTGCACCCTGAAGAGGGCTCTGGGTGCCACACCCCGGCCCCTACTGCAGATGCCCAGAGCCCAGGGAGTACCCAGGGTGGGGCCTAGGCTGATGGAAGCTAACATTGCCTTACATTCTGATAGTTGTTGCTTTATTTATACATCCCATATAAGTTGAAAGGAGAGACTGAGGGGCACTGTGATAGCCGGACCTGGGGACTGTGATCCACACTTGTGCCAAGGATTTCCCGTTCATCCACGACATTCACCTGGACATTCCTCTCATTAGGTGAAGAAGTGAGACACCTGATACACAGGTTTACAAGCCAGTTGTAAGGGTTTTGCCCTCAAAGGGTCATGTGGGTTTTAGAGCTCCTAGCCAGAAACCCTTCTCTTATACAATCATTAGCCAGCACATCATCCGGTTTGATCATATCGGTAGCATTGAGGAAACTGCCTTCCCTTTTTTGCCTTTGGAGGTGAGGGAACAGGCACGCAGCCACCGAAAAGCCAGAGCAGTGGTTTGATAGAAATTAGCATAACAAGTAGGTCAGAACTTCTTGTTGATCTAGCCCTGATCAGTCCAGGCTGTCCTGCCTAGTTCCCCTCTTGACCTAGAGCAAAAAGTGGTCAGGGTTGACCCACTGCAATGGTCATGTGTGAAGACTGTGGGCCACAGCTCTAGGAACATACCGCCCCTTCCAGAAGAGTATTTTTCAGGCCAGACTACATCTAGAAATGGCCGTGTCCTATGAAAATCTAGATTGATGATGACTCCCCAAACCATCCCCCTCTACCCTCAAAGCCCATCAGGCCAGCTGCAATGTAACCATGAGAAAGGGATTTGTCCATAGTCTAGATCCCATGTAAACAGAGAGATACTGTTTCCTAGTTAAGCAGGCTGCCAGCAGCACAAACCAAAAAATACTTTATTAGAAATATGCTAGATGTTGGCATTGTACTTGAAATTTGCACTTTGCAGACCAAGCTTGAGAATTCGGTGCTGTTGACATTAAAAGAAATGGCCCTCCTGGTACGAAGGTGTGTATTTGATTGCCCTGGGACACAAAAAGCAGAAGAAAAGGGCTGTGCCTTCATTCAACTATTTACTACGCACCCGCTGTGTGCTAGATGCTCAAAATACAATGTTGAGCAGAGAGCTTTGCCCCAACCTTCCTACAGCTTACAGGCCAGTGTAATCTACTAGAGAACCCAGTTCCACAGACAGAGGTAGAATGACAACTGTAATAAGTGCTATAAACAAAAAGAATACCAGTGACTTTGAGAGTTTGCAACAGCTGACCTGATCAGCCTGGGGAGTCAGGGAACAGGACACCATCCCGTTGGTTAAGGGCTTCATCCATCACCAAAAGCAAGACCTGGAAGCTTGCAGCATTCGTATATTTTATACATTAAGATATAACCATATACTTTTCTACTTGTATGTATACATGGATGCTTGTATATGTACTTATGTAATTATAGATGTTCTGCATGGGGGCGTGAGTTAACTGTATAGTAAGCTGTATGTCATTCTCATTCCCAAGCAGATTGTGCTGGTGTTGATTACTCCTGCGATGGTCTTTATACTTA
The DNA here is from genome assembly GCF_000247695.1 of Heterocephalus glaber. The sequence goes on along the minus strand of NW_004624764.1, from coordinate 20,793,393 downwards.
GGAAGCCTCTTCACCTGTTTGTGATCACTGGGATTCAGAAGGAGTAGAGAAGACCCCCAATCCAGAGCAGAACCTTAGCAGGGAGTGTCCTGTCACATTACCCCTGTTTGGGAAGCGTGCATGAGCTGGGACAGAGGCATGCCTCCAGCCCTGCAAGGGAGGCCATGAGGGTCTCCGTGTGCATGTGTGTGTACCTGCCTCTGTTGGCACACACGTGTGTGTGTGGATGCTCTGGGTTCTGTGATGAGTGGGGTGAAAGAGAGCATTTCATTTTCCTGGGTTGGCAGTTTTGTGGCTCAGTGCCTCTGGGAGTCAGGTACTCAGTGCACACACTGGTGTTCCTTACAGCCATTTTGCCTGCAGCAGTCACACAGCTGAAAAATCTGGGTCCATGTGACTGCTCCGAGACTCCGCGAAGGTGAACAAGTAGGACTCGTGGCCATTTTGCAATTCCTGCTCATTAGACATGTCCGGGGCCTTGCGAGTGAGCTCTGAGGATAAATAAGTATAAATATTATATTTGCCTCCAGGTTATCTTTAAAAATGTATTTCCCCCTCTCTCTCTACCTGCCCCTCCAGCTCCCACCAATAGCTGTCAGTGCCTCCCAAAAGCTCCTGGGTATCAGAAGCCCCATCCGGAGAGTCTGGACCCTTGGTAAGCAGGCTGCTTTCCCCAAGCTGGCCCCATCACCCAGTCTATGGGTGGACAGAAGCAGCAGGTACCCTGTGAGCTACTTGGTGGCCCTGGGGGCAGGGAGAAGGCATGTAAAAATCCCCTGGTGCTGAAAATCTAAGCCTCCAAAGCAACTCCACACAGAGATGATAAGGAGCTTTGTCCACAGAGATGGGCCTGCCTGGGAAGGCCAAGGCTACCAAGGAAGGACCTGAGGTCAGAACCAAAGTCCAGTGCACCCCTAGCTGATGCGGTGCCACCATAAAGAAGAGACTAAGGCCCCCACATCTGGGCCAAGAAGATCCAGGCATCTCCAATCTGTGGGTCATTTGGTTTTAAGAAAGCAAATCCTACTGAAAAAACTCAAAGAGAGTGTTGGATAAAAGGGTATGAGTATTCTGTCCCCCATCACAATTGACTGAATCAGCAGTGGTTTGTGGCAAGGTTTGAGTAACTGGAATTTTTGGACATCTGTGAATGCTCTGGTGATCAGCCAGAGTTGAAAGCCACTGACATGAAGTGGAAACAGAGGGCAGCAAGGACAGAGCCTGGCTTCACAAGCTTTGTATGGCTGTGAGATCCTGCATCTACACTGCACAGGTTGCCTGCTATGAGTCCGCCCTTCTCATAGGGCCACAAAGCACCCACTCTTCTCTGCCCATGGCAGCCTTCACTGGTCCCAGAATAAAAGGGCTCCTTGCATGACTTTCTCCTGACTGAGCTCCCTCCATCCTTCCTCATAGTCCCCTTGCTGACCCCAGCTCCCAGCCACTGTCCTGCAAAGGGGTTCTATCTATCACTGCTGTCTGAAATGTGGAACTCAACGAGATTGAGTCAGTGTCTAGCAGAATAGGAGGTCTCAGGCTGCCCCAAAATCATGGCCGGAACAGTCTTTCCTCCCTCACACCTGCCCTGGACTTAGGCAAAGAGACCTTCTTAGATTCCTTGCCAGGGAAGAGGTTGCACAACTACATGAGAAGTGTCTCCCCAAACTGCATAACAATATGAGCTACCACTTGTCTAATACTTCCTGTGTACCAGGCAATTTAGCTGATGCCTTTATAGGTGTAATAATAAAGGTGGAGTTATTCTCATTATGTAGACACGGAAATTAAGACCTAGAGTGGTTGAATCATCACCCTAAGGTCACACAGCTGGGAAGAAGCCAGCCTCAATATGCTTAGACCAAATACAGACTTCACCTGTGGAATCTGGAGCTATTTCCAGAAGTGTGAATGAATGTTGGCACAAGTGTGTGTTTAGTGGGGTTCTGCAGGGGGGATAAATAGAAATCTCCACCACACTCACCAAATGTGATGGAGATTCTCAGAGAGCTCAAGAGGAGGGGATATTCCAAGCCATAAACATTTCATCCTGGTCTCCGGAAGGAACGGGACCTTGGCAAACAAGAGTTGGCCAATCTCTTTAATATCTGGGCCTTAAGCAAGCTTCACCAGTCTCTCTAAGCCTTCTCTTCTCCAGAATAAACAATTCTGACTTTTTCTATCCTTCTTCATGGACCTTTGTCACACAGGATAATGGTAGCCAGGTCACCTTCTCAACACCAGTTATAGCAACAATAAGAACATCCAAGCAATCCACACAATCTGGTCAGGCCCACTTGGGATGAGTCAGGGGCAATTCCCTGTTTTCCCAAGCCCTTCCTTAGCCTTTCCACTTCTGGCTATTTCTCTTTCCCTTGGGGTCATGTTTCTACTAACATTTCTACCTAGAACTGGTTGTCACCGCCCTCCAGTGAGACCATTTGGAAAGTTTGTCTCCCCAAGTTCTGTAGAACAAACAGGCACCCTTAGCCCCGAGGTCACTCTGTGGTTTTCTGGCTGGCAGAAGGCAGCTATTTTGAGGGACTGGGGAGAAATGAGCATTAGAAACCCCCAACTCCATAATGACCTCAGAGCCATTCATCAGGCCTGACGTAGCTGGCTCAGGGCCAAGGGAGCAAATAGCTTATTTCTGTTGCATTATAATTTGAGTCCATATGCAAACCAGAGACTGTGTCTATAAATAAGATATTATAGTTAAATCAATATTGATTATTAGGAGTTAGTGTTATATTTAAGGCCATAAAACTGAATAAATATTATGGTAAAAGTGTCCTATATCTCATGGGCAAAATCATTGTGCAAGACAATGACACGGGCTTCAGATTGATGGAGCTGATTCCATGTCCTACCTACTAAGAGGAACCATCGAGCAGATGGCTGTCCTTGGTAAAGGCAGCGAGAGGGAAAGCTAATTTGGGGACAATGTGGATGTCCATCAGCCTGTTTCTCAGGCACATTCTTGGTTTTGCTCAGGGTCACTGTTATACATAAGTCAGTACAGGCTCAGCAGGTTTTCATGACTGGTATTTAAAAAGTAGTTATGACAATTTTACCCACCAGGTTATTTTTCTAAGATAACCTTTTCTGTTGCTTAAAAAGTAACTGATGTTTACATCTGTAGAATCCAAGAAAAGGTAAGGTAAAGAAAAAGAAGAAAATAATGGGCCTGGGGTTTAGCTCAGTGGTGCCATTGCCTGCCTCACAAGCACAAGGTCCTGAATTCAATCCCTGGTACAAAAAAGAAGAGGAAGAGGAGGACGATGAGGAGGAGGAGGAGGAGAAGGGGAAGGGGAAGGGGAAGGGGAAGGGGAAGAGGACAGTATCTTCCTACCCAGAGATAATCACCATGTTACTCAGCTTTCCTTTACTATAACAAATACCTGAGATAATCAGCTTATAAAGATCAAAGGTATATTTTGCCTCACAGTTTTGAAGGTACCAGTCCATGATCAGTTGACCCTATTGTTTTTAGGCCTGTAATGAAGCAACATATCATGGCAGGGAGTACAAGGCAGAGCAGAACCTCCTCAATCATGCCCAGGTAGTGAAAGAGAAGATAAAGGAACTGGGGTCCCATTATCCCCTTCAAGTTCATGCCCTCAGTGATCTGCAGCCCTTCTACTAAGCCTCATCTCTTAAAATTTCAACTGTCTCCCCACACCAAGGTGGAGACCAAGCCTTTAACACACGGGCCTTTACTAAGGAACATCTCAGATCCAAACTGCAGTGATCACCATTGGCATTTTGGTGTACATCCTCCCAGTCACTTTTCTGTGTATGTAGGCATGCATATTGAGTGTAATATAATTTTAACCAGGTTGAAATCACCAGGCTGTTCTGCATCTGAATAGATTAATTCTATTATATGAAATAAAATATACTTAATCAATCCCTTGTTGCTATATAATTTCGAGTACTAATTAGGTTAATTTTCAGTTTTCTTTATTCTTTTTATAAGTGGAACTAAAAGGGGCATGTCTTTAGGAAATTAACCTTTATATTTTTCCAGTTGATGGGGAAGAGTGAAACCTGAGACACGAACAAGGCACCATAACACAGTAGAGCACAGGGAGCCACTGCATCCCTGATGATAGTGGATACCTTAGTGCAGGGCTAGGGCAGAAGTTCACAGTGACTGAATGTGATGGAAGCCTGTGGTTGGTAGGACCTCCCCACTCAGCCTCAGCCACATGAGCCTGGAGTTCCCTCAGGGGCCTGTACTGGCCCATCACAGAACTGCTTAGTCTGGAGGTATTGGGTGCCCTCCCCTTTAGTAAGCACTTATTAGGAATAGTCATCATTGCATGCAGTCAGAAGCAGGGCAATTCCCATGCCAACTGCTCACCACTCTTCACCAGCCATACATGTAAGAGGGTCAAGTTCTTCATCTGTCTGGGGGGCAATGGGGAAAGATCTGGCTTAGAGTTGACCAGTCAGTCACTGTCTCCTGGAACATGCAATCCTGAGCATGTGCCAAAGCTTCATGGGGCCATTTGGAGGCTAACTTGGGCAGTAGCGCTTGGACAGTGCACCTAGCTACCATTAGCTCCTAACTATCCCTTAAGTCTCTGTGATTCTATATCAGGCATCACAAACTGGCCACCCATGGGCCAAATGCATGCCACAGCTTTGCTTGGCCCAAACTGGTGTTTTTGTTTTAATTGACTTTAGGTGCCAACATGCAAAATTCAGGAGATGTCATATAGAACTCCAGATTTCCAACTTCTCTTGAACACTCAGAAGGTCTGGCGACATGATGTTTTCCTTTCTACAGGTCAACAATGGCCGGAGCAGACAGTGGCCACTTCCCTGTGCCCACTCTGTTCTGATGGAACATGAATATTCATGGAGCCACAGTCCCCATGAGCCCACTCTACTGATTACCTTCCTGACCCCTGAGCACATTTCTGGCCCTGATGTCTGCTCACCAATGTTGATCACCAAGGGTGGGGAAAATGGCTGGATTGGGGGACAGAGGGATAGTATTATCCTGGTGAGCCTGAGGGTTCCATAGTATTGTGGTCAGGAAAAAGGAGACATACAGGATTACGGAAAAGCCCCCTCCACACTCCATCCCCACCTTTCCCCGTGGAGGATTTACCTTCTTGTGCAGAAGTAAAAGTTCTTTCTTCCTTCCGCCTCCAGAGGCACAAGTTCATCTTTTCTAACCAGCAAAAGAAGGGAATTCTGGCACAAAAGTCTCCAAATCCCCAAAAGGATCCAAGAGTCAAGGTCAGGGCTTTTTGTTCTTTTGCATCGTGATGTGAACCACAGCCAGCAGAATGCAATTAATTTGCCCCATTTACAATGAAGAAAGTGAAGCCTAGAGAGGTGAAATGGGATATCTAACATCACTGCTTAAAAGTAGCCTGTCTGAGACTCATGCCCATATTGTATGATTCCAAGCCCACTGCTCTCACCACTGCCTGAAGACAACTGGGGCTCAGCCAGGCTGGGGAGGGGTCTGGCCTGGAGGGCTTTGTGTGGCTTCTTAGCCTTGAAGGCCCCGTAGGAGCTCCTGCCTGGCTAACATATGACAGCTGGGATGAAGGCTTTAGTTCTAAGGACAAAAGGCAATTGGGGTGAGAGGACAATGCACCGAAATGGCTCAACCCCGGGCCAGGCTTCCTCCAGGCAAGAAGAGCTGGGCCTCCAGGCCCTCTCTGCCCCAGATTGTCCAAGCAGGAGAGTGGAAAGGAGCTGGGGCTCCCATCCAAAGGCATCTCTTTTCTATGAAGAAGGAAAAGAGCTAAGGCCCTAACGAGACCTCCTTGCTTCCTCTTTCTCTCACCCTCACCCAGATCTGCTCAATCCATCAGCAAGACTGATGGCTCCACCTCAAAGCAAATCCAGCCCCCTCCATATCCTTTCCTGTCCATCTCTACTGCCCTCATCCTAGCCACATGACCGCCATGGCCCTCTGTCTCCTTGCCTCCACACTTGACCTCCCACACCCCATTCTGTTTAAACCTCTTCCAAAGCTTTCTGGTCACTCTTAGAATAAATCTAAATTCTCTACCATGGCCCACCAGGTCCAGTATGCTGTGACTTTCACTTACCTTTTGAAATATGTTGTCTTCTGGTTTTCCACACACACTACACACCAGCCCTTTTCTAACCCTTGAACCCAACCAAGCTTATTCCCATCTGGTCTCCACACTATTATTCCCTCTGTTTGGAGCATCTTTCACACATCCTTGTACAGCTGCTCCTTCTTATCATTCAGGTCCCAGATCAAATGCTGCCTACTCAAAGAGCCCTTCCTGACCCATAGGATTTCACCTCTGGTCACTTTTGCTCACATCATTCAATTTTATTTTCTTTACAGGACTAAAACTATCTTAAATTATCTTATCTACGTACTTGCTTTCTTGTCTCCTGAGGGCCTTCCCTATAAAGAATCTGAGTCTATGAAAGATGAGCCAGTGTCTGTCTGACTCAATATTATTTTCCCCAGTGAGGAGTCCATAGTGATATGAAATAGTTGTTAAATTAATTACTAATTAATTATACAAGTGAGAGATCATAAGGGCATATACAAGGCAGTTCCATCAAAAGTGAAATGGAAAGAATAAATGTGACAGCTATTTAAGAACTAGAAACAACGGGGCTAATTATCAAAAGGATTTGTGATAGCAGAAGCCTGAAAAGTTTGGTAAGTGAGAAAATAATGTATCAATATTGGCCATTTATGGGGAGGGGACAATGCTGAGTTTAATGCTGGAAAGTTGACTTTGAATTAGTGAAGGAACATCCATGTGATGTCCATTTGTACACATACTTTGGAGTCCAGGAGGGAGATGCAGACTGCTGGTTGGGATTTGGGAAAAGAAGTGTCTGGAGATGTGTCTATGATGAGGGGAGGGCCTAGGATGTCATCTCAGTACTTAACTGGACAAAAAAGAGCCAGAAAAGGACATGTCTAGAGGGATAGTAGAAACACAGGGAGAGTGTTGCTGGGGAGCAAACCTTTCAAGAAGAGGATGAACAACAGCTTCAAAGGCAAGAGTGATCCTAAAGATACAGACTGGAAAGTATTGCCCTATGATCTTGGGACCATTGGGCTCCCCCTAGGAGCAACCTCAGTGGTAGGCTCTGGACAAATATCAGATTAGAAGAGGTTGAGGAATGAGAGAAGAAGACAATTGCCTCTCTCATTGGTGGAGTAGAAACTCAATATGGCTGTGAATGGAAGGTCAAAGATACAATAATAGCTAGGGAGAACAAAGAGCTAAAGAATGATGCTTTTAACTGAGAAAGACTGGCAATATATAGCCCAAACCTTTGTTTGTGTGCTGGTCTGTAACACAGTTTAAGTTCTTTCCCAAAGGGCTATTTACCATTTAAATCACTAAATGCTGTGTGTTCTCGGTACTCAGCTATGTTGATGGAATAAATATGAAAAGAAGGCCTTGATCCAGGTACTAAATTTCTCCAACCAGCATGGTAAAGTAAAAGAAAATGACTGCAGAGGAGATGTAATGAGTGATGTAGTAGATAATATAGCCCACAAAATGTGGGTGGGGAGTTGGGGAAGGGGTTGACACAAGGCTCTATTTTAATGGCCATTGAATTCCCCCTTCCCAGCTCTGGTAAAGACAGAACACATATTGAGCAGAACAATATAAAGAAAGACACAGCCCGGAACTGTTATGTAGATTCTACGTCCAACTTCACCACCAACTATGTCATCACTATCTGGGCCTCAGTTTCCCTCTAAGTACTTTGGGGACATTGACCCAGATCTCCTTTGAGAACCCTCCACCACTGACAGGATCTCTGAAGTCAGTTTCCTGGATTTCTATCCCAGCTCTGCCACTTTCTACCTATATAAACTTGAGTGAGTTACTTAATTGTTCTGTGCCTCAATTTCCTCATTTTTAACACAGTGCTAATAATCACCCTACCTCATAGTGTTGTTGTAAGCATGAAATGAAAAAATAGCTAGATAGACAGACAGATAATAAACCCTTGGGATGGTGCCAGGTGCCTACAAGTGCTCTATATCATTTTGATTAATATTATTGTAGTAGCCTCGCGGTCTATGGAGACTCCCAAGTAAGCAGAAGAAGCATGCTGAACTCATTTAGAAAAACAAGAGAAAGGGAATTCAAAAGCAGAGAATGACAGACTTTTTTCACAAAGGACCAAACAATAGATTTTTGTGCCCATATGGTTTTTATTTCAACTGTTCCTCTCTGTCATTGTGCAGAAAGCAGTCACAGACATGTAAACGAACACCCTGTGTTCCAATAAAACTTTATGTACAAAAACAGGTGGGTGGGTGGATTTGGCCCAAAGGCCAGAGTTTGCAGACCCGAAATCCCTGAAAAGAGGAATGGTAAGTTTTCCTCTCTGGTAGATAAAAGGAAGAAACCTCCTACATCCAGATCCAGGCCAGAGGTCTGACCACTCTGGTTGCAAACTCACTAAGAAGGAAAGCTCCAACTCCCAGAACAAGCAAATAATAAATGAGTTTTGAAAATAATTAAAATTGAAAATTGATTGTCTGGGCCAGAGCAGATTTATGCAAAGGGCCCCTATTCCACTGGGAGTGGAAGTAGGGTTTCTAAGCTCTGTGTTGAACAAGCTAAGCATTTTTTCAGATTATTCCCAGCATAATATGCCAAAGGGAATAGGCTCCATTTATTATTTCCTTTAAAAAATCAATGGGCTGAAACATTCCCTCTAGACCTATAATATTTATTTCAATGTTCTGTCAATAAATATAACAAGGTTAGCTTTCTATCAGTTTAGTTGGAAGAATCATTTGAGGGAAGCTCTATTTGTTAAGCTCAATCACAGAAGGCAATCAATAGGGGAAAATTCCCTGGTCACTATAGGCAAGAAATATAGAGCTCAGAGGAGCCATCCCAGGAAGGAAATTGATGTCACTGCCCCACAATCCCTCCCTCCTTCCCCCCAAAGGTAGGAGATATGGGTGCCACCTTGAGTTGTGGAGTGTCGGGCAGGAGGAGTCTCCATCTTGTGCTGACAGGGAAACTGAGGCCAAGAGAGAAACTGGATTATTTAGTGATAAGGAGACCAAATCAGAAGGAAAATCTAAATATTCTGATCTCAGATTTCTTCCAGGTCTCAAGGTATTCAGTTGAATCAGGTTGGAGAGTGGGAAACCCATGGAAAAGGAATATTTTTCTCTTTCATTTGAATTCACCTTTGTTGGATAGGGTTTTTTGAAAGATAAATCTGGATAGGATGGTCTCAGACTGGTGCTGAAATGACAGAATAAAAATATATCCTCTGTGAGTTGAGCTGGAGATTGCTGGGTGCTTGGAAATTTAGGGGTGATGTTTTCCCATTTCACCCTGACCCTGCAACACACGCACGCACGCGCACGCACACACACACTCACACACACACACTCTCACACCCTTGGCTGAGGTGGCAGGGAGACCCTCTCTCTTAGAACTTGAGTCCCACTTTGTGCATTGCTCCTGGCCTGCACTGGATGAACCTTCTCTCCAGTGTACCTAAGCTTTCTATGAGACACATCATGGAAAACAGAAGTTTGGGGATCAGAAGACCGGGCCAGTTGGCTCATTTAGATCATATGCTTGGCCAGGTAAAGTTATTTCTATCTCTTCAAGTTCCTTTTTCTATCTTTAAAATGAGAATAATAATAGTAATGACACCTTACTAATAGAGTAGAGGGAGTATAAAGAATTCATGATATTATTGGAAAGATAAAAACAATCATTAGTATTATTGATTGAATTATTATTAAAAAGCATTTATCGACTACTCTCTGCATGCCAAACATTAAACTATGCATGTTTCATGCTTTATTACATTTTGTTCTCACAACAACACTCCGAAGTAGATGATATAAATATCTCCATTTTACAAATATGGAAAGTAAGCTTGGATAATCAGCTTGAAGAAAAATAACTTGCCCAAAGTCACAATACTAGAAAATGATGAAATGAAGATTAAAACCCAACTTAACGAACTCCAAAGACTAAACTTCAAACCTCCACTACCAGAAAGGTTAACAGCAGTATCCTGATCTAGAAGGAGGGAGTTGCTTTTCCCACTCCGTACTCAGCACCCAGTCACTACTTCACTCAGAAAAACCAGACCCAGCATGCTGTGGGTCTTCTTCTCCTACCTCTAAGTCCTTATGGTCTTGAATATCAAAGGAAGCTTCAATGAGTCACGTGCTTTTTGGAGACTCTCCAAAGACATGCTTCATTTGTAAGAGGTCTTAAACTTTAGCTAATTTAGACTTTCCCCTACAAACTAAATTATCCCAAACATAAAATACCAACAACTCTCCTAAGCTATCATGGAGACTGGATGTTGCTGGAGAAATTTGGGAGAAGAATTTAACTAATATAGTGGAGCACTTACTCACTGAGTTTCTAAAATGGCAGACTTTTTTTATTTCTGGTACTGGAGATCAAATTCAGGACCTTGAACTTGCCAGGCAGGCACGGTGCCACTGAGCTACGTCCCTGGCCCCTTAGACACTATAAATACAAATATATTCAACAGCCTGCTGAAATTAATCCCTGTATGTTCTTTAGTGTACCCAATACTGAATTCAATATCCCACCATTCAATTATCTATCATTAGGCTCCACCTCACCTCACCTATTGCCTAGCACTCATGTCCCTACTAAAGCCCAGATAATCAATCATCAAGTCCTTTTTTCAGGACCATCAGAAATCCAGCTCTAGAGAAAGTGGGCAATCTAGTCTTGAAGAGTTATCTTCTACTCTATTTCCTTGTCCCTCTCCTATAAAGAAATTCTAGGAAACTTAAGAGCTGCCATCCTGTTCTCACAAAGCCATCCTGACCCCTGCTTATCACAGTGATAATCAGCTGAATCAGATAATCAGTGTTGGGGCCCAAGAGTTTGCAGAGGTACTACTCTGAGCCACTCAAACAGACTTGGAACTCAGTCTTTGCTCTACTGAACAGTCTCTTTCTGTTAGGCTAAGCTAGATATGTCCCACAGCAAGGTTCTTGAGCATTATGTTGCATCAACATTCAATGATAAAGTTCTTTGATTCATAAATACAGTTCTTTCCTCTCAGAAGACAGCTCCCAGCAAGAGCTCTAGGCAGGACTTCGCTTGGAGACACCTACAGGCCTTAAATAGGACAATGAGTGCACAGATGAATCCTCCTATGCATTCACTGGGTCTCTACTAGAGATTCAGACTAGAGTGCCTTGTAGAGAGGTGTATACAATAAGACAGTTCTGAACAAATTGATCTGAAATGGATAAAGGGAACTCTTGTCTTACTGATTCTATTCTCTAAATACCACCAGTACATCTGCTTCTCTCTTCACCTCTACTGTCACCAACATACAAGTCCAACTACTATTATCTTTTATCAAGACTATTATAATAAACACCTTAAGTCCACTCTGGCCCTTTCAATACACTCTCCACACAACCACCAGGGTTGTTTGCTTAAAATATAGAGCTGATCATGTAGCACCCTAGCTAAAATCCCTTCAATGGATTCTATCACACTTATGAACAAAATCAAAATCTTACTGTTTTACTATGTTCTCTCAAAAGCTGACTCTCAAGATGGATTTGGATGTAGGAGATAGTCTCTAAGGAGCACATTGAAAGTAGGGAGTAAGAAAAATTCACAGAGCAGGTAGAAAAGTACTACACATGTTCCTCATTGTCCCTACCTGTGGCACACCAAGTCCTCTCTTTCTATGCTGGTCTTCTAACACCAGGACTCTGAAACAAAAGGTGAGAATCTTTGAGATTCAGTGGAATCCTTACTATTTTCCCAGATGGAAACACGCCAACCCTTGAGACCAGTGCCTCTAATGCCACGGAGCCTTAAGATTCTGAACAGGAAGCTCTAGTACCCCAAATTGGATCTTGGAAGTGATGATGAGAGAGCCCAATCCCTCTTTCACCCCTTGATTCCCAGATCCATAAATTCTAGATGTTACAACACAACACTACTTAATGGCCATTAGTGTAACATATATCTGCATACTGGAGAACAGAATCCCAGCCTTGCCAGATACCATTCCTCAAACTACCATTTAACCAACCATGACAACATTCTATCAGGCCAATAACTTCCAGGTAATGTGATAGAAAATAGGACCAGCGAATCTCAATGCCATGTGTCCGTTGTCATACCTTCTTTGTTGTAAAGTGGAAGTCTTGATCTGAAATTATACTATGTGGCATTATATGCCACTAATTCACTTCTGAAACAGGTACCATGAACAGAGAAGACAAACCCTTATCCAAGAATTTGTCAGCCTCGGGATCCAGGGGCAGTTGCCACCGATAACAGGTCATTCTCCACAAGGATCAGTAACATACTTCAGCGTTCAGTATTGGTCATACATTTTGACTGGTGACTGGTCATACACTTTGTGGCTGCATTAACTAGATCAGCCTTGGTGAGAAGGAGCTCATGTTGTTGGGCCTATGCATAACTTCCACTGCTACTATGTTGTTATTCTTTACATGGGCCTGTTGTGTATGCATAGGATGGCTGAGAAACAAGGCTAAGTAACATCCAATGACAAGTCCTATCCATTCCTTTCCCCTCTTTGTTTAATCCATCTTCTATACCAGATGCTCTTTGATAAGCATTAAGTTGAGACAAAAGTATATAAAAATTCTGTATCCATTCCTGTAGGGTCATCCACAGCCCTTATCTCCAGATTCCCTGTCTCTAACCAGTCGGTTTAGCTCTTTCCAGAGTCCTGATCAATTAGCCAAACAGTTCACGACTGCCCAACAGTCTATGTAGAAACTCATTTCAGACCACTTCTTCCTTCATAAAAGCTGATGATCAGGCCGGGGATTTAGCTCAGTGGTTTCGCCACCTGCTGTGCAAGTGCAAGGACCTGAGTTCGATCCCTGGTACCAAAAAAAAAAAAAAAAAAGCTGATGATCAAACTGCACAGCTTAAACCTCTACCTAGTGAAAGACTCCTAAATGTTTAACCTCTATAACTAATACGTTGAACTGATCTATCTGTGAACTAATGTGAGATATTTCTTCCTCCACCAGCTGGCCATGGGAATCTCCTGACAAGAGAATAGATATGACCTGAGAGGAAGGTGTTGTCTCAAACAAGATAAATAACATAAGTGGCTAAGCCACCTGTGCATGTACTTACTTGAACCTCTGAACCTGTTCAGATCTGACTCCAACATACAATTCTCACATTACAATGGATTGCTAATGCATCTCCCCAGCCTTGTGACTCAGATACGATAACACTTAGTTCAATGTGGGCAACTCTCACCATATAGTCACTTGATAGTCCATGATCAATGTTCAGTCTATGTGAGGGCCCAGTACTGCTCCAGGTTCTGATTGTCAAGCACTCAATAGTTCTCTGCCATAGAAGGCATAGCCTTGCTCCATAACTCTAAGTATTTTCCCTATGAGTCTCCTAATACAGCTTGTCAGATTCTACCATAGATATCTCTAACACTGTTGTATTTACCAGGTCGCATGGCCCTAGAAGTCAAACAAGTTATACTGCAGCTCAGAGTCACAGCTGTACTTTCTTCTGATCTAGAACCCATTCAACACTGGCAACCTTCTAGGCCACAGAATAAATTGATTAGAGCACTAGCTACTGCCTCAACACCCCAAAGAGGCCCATCAGCCACTATGACTATAAGAGAGTCAAGGATCAAGGCCTCCAATGGCAATGTGTTCAACCTGACTCTTTGCAGGGTTTGTCTCCCACCTCTTCATTAGCATGTCTCTTAGTAGAGCATCCAAGTATTTGCCAATTCCTGCTCACTGGGTTCAAAGAAAATGATACCCTCAAAATAGTGAAACAGCCTGATGTTTTTGGATTGGCAAGACAACCAAAGGCCCATTAGACTACTGTATATTACAACAGAGAGCAAGAAAATCAACATAGCCTTGGGGCAAGACAGTGACTATATATTGCTATCTTTCCCATGTGAATACAAACTGCCTCTAATCCTTTTTCCTGATGTGAATTGAAAAGATCAAATGTTGCATATCAAATGCTGCAGGCTATGTTGATCTTTTCTAGTAAAGATAATATATCCAGCACAGTAGCTACAATTGAGACTACCACTTGTTTTGAGAGTTCACTGTCATTATCTTAGAACGATCTGGATTTTTCAGGAGCCCAACCAATGAATGGAATGGGAGTGTGATGGGAGAAAACAATCCCAAAATCCTTCAACTTTGATGCTGGCGCTAATTTCCACAAACCCACCTGAGATATGGCATGAATTTGAACTTAATATCTTACCCAAGGAGATAACATTTTGAAAGGGCTCCACTTGGGCTTCTTATCATAATAGTCAAGGAAATCAATGTGAAGGTTTTGGCAACTACTAATTATATCTATACTAATTATATACTCAGAATCCAGGGGAGGAAGAAAAAAAAAAACAAAGAATCAGTGTGGGGATCCCTTGGACCCACTACAAGACAGAATTAAGCCAGGGCTCCCTTATCACCTAGCCTTTTTTTTGGTACCGGGGATAGAACTCGGGGCAAGGCAGGCAGTGGAACCACTGAGCTAAATCCCCAGCCCTCACCTAGCTTTAATAAGTCCCAACTCTAATATGGAGGTTACTGTGGTGTTTGATTTCCCAACCCAGACCTTGTATCCAGCAGCCCTCACAATTCTTATAGTTAGTTCCCTCTTTCCTAAATACACAGTTGCTTGATAAAGTAGATCTCTTTGGGGGAAAGTTGGGGAAATGTTTATTCTATATATCAAATTGGCATGGTCAAGTCCTTCTTTAAAGGGACTTGCCCTCCCCTTCAGTAAATAGACTCTAGGTTCAAAAAGTGGCTCAGAACTGCAAAATGAATAAAGATTCGTTTTTTTCTGGTATGGGAGCTGCCATAAACCTTGATTTGTCCCTTGTTGGCTGCCTATATGTCTAACTCCTTAGCTATCAGCACAACCTTTGGGACAAGGCTCTTAGGTGACACTTGGCTCTACTGCTTTATGTGGTAAGTAAGTCTATGTTTTTTGTCAGTTACCTGCCTGCTCCTGGCCTCTGCTATTACAAAAACCCATCATTCCCGTTTTCTTCAAGGAATCTAGTTCCATGGCAGCATCTCTTACCATCAACCCTTGGCTATAGAAGACACCCCCTACTGAGCTCCTCGGTAGTGTTCCATAGACCAGACTAGTGAATTCTTGCTGCTCTAGTGAAGGCAGTGTCCTCTGGACCCTTCTAGAAGACATAGTCGGCTCTTGTCATAGTCTCACTTCACAGCTCTAAATCCTCTGATCCCTTCCTTAATACTCTAGGAAGGCAATTCCAGCATCACCCTCTAATTCACTGCAGCCCCAAGCTCCATGGATATATTCTAGCAGCAAGCATATTAGAACTTTCCAGGGAAGTATCCCTTTGTCAATAAGCTCCTTACTCCAGGCTTATGTTCCCACCTCAACCCTACACAAGTTCAAAACCTTCGGCACCTGCTTCTATAAGTCCTTCTTGGTTCCTACTGGTACATATTGGCAACTCATGCAGCTCTTTCAGTGATAAGCTAATCCTTCCTGGAGCGGGATCTGGATCTCCCTGTTTAAGCCATGCTGAGATCTGACCCAAGTTCATCTTCCTACTTGTACGGTGACCTTGAGATTCACATGTTAACTATGAGAAAGCCACAAAATGAAAGGAGCCCAGTTCCCTAGCTGCCACTTGGAAGAAAGCCATTCCTTATCAGGACCTTTATTTTGGAAGCAAGAAATAAACATTGATTCTGTTAAGATACTGAGATGTTAAAGGCTTTTCTGTTAAAACAACAGGAAAAATTATGAGAAAAGGAAAAAATGGAAACAAAGTCTTCGTAAATAGGGAAGGGTGGAGGGGGTGAAGGGAGGACGGGGAATGGGGAAAAAATAAGAACCAAGATCCATCATGTACAGGTACAAGCACCCAATGATAAATGTAAATCTATTGTATACCTAAAATGTACCAATAAAAGAATTTAAGGAGAAAAAAAAAGAAATTTCTAGGGAAAAATAAAAACATCTGCCCTAATGTTAACTAACATAATACTCTATTACCTCCATGTCTTAGAATCCAGAACAAATTGATCCAACTCTCTAAGAAACAAAAGAAAATTTCCCCTAAGGCTAAGTTCTGCCTCATACCTCTTTGTTTACTGTCCCAGGATGAACCTTTCCCCAGAACTATTGAAGCTGGTGGGAATGTCACTCCTTTCTAAGTCTGACTCCCCTACCCACAGAGGTATGATCAGGCTCCCAAGCCCCAAGACAAACATAATCTGATATTAATATATTTCCCTCAGTCGGAGCTCTTCCACCTTAACAACACCTATGGGTCTGCACTGACCCCACAGGCCAACCAAGGCTGTTTTCCAAGGCTCAGTTTCTTCTTGTTCTCTCATCACGATTTTTTAAAGTCTCACCTATGCTCCCCTTATATCAAAAAAAAATTCTTTTGAATCAGAGTAAAAGGAAGAGAGTGTCGAAAAGGAAACAAAAGAGGAGAGGTAAGAGGTGGTACCTTTACCCCACAAATTATTCACACTGGAGCCCTCAGGGGACATCTCCTGTTTGTCAAAGTACAGGCTGGAAAATGGTATGGGTTCTGAAGAAGAACTCTATGACTAGAATCTGGAGAACAAGCTCTGGACCAGATGCAACCACTCTCAGGCCCTGAATCTTGTCTATTCCCAGGGTTTTGTTTTTGTATCTGATGATAATGTTTATTTCCCAGGCCACAGAAGCTCAGGTAAAATTTAGAGCAAACAATAGCTTCATACAGAGAGAAACGGATATGCCATTGCTGTTATCAGGTGCTGCCGCCACTGTCACTGCCACTGAACCACTACCAGTACCATCCCATCATTCATGCAGCAAATATACACTGCGTGTGCTGAGAATACAAGAGTAACAAGGAAGTCACGGCCCCTGCTCTCCTAGGGCTTACATTCTAGTGGAAGAAACAAGTGTTCATCAGATAATCAAACAAATTAGTGTATAATTACAAACTGGCATAAATATTCTGAAGGAAAGCAACACATTCTATGAGAGCAAATAAAGAATAAGCTGGCTTAAATGCTTCTTTGAAGATGTAACATTTGAACTGACATCTGAAGCATGAGAGGAGTTAACCAGGCAAAAAGAGAAGGGCGGGGGGAGAGCATTCCCAGCAGATGGTACAACAGGTGCCAAGGCTCTGAGTTGGGGGACAGGAACATGAACATTTTGGTGGAAGCAAAAGGCCAGAGGAGAGCCTGCCATGATACGAGGCTGGAGAGGCAGGCAAAGCCAAGCCCTGCAGTCGTGGGGATACAGTCAGATGCTGGTCTTCCCAATAAAAGCAATCGGGGTTGGGGCCCTGAAAGGATTTACACTGGGGAAGCAACATGCCCAGATTGGTGCTTGGAAGGGCTCGCTTTGGCTGTGATGTGGACAATGTATTAGGAGGAAAAGGAATAGAAGCAAAATGATGAGTTAGGAGCCCTTCATAGGAATCCAGGAAAAAGATGATGAAGGCTTATACTGTGGGTGGAAAACCGAAAGGACTCAGGTGATAGGTGGATAACGGGCTAAGAGCAGCTGCCACTGACATCTTGTGTTCTCAGCATCTCATAAAACTTTCAAGGTTCTTTTGGTTTGGAACAATGGAATCTCATCATACACAGGGATTAGACTGGAAGTCTGTGCCTAAGACAAGAATTTTGTGTAGTCAAAAGTACCCTTGAAAAACACTGAAACCACTCACAAAGTACAGTATCCATGGATTTGTTTATACAGCCATGAACAGAAATTTTTAGGCACACTAAAGTTAGAGAGCCACTGAGCTAGAATAAAGAAAGCAACAGAAGGGAAGCCCATATGCAAATGTCTGGGCATTCAAATCACTTGCCTTTAAGACAGCTACTCAAAGCCCCAGCAGTGAATGAGGGGACTGTCACAGGAGGCAATATACACATAGCAGGCAGGGGCAGGAATTTTTTTTAATATTCCAACTTTCCTGAATATTTAGTCCTTTCCATTTCAATACTAAGCTTTTGTAACTCTGGACACACGTTAATATATTACTTGCTTATATTTTGTGGTCCATGTGTAGAATCCTCACCCCAACATCTACTCCAACCTCTTCTTCTTTTCCAAAGGTACACTCTTTACTCCATGCCCCACCCCTGTGCCACTCCACATCCATCTGATACCAAGATGAGCTCAGCCTGGGTTAAGCCAGGACCCTTGTATCAGACAGGAAAGATGAGGTCAAGCTACCATAATAAACCACTCCTTAATTTTAGTGGCTTAAAACAAAACAAGACAAAAAGATTGTTGCTCACTTGCCATTTGCACATCATGGGTTGAATGAGGCTCTGCTTCTCATGTCTTCATTGGCCCAGTGGAGCAGATACCATCTCTAACATTGCCAGCACAAAAGCAGAGGGAAAGAGAGCTCTGGAGGCTTCACAAAGCCATTAAATGTCCATACAAGGCACAAGGCACTTCCATTCACAACTCATTGGCCAGAAATCATCACAAGGCTGCACCCAACCACAAGAGGGCCAAGAAGTGCAATCCTGCCATGTGTTCAGCAGGTGCACAGCCAGAAATATTTGACAAACAACACTAATGACTTCCACATGCTCTAAATGTACAATGACAAGAGAGAGAAGAGACAGGCTTTAATTATTAAGTCTGTGTTTGGATCCAGGGCTCTGTGTAACCATGTGGCTGAATGAAATGTGCCCATCATGCCGCAGGGGGCATAACCTATGCCCAGAAAAAGACTTCCAGACAGCATTTAGATGCACTATCTTGAAATTAAAGAGTCCCAACAGAGGCAGCCGACAGCCTGGGCTTGACTCCACCACCTCTCGACCCTCTCCCAGACCAACATTCCAGTATGAGGAATATTGAAGCTGGAGTTCACACTGTATCCTGAAATCTCTGACCGTGTGGGCTTGGGAAGAGTGGATATATAGCTGGATCCTTGCCCTCCAGGAGCTCCCTGTATAATTACTGCCACATGCTGTGGGAGATAGATAGTGTCCAATGGTCATCAACCTCTTCCTTTTGTCCCTAGAAACAGGTGCAGCCTAGTTCCCCTCCCCTTGAATCATTAGGCCTGTGACTTGCTTTGACCAACAGTGTGTGACAGAAGCGAAGTCCAAGCCTTAAAGGGAATGGCCAGTTCCACTTCTCTCTTCTTGGAGCCCAACTGCCATAGCATGAGGAAGCCAAAGCCAGATGACTGAATGGTTAGAGCCCAGGTGGGTAGAAGCTCTGGAGGACGAGCGGCCATCTCGAGTGTTTCAGCTGCAGGTAGCTCCCAGATGAGTGCAGCCACATAAGTGACCTAAACTCCACCAGATGGTAGAGAACTTCCCAGTTGGGCCCAACCAACCTATAAAATATAAAGAAAAATCAATCATTAAAGTCACTAAGCATAAGAATGGCTTATTACACAGCAACAGATAACTGAAAAACATGCATTATCAGATATGTATGCATGGTCTTGAGGAACCCCAAGGAAAGACTATCCGAGAACACCCAAAAATGTGTAAGCCAGTTGTAGTGGCACACACCTATTAATCCCTTCACTCTGGGAGACTGAGACAGGAGGACCACAAGTTCCAGCCCAACCTGGGCAATTTACTAATATAGCAAGACACTGTCTCAAAACAAAAAATTTTTTTAAGAGCTGGGGATTTAGTTCAGCTCCAAGGTCTTGGGTTCAATCCCAAGTACCAGGGTGGGGGGCAGGTGTCTTTAGCTTGGATTCTCTTGGAACAGACTTTGAAACAGAGTTACGTGGATTCATATTGGGAGAGGAGAGGTGTTATGGAGAGAGATATATAGTTATAAATAAGTGAGAAAGCTAAAAACAAAATTAATCTAAATGTAGGATCTTGATTTCATGATTACCAGAGGCTTGGAAGGGTAGGGAGTAGGGCAGAGAGGGGGAGGAATGATACCAGTACCAAAACACAGTTAGACAGAAAGAACAAGTTCTGGGATTCTACAGCACAGTGGGGAGACTACAGTTCACAGTAACATTACATATTTTACAAAGAACCGGAAGAGAGAAGCTGAGCTGCTCCAAGCACAAAGAAATACTAAGGCAATAGAAATACTAATTACTGTGGTTGAATTGGTACACATTATATACCTGTGTTGAAATATTATACTATACCCCATAAATATGTACAATTATTACATGTTAATCAAAAAACTTTTAAAGAAGAAATGAGGAGGTTAAGATGAGACCAGTGATGTGGTTGCAACTCAGGCCTAGGACAGTCCTGTAAGAGGCTCTGAAGCTGAGAAGGAAGCCTAGGGTTGTGCCAAACTGAAGCAAGAGGGCTGGCCTTGAAGCCCTCTCCTTGGCCATCATTATCTGGGGACAGGTCTCAGGATGGGCCATAACTTAGGGAAGGTAGTGCCTGCAGGTGCAGACAGTCCCCATGGAGGATGCAGCTGTGAGCCTCTGGCAGCTGGCATTCTCAGCAGCTGAGGATAGAAGTGCCCTGAAGAGGGGACCAGGCAAGAGAACACAAAGTCCCCACGGGGGGTGGGGTGGGGGTGGGGGGTGAGCCCACAGCACTTCAACTGAAAGAGAGAAGTGGCTCACAACGTGAAGAAGGAAAGAGAATTTCCAGGCAAAGGAAACAGGATGGCAAACAGGAAAAGAACACACAGAAAAGGAGGCAAGAGATGAAGCAACACCCAACAAAGAAATGTGGATTTTATCCTGAGGCAACAGGGAGCTACTGAAGTGTTCTAAACAAGGCAGAACTGGTAAGATATCTGTTTTAAAAGATTCCTCTGACAACAATCCGCAAGATGGACCTGCAAAGTAAGACTAGAGGCAGAGAGCCTGTCAGTGCTGCAAGAAATAAAGTTCACTCCCAGCTGAGTCCCACAGTGATGTCTTCCCTTGGCAGCCAGGTTATGCTGCATCTTACCCAAGTTATTGACCTCATGGCTGGAAGCAGACTGGGAGACGAGCCTGGGGCAGGAAGATGGATGTGTCACAAGCAGGTGGGCACACACTGTCTGGCATCTTCTGAGGTAGAAACCTTTGTATCATCCTTAAGCATGGGGAAGCTCTAGGCTTTCACAGGAGGGCAAAAGACACTCTGTTGGCTCTGAGGGTCAGGGTGACCTAGGGTTTCAAGGTATTTAAGGGAATCAACCCAAATGTCCCTGTCCCAAGTGTCAGGGTCCCCAGTCAAGCCCAGACCAATAACTGACTTGCAACATTGAGAATTCAATTTTCTTTGAAAATCTGCTACCCTTGTATTCATTACTGGGCCAAATCTCAGTTTTTTCTGCCCTCCAGCTATAGGAGAAAGTCTCTTTACTAAAGACAAGGAAGCCCTCTGGCTTTCAGGATTCACCTTAAATTGGTGATTAATCATCCTTAGCCTTTGGTTGTCTTTTTTCCAATCCACTGATTGCTCCCAGTAATAATCATTTAATTCCATTGTCTTTATAATTACTGCTTCCTCTAAACCTCTAAATGTGTGAAAGACTACACTCACAGTACCTTCCTTTCCACTGGTATCCTATCCCACTTCATTGCGGTTAAAAGTTCTAACAGTTGCACTGCTAGCTAGAGCAAGTCAGGGGCCATTAGTACCTCCACCCACACCCCCAGTGACAGCTCTCATTACCAACAGGCCCGTGGATGATCCAGCTCCAAAATCCCATTTTAGAGTCTGTTTCCTAGGAACCACTCCTAGCACCAACTGTAGTAGTGGGTCAGGTTCCCTAGAAATAGATCAAAGATGGAGATTTGCATGCAGAGGACTTACTGGAAAGTGATCTCAGTAACAAAATTCCTAAAAGAGAAAAGGAGGCTGTACTGGGCAGAGGGAGAAGTTGAACCCTAATGTATTTACAACAGAGATCTTAATCCTGTGGGAAGTTCTAAAGCAGGTTTGGCCCCTTTAAAGGTATCCCAAAATAAGGCAAGAGTAATCACTTGATCACTTCCAGGAAGTGGAACCTTGAGTGAGGCAGTTCAATTCAAATTGGAAAGAGACTACTGAATATTGTGGGCCACTAATGCTTTCACTGGTGGTGAGAATTGAATGCCTCAATGAGTCCCCTAGAGGGAAAACCCAGGGACAAAACTACACCATACACTACACCCAATATTAGGAAACTCAAGATGGAGAGTGGTGGCCAGTATTGTTCCCAAACTCAAGTATGCATCCATCCCCTGGACTTGACAAGGAAGTTGCTGGAGATTGAGAAATAAGTTCATTCAGGGAAGCAATGGAGAAGAAGCTCATGTAGGAGGAAAAGAGTGAACTAAAAGGAAGGTGACCCTCTTGACCTCTCTAGGTCCCACAAATGGTTAACTTCTTATATAGACCTAGTGTTTGGGGTCAGTTATCCTTTAGGAACATACAGCTTGAGTATAGTTTGCATTTTCTCCATACAAACATGTACATAAACACATATACACACACAGGAACACATGGAGATTTCTCAAGGCAAGAATTATAGCAACAGGCTTGTGAGCAGATCTCTATCCTGGTTAGCCAAAAACTGACCCCTGCAGATCAGACTTCTGTATGCTACCTCTCCCTGTACATCTGGAAGGCCAAGGTACCCCAGCTAGAGTGCTGGCTTTGTCTTTAATTCTGATAAGAATCCTAGAAGCAACGCAAAGCAAGGAGAGCCCAAGACAGTAACAACATCAACAGTATTTATTGAGGACCAGCTTTTTTTCCGGTCACCTGTCAAGTGCTTTACAAGGTTAGCTCATTTAATCCTCTCCAGACTCTGTAAGATGGGTACCTCTGCTACCCCATTTCACAAGTGAAAAAGCAAAGGCTCAAAAGTTAAACAACTAGGGCCAGGATTTAGCTCAGTGGTTCCAGCGCCTGCCTCGAAAGCGCAAGGTCCCAAGTTTGATCCCAGGTACCAAAAAAAAAAAATAGTTAAACAACTTTTCCACAACTGTACAACTTACTTGTCAGTGGCAAAACTGGGATTGAGAGTCCAATAAGGCTGATGACAGAGACAAGCAAGACATTAAGAAATGGGCAAGTTCACTCATTGATTCACCAAGTATTGATGGAGTCTACTATTCCAAGCACTTGAGAAACGTCAGGGAGCTTTGTCCACAGAGACTCTTTCCCACATGAGTCTCTTTGTCTAGCAGGAGAGATGGATAGCAAACAACAAATATAACACATTGACATTTGCTCATTTCTGTATGGTAAAAGTTGCAGTGAAGCTGTGGTATGGCACCTCGTTCTCACTTCCAAACTGAGGCGCTCTTTCCCCTGACTTCTGGAACTACTGATGGCCCATGGCATTCAACTGACCCCTCTCCAGAGTTGTCTTCATGGAGGACAGCTGCTCCCCCTGAGGTCACTCCCCTGCCCTAGGAGCAGCCCACAACCTATGTCTGGCCCATGGAGGGTTCTTAAGACCCCAGCCTCCTCACCATAATGCAGAGAAACTCTGAAAGTCATCCAGCTCATGGTTGCCCTTGGGGTAGGCTGAGGTCTTTGTTGTGACTACATCACATTTCAACTCTTCCCTCTGCCCAGTCCTGCTTCCTCCACTCCCCACAGACCTTGATCTGAGAGCCTTCCACAATGAACTTTCTGCCAGAAAAACTCTGTATCAGAATGTGTTTCCCAATACACCCAACATGTGACAGGAAGTATATATTTTCAGAGGAAAAAAAGCAGCAGTGTAAGGGAGATTGGGAAGTCGGGGCCTAAAGAGGCAACAGGCTATAGTATCAAAGAGGATATTTGAGGTGATCTCATTAAGAAGTCATGCTTCAGCAAAGACTTGACGGTGGAGGTAAGGGAGTTATCCAAGTGGCAATAGGAAATGCATTCTAAGCAAAAGGAACAGCAAGGAAGCCAGTAGGGTAGAACAGCATTAAAAGGAAAAGAGTAGGAAAAGTCAGCAGTGCGGAGAGGTAAAGGGAAACAAAACACATAAGAACTTGCAGGCCACTGTGAGGTCCTTGGCGTTTAGTCTGAAAGGAGCAGAGGACATGATCTGACTTTGAGCTTCCCCTAGCTCCTGTGTACAGGGGAAGTGCAGAAGTAGGGAGCTATTTCTGGATGTCTTTGCCATAAACCAAGCAGAGATCTTGGTAGTGCTGATCAGGGTGGTGGCACTGGAGTAGTAAGAAGTGATCAGATTCAGGATTTTTTGGGGGGGGAATACTGGGGATAGAACTCAGGCCCTTCCACTTGCGAGGCAGGCGGTGGAACCAGTGAGCTAAATCCCTGGCCCCCCAGGATGTATTTTTAACATACAGCTACATGATTTGCAGATAGACTGAGTGTGGGAAATGAACATAAGAGAGGAGTTGAGAATGATTCCAAAGGTTTTTAGTGTAAGAGCTGAGACAGGGGAAGACTACAGGTGAAGCAGGTTTGGGGGAGACCAGGAGCTTTGCTTTGGACGTGTTAAATTGGAGATTTACAGAGTAACATTCATAGGACTGAGTAGTCAGCCCAGCTCTGTGACAAGGTACATCCAATTGGTTGTAACAGATGTGGCTCAGGGGCATAGTGAAGTAGATGACACTAGGGTGGGGTCTGATGGCACAGGAGTCTAGTATTATAGTCCATCACCTGATAGTCCAAGACCTACTCCAAGCTCCTATGATCTCCTAAGTCTGTGAGTCACAGACAGAGATATAGACAGGGAAGGCTGCGTGTGAGGATAAAGAAGGGTCCAACGGTGTGCCTGTTTGGGGTGAAGACAAGAGTATATCCAGAGGTCAGAGCGGGGAGTCTGTACACAGAGAGATGTTCCTGTGCATGAGGTATTGGTTGTAAGGACATGCAAGTGCATGCATATATATGTGGCCATGCAGATCCAGCAGCTGTGCACCTGTGAGGACGTGGTGCCAGCCCCTGGCTTGCCACACAGCTAACTCTCATGGCCACAGAAGGTGTAGAATAAACAAATAGCTGCCATCAGCATTTGTAACCAAGCCTTTGGGTCACCTAGAGGGTGAGGGCAATATGCCCTTCTAGTCACCCTGAGCCACACAGCTCCCCCTTGAATCCCTCCCTGAAGGGTTGCAGAGGTCCCTGCAGCTCTCCCAGGCCATGCCCTCCTGCTCCCCGGGGCTTCTTTCTGGCTTCGTTGGGAAAAATGTCTACACAGCTCCGGGAGGGAGGAGAGTTAACTCTCCATTTGCCATTAAACATAATCAGGAAGAAATCTGTGTGGAGTGTGCTGCTCTGGCCGATAAGTGATTCCCCAGAACAACAGATAAAAGCCTGGCACTAAAGTGCAGCCAGAAACGATGTGTAATTGGGATGAAAGAATCCTTAAAGCTGCACGCTGCTTTTAACTTGGGAGGCTTAAATTACAATTAATAGTTCCCTTGAAGGAGGGGGTGGGTTAGAGGAATTCCAAGGCCTTGAGCTCAGAGCCCCGGGCTGCAGCTCAGCTCTTCGATGTTGGGGGTGAAAAGGCATGCTAAGTAGTGAGGAGGGAGGAGGAGGCTTGGCAGGGGGTAGGGGGGCTTCTCAGGGTCCTGGCACCCTGGTGGGTTGTATCCGTTACAAGTCCCAAACCCACCAGTTTCCAAATAAGCTCATCCATTCTCCTGGACTTCTGCCCGGTCCCCGCAACAGCATCTTTAGAATGTTGCCAACAGTCAAAACTCATTGCCCCCATTTTACAGATGGGAAAACTAAGAAGTCACACCTGCCCTGGGGCCCTGCTGTGTAACTAGTCCGCTTGTAGTTCCAAAGCTAGAAGGGCCCTGACAGCTTTTCCTCATGATTCACTGGGGCACAGAGACCCAGAGATTGGAGGGTGTGGAGTCAGCACCAGAACCCAGGCTATGCCTTCCTTTCCACCCTAGTCAACAAGCCCAGATTGCCTCTCCCTTACCACACAGCCCCTTGTCCTTCCCCTGCCTGGCTTCTCTGCCCGCCTGCACCCCAAGACAAGATGGAGACCTCACTGCATTCACCTGGGGAAGTTTCACAGTCTTCCCCACAGGCCTGCCCCTCCATCTTTGCTTGGCCCAGTCTGGACACCCTCCTCTTTCCCATCATGCAGACTTCCAGCTCTCTCTCTGCCTCACCGCATGGGCCACAGTGCCCAGGAATTCCTGCTTCCTGCTCCAGGGTCCTGTGCTAAGAGCAAAGCCATTGGCTGCAGGGCTACGGACAGCTTCAGGTGGGTGGCAGCTAGGCACAAATCAGAGCCATGAAGCTGTTGCACTCATGTCCAGGATTGAGGGGCTGGCCCTCAGATAACACCAACAGCCTGTGAGAGGGAACAGGAAAGCTGTCCGGGCATTCCCAGCACTGGCCGAAGGGCTGCCCCTGCCACTCTGTCCAAGATCTCAGACTCCTGTATTGGTGGGGATTCTGGAGCTCCCCACACATGAGCTCATGGGTGGCTAGGTGCCCAACCCGGAATTTCATGGCTTTGGAATGCGTTCTCTGGGCTGGCCTACTTCTCTCCCCCCATCCTGCCTCAGCAAGTGCCACTGCCCACTCTCAAACCTTCAAAGACAGGCAAATTCCAGCAAAGGCTTTTATTAACATTTGCCAAATTGTGTAATAATGTGTATGTGTATATGTGTGTGTGTGCACACAAACATCCTGTGTGCATAGGTGAGCTTGTGTACACCTATCTGTAGGCATGCATGGGCATACGTGGGCATATTTGTGTACATCTGTGTGTGTGTGTGTGTGTGTATTCTGTGCATGAGTAGCTTTAAAAGAACGCAGTGGGATCCGCTTGGGGCCCTGTGTAGCTGAACCTTATTTATAGCTCTCCTCTGTCTGGTTCGTTTCCTCCAACTCCCCTGCAGAATGATATGAATGAAAATGACACTATTGACTATCTTGGTAACCATAAAAGACCTTATAGAAATAAGATTTTTATAGTTTGTGGACTGGGAGAATCAAAAGACTAAGAGTTATGGACTCAGAGGATAGGAGAGAATCAAGCCAAGGCAGTAGGAGAGGTCCCTGGGTGGATCGTCTGTGGGTTTTTTTAAACAAACTCATATAAATAAAGTGATTGTCTTGAAAGAGTTATGAGAGCCTTGAAGCTAGTGGGCAATATCTCCGTGGCCCCTGCAAAGGCGGGAGAACAGCGTGCTCTCTGCCTGAGAGGAAGCACTCGCTTTACCCATGTTCTGGCACCCAGGCTCCCAGGAGAGGCGAGGAGGCAGCAGTGGGACAGCATTGCCCTCCTGTCTCCTGGAGATCTACAATATTAGGCAGCTTAGAAACAGAGGCCACCACTAGCTGGCATAGATCTGTGCACCCTGAGCCAGGGGCCAGCCCTGAGGATGAGCTTGCAGGTCCTGGGGTCATGTCCCCTCCAAACTTGAATGGAGAGATCCTTCCAACCCCATAAAGTCAGAGCATTTGAACCCCACACAAGGACTTCCTCAGCCCCTCCCTGGGAAGCCACAACCACAGCTGTGCAGAGAGAGCTCTGTGGTTCCCAGGCTGCACCTGAGCAAAATTCAAACAGCCCCATTAATCTTTACCAGCACCCACTTGGCATTTTGACTTTCAAAGAGGAAGCGGAGCTCAGCCTGACCTCAAGGAGCTCCTCCTATCTGATGGAGAGGATGGAGAAGGGAAGGCGATGTGGGCAGGAAAACAGCCCCACTACTGACTGATGTGTGGAAATCAGGGTCTATCTCCCATTCAGGTACTCAAGAGGCAGGTGCAGACAGAGGTTGGTATTGAAGCTTGTTGATGATATTTCTGCTTTTGTTCATCTCAACAAAGTAGGTACTGGGCCTTGGGCATGTGGACTGAATCAGACCCAGTCCTAGCCATGGAGGTAAAACACCTGCCCAGAGAAAAGAGGGGGACTAGTTTAAACAACCACAATATAAGATGTTAAGGCTTCAATTGCCCAATTGCTCAGGGAGCATGAATTATCTCCACCTGGTCAGGGAGGGCTCCTTAGAAGAGGAAACCTTTCCACCAAGCCTTGAAAGACTCGACAGAAGATCACTAAAAAAAGGTAGTAGAAAAGGCATGCCCTTTCAGGAAGGGGTGGTGGTAAACACAAAGGCCCAGAGATAAGAAAATCTAAGGTGCATTTGGAAATTGCTTGGGTATCCAGGAATTTGCTGGCTGGCAGAAGTAGGGTAAATTTTGAATGAAATATTGGAGGCCATTCTTGAGTCAGGAGAGAGATGTTCTGACCCAGGAGTCTAGGCATTGGTAGTGACATTGAAAAGGGTCACATCACAAGCAGAAAGTTCAGGCAAATGGGACAGATTCCTCCCCCAACTCTGCCTCTGGACTGCTCAAGTTCTGCTGGTGGATTTCCAGACAAAGAGCAGGATGGTACCCTTAGTGGTGAGCAGTCAGCAGCCCAGCTTCTCTGATGCCCTCTCTTTCTCTCTGATTGTCCTCTCTCATTTAAGTGTCTCTACCTTCCAGCCCCAATCCAGCCCTCTGGGGCAACACCAGGCCCCTGCCCTCTTCTACCTTGAAAAGGACAATTTTGAAAACCAGAGAGCAGATGCTCCATCTGATCAAGAAGCCCATTAGAAAAAAACCACCAGGTCTGAGAGGCCATCCTGACTCCTGTCTACTCTCCCCAGGGGCCTGGGGACATGGGGTGGGGGCCACAGCACATGCCTGTGCCCTTGTCAATACCTTGACTCGTTTTCTGCTGGCATCGATTTCTCTCCTTCCTGACCTTTCAGGAGAGGCGCCCTGAATTCCAGCCCGGGTCATTACCAAGCTGGTGGTGGAGACTTTCTGAGCCCCAGCCCCTCCTTGCTCCGGCCCCTTCAAACACATCTGGGAGAGCAGCCTGTGTTGTCAGCCGGCCAGCGCATGTCTGAATCCAGGCGAATGGAGTGGGGCTCGATTCACACCGACTCCTTGCAAGGAGAGTTTATGGTTCTTGATTACACCCAGCAGGGAGGCCTTCTTAGTGATGAGAGAGAAAATATTCAACAACCTGTCTTTGCAATGTGCTAATCTCCTGGGGGGAGGGGTTTAGGAGAGTGATTTATGATTTATGAGAGAAGAGAAAAGCTTTTTTCTTTCCAGGGCTCCCCCAAACTGCCTCAACATTTCCTATTTCTCATCATTTGTTTTTGCTTTGGTATAAGTTTGCCGCCACCTGCTCTGCAAGTGGATGGAAAGCCCGAAGGACACAGGCCTAGGAGGGCATTGTCCTCCTAGCCCTCGCTCAGCACTGGTTCAATGCCAGGCCAGGATGCTGCCACCACTGCCTCCAAGGCCCCTGTGTAGCCTCTGCTGAAGTCCCTTCTCCCCTTCCCTGCCCTTTTCCCACTCTGCTTTGTTCTCAAAGGGCACGTGCTTAGACTACCCAGACACAGTGCCTGGCACACGGGAAGTGCAAATAAATGAATAAACGGGTGAATGGTCCGTGTCATTGTCTCTCTCCATGCAGGCCCTCTGTGCCTCCCACAGCCTCCATCCAGTAACTTGTCCAAATCAGCATTGACGATCTATTTTGGATAAATGAGTAAATAATCCACACCCGGCAAAACCTCAGCACACTTGTGGTACACTCTGCCTGCTCTTTCTGAAGCTCGTTTTGATTATAAATGACACACCGTATGCCCCCAGAAAATGGTATATTGAGGGAGAAAGGGCTTTTTTGGAGATGACATTTTTAATTGCTTCTTAATAATTCATGGGAATTTTAAATCACTGGCTGAGAAAGCACCCAGTGGATGGTCACTGAACGTGTGGAGGGGGAAGGGAACCAGGGGCACTGGGTGTCTGCAAGAACCCTTTACCTGTTCCCTCCCAAGGCAACAGAGAGGAGCCCGGGATCTGACATCTCTGTTCTCCCTGGAGTTCTCTCTCTACTCTCCTCACCACTCCAGGCCTCTCCAAGGCTCCTCCAAACCCCTGCCACTTCCTTTCTGCCTCAGTCTCCCTACCTGAGAAGTGGGGAGAGGCATCGCAGAAGAATAAGAAGACTCCTTGTCTTTATATGAAT
Organism: Heterocephalus glaber; assembly: GCF_000247695.1. The sequence goes on along the minus strand of NW_004624764.1, from coordinate 20,763,412 downwards.
AGCAGCATTCCAACTTCCAAGATGTGTCCTGGTCTCCTCTCCCCAGGGTGAGAGGGAGCTAGAAGCCCAGGTAGGAAAGAAGCGAGCAGAGGCCGGGAGGCTCCACCCCAGGACCAGCCCCCAGAAGGATGAGTACAAGGGCCTTCAAAGCCACCCAGCTCTGGGCCTCTGCCTGGAAAGAGAAGAGGCACTAGGCATCTTGGGCAGCGAGCTGGGCATCTCTCCTGGCTTCCAGGGGCAGGCTGGATGCTTCCTGCCCTCCCTCCAGGACCCCTGGGGTGGCTGAGCACCCTGCCAGCCAGCTCCCCTTGCCTCTGGCTCTGCAAAGCTCGGTGCCAGCTGAAAGGGGAGGGGGCTGCGCCCCAGGGACGATGCCTGCGCTCGGAAACTTTACACTGAAAAGTTAATCCCCCGAAGCGTAGCCCAAAAATAAGCGCACTGCCTAATGTGCCGGGAACTGCCGGTCGCAAGGCCAGACTGCTAGCGGATGTCTGCGCATCTCCGCCCGCCCGCCCGGAGCCTACATTTAGCGCCAGCGAGGGAGTCTGGGCTGAGCGCTGCTTTCACACCGACTCGAGCCGCGAGTTTATGGATCTTGATTGCACCCAGCAGGGAATCCTTTTTAGTGATGAGAGAAAAAATATTCAACAACCTGTCTTTGCATTGGGTGTGTTGGACACACTTCCCTGCTTCGGAATCCGACATATGCGAGTTGTGGGAGTAGAGCCGCTGTCAGCGGGCCAGAACGCGCCTCTCCTCCCTCTCCTCCCGCGTCCCCGTGCAGGGGGCGGGGAGCCCAGGGCTCCTGCGGCCAGCCCAGGCCTCTGGAAGCCGACCGGCGGCCCCCCGCGGGCGCCCACCCCGGCCCTGCGCCTCCGCCGCGCCGCCTGCCGCCTCCCTGCTCCCAGCTCGCTCGCTGGGCCTGCAGTGCCACGGCTGGGCCGTCCTCGGGGAGCCGGCGCCCGCGTGGGGCCCGCTGACAGCGCGCCCAGTAGAATATTGTATTAGTTGGTTGTGAGCTGTGTTCTCGTCAGGGTATCTGAGTTTCACAGAACAGACGGGGTGAGAGTTTTTGTGCTATATCCAGATTGGCTTAAAATAATGTCGTTTTTGTAGCTTATTAAACCACAGAAACTACACCAAAGTCATCCAGGCTGTTGCCAGCAAACTCTGAGTTGGGGCTGGGGTAGGAGCGAGCTCAGCCCCGGGTCAGGACCGTGGGCTCTGACAGCAGCACCTGGGGGAGAAGGCAAGGGGCGGCTTTCCTTGCTGCTGCTCTCTGCTGTCTTCCTGGGAGGGGGCTTGGACCTCCAGAAGTGGGGGGGGGGTGGCAACACTGGGCTGCACCCTGGCCCCAGAGTCTCCCCGGTAGCTGGAGAGTTCAGGATCCACTCTGCCCTGGGGTCCCCAGGAGCCTGTGGCACAGGGGCACTTGGAAATAGGGAGGGCAAGGTGGGCACTACCTCCAGCCGGTGGGGCAAGGCTGAGAACCCACACACAGGTCAGGGCCTCTCTGGCGAGACCCCCGTCTAAGCATTGGTGATGGGGGCCTTGCCGCCTTGCTCCCAGACTGCACGGCTGAGGAGGGATCTGGTTAGCTGGGAAAGGGATGGGTGCCCGGCAGGCTCACTGGCACCCCTTTCTGGGCAGAAAGACCTCTCCCTTCTTGACTGACACCCCAGGGCTGGAAAGAATGGCTGTGTCCTCTAACTGCGGAGAGAATGGGGAGGAAGGAAAGCCTCCCCTTGAGGTGAGAGACTGCAGTCCCTGCTCTCTGCTACCTACACAGTAGGGATCTAGTGTCCTAACCAGAGCTGCCATGTAGCAGCTGATCTCCTTTCCAGCAAACCCATGAGATGTGTGCTATAGCGATCCCTCACTGCCCCATGAGGAAACTAAGGTTCAGAGAGGTAGGGTGATTTGCCCTAGAACACACAGCTACAAAGTGGCAATGTTGGAATTTGAGCCCCAGCTCACTTGAGGAGTTATAACCACAGTAGCAAAGAGCTTGTCTGTATCTGAGCATGAAGAGTAAAAGGTACAAGGCTCCATCTCTCCTGCAAACCCCTGTCTGAGTCTTTTAGAAATGAGGAACCCTAAAAAAAAGTGAATAGTGTTCACAGGGAAATCAGTACCACCCTCGTGCTGGCTTATCTATGGCCACTCCTCTGGCCTCCTGCCTCCCCAGCCTCAGTGTCCATCAGGAAAGAATCCAGGGCCAATCAGGGTCTCAGGGTTCCCTGCACTCCTCAGGGACCCACGGATGTGGCAAGAGCTACCCCTTCTCCCATGACTCCCATCCACCCAGTTACCCAAAATCCCAGGAGCCATCCTCAATGGTTTCTTCTCCCAGCCCACCATGTCTATCACCAAATACTGAGGCTTCTGTCTCAACCAACATCCTCCCTCTCATCACCAGCCAGCTCCAGCCCAGCTGCACCACCTTTGGCTTGGAACCTGTTGCATCTCTCTGTTCTCTGGCCTTCCCACCTCTGCCTGCCCCTCCAATCCACAAGCAGCCAGAGTAAGCCTTCCAGGGTAACCCCACAACTCCCCTATATAAAGCCCATCTCTAGGAGTCCCACCAACTATGCTACCAATAGAGACCTCAGGACTTAGGCTGGCCTGTGAAGTCCCTTCACACCCCACCCCTGCCCATTTCTCTGCCTTACCCCTGGACACCTCACACACTAACCACCAGGATGAACCCCAACCCTGAGCCCCTTTGACATATCCTTATTTTGGCTCCAGATAGGACCACCTACCTGATACTTGGGGTTTGGGGGATTAACTTCACATCCCCCTAAAAACGAACTGCTAGGAACAAAGAGCAGGAGACAGATGGGGGCATCAACGTTGTGGTCCAGGAGCCCCAGTGTGAGTTAGAAGCCAGGGCCACACCTCCAGGTACCAGAGGAAGTACTTCTTGGTGGTTAAGATTGAGCCTGGTGGCTGGAGATTTAGCTCAGTGGTTCCGTCACCTGGCTCAAAAGTGCAAGGTCCCGAATTCGATCCCCAGTCCAAAAAAAAAAAGATTAGGCCTGGGCCCAAATCCTAGCTCCAGTATTTGGGCTTGTCACTGAGCCTCACTGTGGCTCAGTTTCTCCACATGTGAAATGGGGTAATAATAGCACCCGTCTCCTAGATGTGTTGCAAGGATTAGTCAATATATATTTACACAGAGTTTAGAATAGGTTTGGCATGTGGTGTTACACAAATGCTAGCTATAGTTTTTCATTTTGATTTGCCTTGCTTTTTTGTGGTCCTGGAGATTGAAACCAGGGCCTTTGCATTGAGCAACATCTCTGGCCCTGTTTTTATTTTTTTATTTTGGGACAGGGTCCCACTATGGGGACCCTGTCTGGGCTCAAACTTGGAATCCTCCTGCCTCAGCCTCTCAAGAGTGCTAGGATGTTTTTATCATCATCATCATTAGCAGCAGCAGCATCACTACCATCATCATGACCATCTTGCACGGACCATCCAAGTACATTTCCTTTTACTTTGACCTTTGGCAGATTCATATATTCAGATGCTCATGTACAGCACACACCCAGGGGCCCATGTTTCCACACCAGCCTTCCCACCCTCGAAGGTGCAGCTTTAGGGCCTGAGTGTAACTCTCTAACCTTCGACACATCTGAATTCAAGGTCAAGAGCTCCCCCAAGAACCCTCCCAAGGCCCTTCTGCATCCCCAGGCAGTCCCTGGTCCCACACCCTGTTGGCAGATACAGGGCTGGGGCCGCATCCCTGGCAGGCATGTGGGCCAACAGAAGTGGTCCCTGGGAAGAGGAGTTCCTTGCAGGATGATTCTTGCTCTGGCATGGTGCCCCTTTTTGAGCCCTTGTCCCAGCCGATCGCAGCTATGCCTCCACAGCGGACCCAGGGGGCAAGAGCTTGCACTAGAACTAGAGATTTTTTATTTCTGGGGAGATCGCTGAGGTTGGCTGTGCTGCATGTGGCCGGCATCTCATCTTCTTTCAGGAAGGGCAGGCAGGCTTCCTTCAGCACCTCACTGGAGCTTCCAGACAGGGCCGGATCACCCCAGGAATCCTCACAGCACCCAGCTCAGGCCAGCCAGGACTTTATTTCAGGTGGAAAAAGGGAAGTATTTGGAGTGCAGCAAAACCAAATTCAAATCTATCACCTCCCCACTGTGTGGTTTCAAGGACATCACCCGACCCCTCTGAGCCTGTTTCCTCCTAAAGACAAAAAGCCGTACTTGGAGTGTTGTGGGGAATGACAAGGAAAATGAATGAGAATGTAGTAGAGAAACGCTGAAGCGTGAGACGGATGAGAGAGGTTGCTTTCTGTCACCTTGAGAGCCGTGCTGGCCAGTCCCCACTTGCTCTGCCCCGAGATGCATTTTCTGCCATGCTCTGTGCCCCAGGAGCCTCGCCTCTGTGAAGAGTGTCACCCAGGCCACCCTGCCCTCTGCCTTTCAGTCCACGCTCCAGGGTGCAGTGCCAGCAGGAGATGCAAGCCCTTGGAAGAGAGAGGCTGGAGATGTATCGCAGTCTCATCTGACTCACACCATTCTGGCGCTGGCTGTGATGTCTCCTGGCCACTGCTCTGTCCAATGGCTCCCCTCTGTCCTCCCCTCTTTTTTCCTTTTGAGCCCCAAAGTAGCCACAGATTTCTTCCCCTGCTCCTAACATCCAGACCCCTCACTATCCTTGGTTGTTCTTCTCAACCCTGCCTCTTGCTCCCCAAATTCTTCAGTTGAGACTCTCTGGCGTTGCCAATTTCCCCACACCATGCCAGACCCTAAGTGGACCAATCAGCATCTTCCCTCTTCCGTCCGGGGTCCCACGCCTTAAAGATGTCCCAGGCTCCCAGCTCTACAGTCTCTACTTGCTAAGTCTCTGTGGCTTTGGGTCACCAGTGGCATGAAGGTGGAGAAGACTGGCTGCCCATCTAGGGGTCCCTGTGTGGAAGGAGCCCCGGGCCATGCCCTTCTGCTGCCAACACTCCCAGCAGGCAGAGGGGTATCTTGACCAGGTAAGACCTGCCTGGGCCCTGTGACCTAAGCGCAGCCGCTAGAAGACTCAGGCCAGCCTAGGCCTTTGTTCCTTACACCTGGAGCTCAGAGCCTGCTTTGCCTGCGAGGTGGAAGCTCTGGTTTAATTAAGGATCTTAGAAGAGTATTCTCTCTTGTTATTTTCTGAATAAATTAAGGAAATAACTTTGATGCAATATCATTTTCATCTAATCAGGAACATTCTGAAATTACCATATTGTTTTCCATTAGAAACCCCATCAGCCCCCAAATCAGATAACCAGGCTGGAGGCTGCCAAAGCCCCTCTGTCCTGGGGCGAGTGTGCACTGTAGGGACGAAAGGGGACTCACTGCTCCTGCCACGATCCCTTGTTGAATTCCTGAGATTGCTCATGGCTGTTATCAGGGCTACTCAGCCTTGACCAGAGCTGGGGTGGAGTCCCCCACGCACAGGAAAAGGAGGGATCCAGGGACACCTGCAGAGACACCTGGGTTGGAGCTCAACCCATCCAGGTGCTCCTCGGTAGTTCAGCGGAGAAAGAGTCAGGCCCCTCAGCTGCAGCCCCTACTCCCACCCCACCCCAAGCAGTCTCACAGAGACAACAGGAGGGGGCTCATCAGGCCCCAGCTGGCATTAGGAGACCAAAAGAAGGGGAGAACTGTAAGAAAAGCCTGAAGGCCGCCCATGAGAGGTGGAGCCAGAGACGGCTGGGAGTTTGCAGTCTCCCACAAAGCTGGTTTCTCACCCTTTCAAAGCATCCTGAAGGCTTGAGCTGAGTGGTGTCAAGAACTGTGGGTGAGAAGCACGTGGAGGAGAAGATGGACGCATCCCTGGGCTGGAAAAGACATCACCACCCAGTCAGAGGTCTCCTCCACCCCTTCACAGCGGAGGCCAACTGGAGTCCAGAATACAACCTGGGCCCTGCCGGAGATCCACTCCAGCTCTGAATCATACGTATGGTGTCTCAGGGTGCTCTGAGATAGAACCAGGAGCGTCCTTAAGAGAAGGCTATGGCTTTTCAGGAGTGCTTGGTGATAGGGTCAGATTCTGTTGGCCAGTTTGTCCCTGTGGTAATGCCCCATTGTCCTCAGGGGACACATTCCAAAACCCCTAGTGGGGACTTGAAACTGCACCTGATACCCCATTTACATATACTAAAGAATCACTGATGGGCAGGTAGCATCTACAGTGTGGATACCCTGGGCAGACAGGTGATCTCACCCAGGTCAGGCAGAGCAGACAGTGTGAGATTTCATCACACCACTCAGAAGGGCTTGCGATTAAAAACTTGTGAATTGTTTTTTTTAATTTTCCATTTAATATTTTCAGCCCATGGTTGACTTCAGGTAACTGAAACTGCAGAAAAGGAAAGCAAGGATAAGCGGGGGCTATGGTATTCTTTTATTCAGTCTTCATGATTTAACACTTGTTTTTATCACCCAGGCCCCCTCCCCCTCTCTCCCTCCTTCCTTCTCCTACCTTCTCCCCCCTCCCCTCCCTCTTTGTCAAGTGTCTGCTCCGCCACCCTCACCCCTTCCATGCTTCAGGCCCTCAAGAAGCCAAGTCCCTTACCCAGAAACCCAGCAGGGACAACCTCCACCCACCCACCATACAGGTTCTGCCTGGCTCTGCTTCTTCCAGTGCCAAAGCAGGAAGCTGAGAGGGTGAGTATCTGGAAGGGCTCTGAGACTCTCATCCCGCTCCTGACGCTGCCCTAGAACCAAGAGGATGTGACCAGGCGTTGGCATCCATCCAAAGCCAGTGTGAAGAAGGAAAATGAGGGGGTGGAAGAGAATGACAAGGAGGAGGAGGGCAGCTGTCACATGACAGAGGAAAGTGTGAACGTGAAGGAGGATGTGGCTGTGAACAGGTGGGGAAAGGTCCAGGGGGTATGACCCCAGGACAGAGTGGCAGCCAGCCCAGGAGTCTCAGTGAGCCCCGGATCTCCGAGTGTTCTGTTGAAAGTGTGAGTCTTTCTTCCATCTCTGGGCCCCTGAGCTCATCAGAAGGCCAAGCACACAGAAAGCCCAGGGAACATTCGCTGACTGGAGAAATGATGCAAAGAATGACACACAGAGATACAGCCAAGGTGTCCTGGATAAGCACAAGAGAGGAGAGGCCTCTGCACAGCAGCTCAGAGCCACAAGGCCAGTGAAGAGGCCACCAGGAGAAAGGAGAATGGACTTGGGGGCTTTGGTCCTGCGGTAAGGGCTGTCTGGCCCCATCTCCTGCTGGGTTTGGGACTCCGCTCCCTAAGAGGGAGCATGAACAGAGACAGCTAGGGGCTCACAGGGGGATCCACTTGTTTGTTATGCAGAGGCCTTCAGAGTGCTCTTTGTGCAAATCTCTCCATGAGATCCCCTTGCCCAGCTCTGAGTGTGGGGAGGGGAGTGAGGGTGGTGGGTGTAGGCATGGACGGGAGAAAGAGTAGGACGAGTGGAAGAGGGGATAGGCCAGGGTGTAGGGCAAGGGCCTGTGCGTACTTCAGAGGTGAAGGGGACAGACAAGCAATGACGGGACAGAGCACCAACTGCAGTGACTGCTAACCAGGAGGCTTAGGAGCAGCTCCCACTGCTGCTGCGTGGCTCACTTTCTGCTCCAGCCACTCAGCAGAGTCCAGGGTGGGGTATTTTCTCCTAGAGAACCTGCCCACGGATTTCCAGCACCATCCCCCGCCCCCCCCCAGGGCCACTGTGTCCACCCCCTTGCCTTTGACAGCCCATCTTCCCACAGTGTGACTCTCCGGAATCAATCAGAAAATGAAGTTACCAAGAGGTGTTTTATATATTTGGCTTGGTGAATATTTCCCACAATCTCCTCTGGTTTTTCTGGCTGTGATTACCAAAGCGGGACTTGCCAGCACGCTGCCAGACACACAGTAGGCATTCTTTGCTGGCCCACGCTGCTGGGTCTACTTCTTCCTCATTTTCAACTCCTGGTCCCAAGCTGAGACAGACCTCCAAGATCCCTAGACCATTTAAGAGGAACAATTTCCTTTCTTTCTAGACCACAGTTGCATTCCTCAGCACCCGCTGCACTACCTCCCTACTGGTCCCTCAAATGTCTCACCCCCATGGGCCCTTGAGATCCCAGAGTTCACTAGAGGCTGCTTCCAGAGAGGTATCCAGTTCCCTGCCTGCGTCTGGTTGGGACCCAGCCAGCACACTGGGACGCCCCTGCCATGGCTGGCTGAAGCTTGTTGTCTAACCCGGCCTGTGGGTGCCTGGGAGCAGGCAGGGAGGGTGGCCTGGCAGGGCTTGGAGAGCAGGCACACCCTGGGTGAGGTCAGGCCTGCCTCACACCTCTGGTATTCCAGCTGATCGCTATCTCCCCTGCAGCTCTCAGGTTCCGCAGGCCAGGCGGCAAGATGCAGGCAAAGGGGTGCCGATACCACAGCCTAGCCCGGGCCAAGATGGCGGCTGTGGCTGAGCCCCAGCCTGCCTGTCTGCTGCCTCACTACCACCTCCACCCCACCTCCTGCCCCCCACCTCCACTAAATGGACAGAGACAGGCAGGGCTGGTGGCCTGCTCCCCAGCACAGTACCTCCACCAGGCTGAAGCCTGTTCTGCTGCTGGGTATCCTGGGAAGAACCCTCCGGAAGCCAGGCAAGAGGGATGGGGCCTGAAGCGGCAGGTCCCAGAGGGCTTCCCCTTGGGAACACACTTATCCCCACCCCATCCTGTGGGTCTCTTCCCCTCCATCTCAACCAAACTTTAATCATCTGATAACAACTGTCCATAAGGGCACCACATGATACATGCAAACTCTGGAGAATTAAAGGATGATCATCACAAACAAGATTGTCCTGGGAAAACCGGATTTATGGCTGCCTTTGATGAGCCCACGTCCTGGCAGAGCCTGAGGCTTTGGCTTGGGGTTCTCAGGAACCAGAGAAGGTCCAACACTGGATCCTTTCTCTTAAGAGAAGGGTTGGGGGCTCCATAGAGATAGAGAGGGCCCACAATGACAGCAGCTCTCAGAAGACTTCTTTATGTTTCCTGTTCTCTTATTCACCTGGACCCTCAGTCAGGGATACTGAGGCCCTAAGATAGTGGCAGACCAGGCCCTTTCAGAGGAACATGATTTCCCCTTCCATCTTCCCTTCATACCCCAGCACACACATTCCTCTGGCCTCTCTTTCTGTACACTGCAGCTCCAACACCATTTCTCCAGGGTGGTCCCCAGGTCAACAGCAGCAGCAGGATCTGAGGACTCACTCCTTACAGAAGCATGTTCTCAAGTCCCTGCCCAGAGCCTCCTCAATGAAGCTCCACAGTAGGATCTCTCAGGGTTTGCTGAATACTTTGTGTTGCATGATCCAGCTGAGAAGCCCAGCTCCACTCTTCTCCAACTTTACCGGATATGGAACTCACCTAGGATCACAATTCAAGTACAGGCTTGGGGTGCACATGCAGACTGGGACTCAGGAGGTACAGTACAAGACCTGATATTCTGCACAGAGCACTTCGTAGAAGCCACCCATGGGGGCCAATCCTGCTCATCCTCAGACCACACTTGGCTCAATACACCCCTGGCTCTCTACCTGGCTGTCCTTTAGAATCATCCAGGGAGCCTTTTAAAATATCAGTGCCTGGGCCCTGGCTCCAGAGGTCCCAATTCATTGATCTGAGGTGAGGCTGGGGCATGGGTAGGTTTTACAATCTCCCTAGGCAATTCTAACACATCCACGCTCTAGGCCGAGGGTGATGAGAGGGCATGCTTGGCGCACGCGCACACACACACACACACACACACACATCCCATGGACCTACTCACCCTCTGGGATCTCCTTCCCTCCTCGGCCCTCCTGATCTCCTTCCACATCTCCTGGCCCACACTGTAGACACTTTGCCAGGCACAAGCAGAAGCAAGTGAGCAAATAGGGAGGTACACAGGCAGACAGACTCAGACACACATAACCACAAGCAGGTACACAGTAAGCATGCAGTAGGCATGTGGGCAAACAAGTGCATGGACAGGCCATTTGTGTACATGCTGCAAATGCCCCCAGGTACACAGAGGCAGAGGAACATGCAAACACACACACACACATAAAGCTAACACAGAACATGCAAGAGTACACACCTGCCACCAAGGAATCAAATATCCCCTCCATACTTTCCCAGTGCTGTGACCTTGGACTCATCAAACCAGATGATAAGACCTATGGCTCCAGCAGTCCTGTCTGTCCCTGCCAACATCTCAGCATCCCTGGAGAGAGAGGTAAGCTAGCCCTCAATAATCGGGAAGACTGGGCATAGGGCTCTCCTCAGGTTCAGCACCTCTGGGGTTCTCTAGATTGGGTGCTGGCCTCCCCAGGAGCCATTAGTGTTCCAAGATCTCTCTGAGGGCCCTTGGGACCCATGTCTGCCATCTTATGCCCAGGTGGGTGAGGGAGCTGACTTTCTGGGGGCTGTAGGTATCTTCAGGCCCTCGGCACCTCACAGTGCTGCCGTGTTGGAGCCTCTTTTGAGTTTAAAATCCTGCACCCCCCACCCTGCGTGCTGGGGCCCTCCGCAGACAGGCCTGATTGATGACTCAGGGGGACTACGGCCGCCGCCAGCCTATTTTATGATGTCATTAGGCAGCTTCGGCAGTGGAAAGGAATCCCTCCTGACATCATAAAGGACTTGATATTTCGCTAATGTTATCTTGGCAGCGTGTCGCCCTGACATTTTCTCTTTGCAGCGCTCCCCCCAGGACCAAGAGTTGTCTAACTACAGCCTAGAAAAAATGCAAAACAGACAGATGCACCCTCGGTGGACAGCAGGAGAAAGCTAATAGACCAGTCCCGGGCTCCCCACCCGCAGAGGTGGTTTAGGTGGGAAGCATGATGTGTTTGTCAAAAGGGACCCAGGGCTGCTTTCCTGCTGCCATCCCTTCCTATCAGGGACCTGAGGCTCAGCAGCAAGAAGAGGCAGGTGCCAGGGTTTCAGAACCAGCTCACCCACCCAGGGTCACGTGATTTGCACAAATTCTTTGCCCTCCCTGGACCTCAATTAACCCATCCACTGTCCCACACTGGGGATAGGACGAGACAGTTTCAAAGACTGTCTTAGGCAATGCTGATGGCCTTGGTGCTTTAGGGGAAGGTGGTGATGTCACAGAAGTAAAGAGTGACCCTGTCCGAGGCTGAGCTGAAACTCCAGACCGCTGGGGCAAGGGTGGGAGTGTGCTGGGTGGAATGGTATACAATCCACCTCCCTCCGTAAAGGGTTTTGGGGAACAGAACATCAAGGTGTTTCCCTGCCTAAAGTTCACTGTCTTCAAATGACCAAGAGCAGCTACTAGCTCTGAGGCAAAATCGAAGCGGCATTAGTGCAAATTTCCTGTACAGATCTAGAAAGCAGAAGGCAGCAGAAAGAGGCCAGCTTCCAGGGTTGCTGGGTGGCTCAAGGCTAGTCGAAGGAGAAAGACCCTGGGGACCCTCCTAGATCCACCCCTAAAAGGATCTCAGGGCTGATCAACCCAAGTCCTCTCCCATCTGGGCAGAAACCACCCACTCCACCCTGACCCCCAAATCCCTAACTAATTGGCCTCCAGCTCACGGGCTGCTGAAGTGGGGAGCTCACTTCTCTCTCTGGCAGCCCAGCCCAGCTCCCCCCGAGTTTTGAGCTCTGCCTCCTGGACATCCTGGGATGTAACTGCTCCCTCTACCTCAAGATGGCCCCACAACATATGCACAAAGCCCTCCCCACCCTCTAAGCATGGGGCAGGGGGTAGGGCCAGGACCTGTGCTTGGTTTTCACAGTGGGATATTTGCATTCAAAAAGAACATAACTGCCCATTTCAAGCTGAGATTCACAGTTAGAACCATATTTCAAAACAATGAGTTTCCTTTATAACCCTATGTATCTTATTTTACGCATTTAAAACACTATTAGAGAATAGTCTTTGGGCTTCTCCAGGCAGCTAAAGCCCATGTTATTTTTTTTTTTTTTTAAGTTAGAATTCTTGTTCTACAATCCAGACAAAATCTATGTTTATCCAGGAGTGTTTCAGGTTTGGGGAGACTGTTCTGGCTTGGTGTCTCCAGCTCTGGGGAACCCCTCATGCCCACCTTGGAAGAAATGGTGTAAAAGTAAAGAAGGCAAAACCATTCTCCCACTCATCCACCTTTGCCTCAGCTGCTCTAAGACCCACTCTGAGGTCTGACCTAAACCATCATGTTTCTTCTTTGCCTGAGGGACTTGACCTCCAACTCTGATCTTGGACTTCGACGGCACCTACAGAGGGACATGGATCATTCCAAGAGAAAGGAGGACCAGACCCGGTCCTGGCTTCAGGATAGCCTCACTGGGTTGCAGAGACACATGCCAGTGGACCCAGCTGCCTGCCCTTCCTCAGCACCCCCAGCACTTCCTACAAGCCTAGCTCTGCCCATGCTGCTTCCTGAGCCCACAGAGCCCATCCCATGCCCTTCTAGAAGCCAACACTCCTCATCTGTTCAGTGACTGGCTGACTATCTGCCTTGGTCTGAGCTTATTCCAGGACCCAACTCCCTTACTCCCATGGAGAGGCCTGGCTGTATGGACACTTCCAAAAGACCACCTTGGCCTTCGATGCACTTGAAGCCATGGAGAAAGAGAGAAGCTGCCAGTGAGCGGGCAGCACTGACCCCTGGCTGGCCTGGGAGGACACACTGTTGGCTTCCTGGCTGTGGCAATAATCGGTGCCTGGGTGCTTCCTCCCAAGCTGGCTGTCCCAAGCAGGAAGACCACAGAGCAGGTTCCTCCCAAGGGCCACACTGCCTGGCCAATGAAGTAACGCTGGCACAATGCCCTTTCAGAGTTGCAAAAGAATGATAACCTTTGATTGCCCAAGATGGTCAACAGCCACTCCTGGGCTCTGCTACTGGCAAAATATGAGCAATTCATTTATTCAACAAGAAGTTTATTGAGCACCTATTATTTCCAGGCACTTTCCAAATGGTACAAAGGCAAAATCCCTGCTCTCAAGGAGCTTCCATTCTCTTCAGAAGGAGACAAGCAACACAGAATATAATACAAAAAAGTATAGTATAGAAGACTGCAATAAATTGCACGGATGAAAAAATAAATCAAAAAGAGCACAATGTTCCTCACCTCCACCGCAGCTCAAAAAGAAGGTGACCTTTGAGACCTGAAGGAGGTGATGGAGGGAGCCATGATAATACCTAGGGGAAGAGCATTCCAGCAAAGGACACAGCACAGGCAAAGGTCCTGAGGCAGGATGCATCTGACACTTTTGGGGACAGGCAGGAGGGTAGTGTGGTTGGAGGTAAGTGACATGTGGGAGAACAGTAGAGACAGTAACAGGTGGGGTGGGGCTTAATCATATGGAGCTTGAGGCCACTGTGATGACCTTGGCTTTTACTCCAGATGAGACAGATCATTGGGGGTTTTGAGCAGACAAGTGATATGACATGACTTCCACACTGAGATCACTGTGGCTGCAGTATACAGAACAGACTCTTGGAAAGCGGGAGGAGATGATGGGGCCTAGCCTGCTGCCTTGGCAATCACTGGATTCTGGATTTATTCTTAAGGTGGAAGGACAGAAGCTAGCCATTGCCCTTGGCCCTGGGCACCACCCTGTGAAACGAAGCCTCTTCCCTCATTGTACAGATTATAAAATTGAGGTCCCGAAAGGTCACACAGGCTACACATGGCAGATTCAAGCCAGACTTATTCAAGCATGAAGCCCAAGTTCTCCACACTCTGCTTCACTCCCAGCCTGGTCAGGATCCCAGCGAGGAGATCCAGCCACAGACCTCAAGGGAGGGGAGCAAAGTCAGGACACCCGCTGAGAAATTCATGCTAATTTGGAGCCATCCAGAAAATGTCCCTTGAACGTGCTTTCTCTTTATATTAAAGTTTAAAGGATACTATTAGTGTCCGCTATTTTATTTTTATGTATATACATTCCAACTTTTAATCAATTTTTTAAGTTCCAAAATCATTAGCAAAGGGAGAGGACCACAGGAGAAAGGAAGGAAGGGCAGACCTCCAGGGGCTGCAAGATCCACACTGGGGCACCTTGTTTTGCACCAGAATCAGCCTTCAGCCTGCACATTCCCAGCTCTGCTGAGGCCCAGGGTGCCAAGGGATGAATCTGACCTGGTCCCTGCCCCCAAAGGATGCTCAACAGACCATGATAGAGACACTTACAGTCAGCACAGGAGCAGAACCATGTCCAGGTTGGTATTGCCCAGCCAGAGATGCAGATGGGAGGAAGAGCACCTTAGGCCAAATCCCAGAAAAGGTCCAGCGATGGTGGAAGGCACTCTCATTAGACAAGCCAGGTGGAGGAGTCATGGGGCAGAGGGCATGGAAGCCCAGCTGCAGGTGTTCCAGCAGAGGGTGGGGCCGCCTTCCACCCTTGCTTCAGGAGGGCAGCAGGGAGGCCTGCCAAGAGAAGGAGGAGAAAGCTTCGGTTCCCAGCCTGAACTTCCCCCAGGGGCGATTATTCACAAGCAGTGGGAAGGCAACCACTTTAATTCAAATGGCCCAGGAGCCGGTGTGACTGGAACTGAGGCCACATGGAGATGGGATAGGGAGCCTCTCTAGGGAGCTTCTAAGGCTTCACCTGTCACCTCCACCGCAGCTCAGGGCCCAGCCTCTTCAAGTAGGTTGAAAAGTGGGAAGGAAAGAATGAGGGAGAGAAAAAGGACAGGGAATGAAAAGAAGAACAGAAAAAGGATAGGAGATGAGATAAGGAAAGAGAGAGGATGGGATAAAACAAGTTCCAAAGAGTAAACACGTCCTCCTCCAGGGGCACCATGCCCTGCTGTGTCAGGGGCAGCACCCTGGGAAACCCAAAGCCAAACTTCCCTCCCAACAGAGCCAAGGAGCCTAAGAGCTCAGGAACCTCACCCTCAAGGCAAAGACAGACTGCAAACCTAGGACTGCCACAGATGCACAAGAGTCTATTCCTGCTCATCTGGATACAGCCATGCCTGCATCCTGAGGCAGAGACCAACACTGTCCGGAGTAGAGGTACACACCCAGCAGTGCACCAACATACGAGCACCACCCCAGAGACACTCACTGACACAAGTACACGGGCAGACTTACAGATGTGTGTGAGACAGGGGCAAAGGGTGCTGGGAAGAACATGAATGCTGACACAGAGGGGCAGTGACATGGATGGATGCCACAGGAAGGCCTGGGTCATGTCCACAGACACTGACGGAGGTGTTGGATGCTCACCAAAAAGGACACACTCACACACACTGGAAGTGGTCCACAATGGATCACTCATCGATTCGGGTGGAAATAAGAGGACACTGACGGACACGTAGGCACGGGGTTTCACACCCACATATACTTCTTTATACGAACACAGGCACCCAGATATTGCCTCAGACACATGCACATACAAACACATGCTCAGAGACACGGCTGACATGCTCAGGCACTGCCAGTAACCAGGCAGACGAGCAGGCTGCTGGGCTCTGTCTGGAGGTCCAGCCCAGCTCTCAGCATCCCTGAGCAGATAGTCCTCAGGCCAGATCCTCTCCTGTCCCACTCCCACCAACTGCTGGCTTTGGCCAGCTTCCTGAAGCTTGGGCCCACCCGCCAGCCCTTCTTGTGCCCACTGGCCCTAGCCCAGGCCCCAGGCCCTGGGATGCCAATTGCCCCATTCTCCTAGGTGCCAACTCAGCCAAATTTCACACCCAGAAGTGGAGCCAGGCCAGCAGGGCTTGTTGCAGCCTGCTTGGGGCATC
Organism: Heterocephalus glaber; assembly: GCF_000247695.1. Next base: position 20,747,702 of record NW_004624764.1, on the reverse strand, counting down.
AGTTTGAGGGTGGCAAGAGGGAGCCGGGATCCTGCAGTGGCAGGGAAGAAAGGCCCCAGCCGCCGTGCAGGCCTGTCTGACAAAGCTACCAGCTTCTTCTTCAAGGTATTCACCCTCTCCAGACCTCAGGCTCACTACCTCTAAAATGGGCCAACATGCCCTTCCCACTGACATGTCAGTTCAATGGACACATCCCCTTGCAAATCACGGAGACACTTTGCCTAACCTCCCTGTGTTGACACTTTGCAATAACCCTAAGACGTAAGTTGTATTGCCCCTGTTTATACCAAGAAGCTGAGCTCAGGAAGGATAAGTAACTGATTCAAGGGAACAGACAGCACTAGAACCAGGGTCTTGCTCCATTCATATCTTTTATACTCAACAACTATGTAGCCCATGACCTGCCAGAGTCCAAACACTTGTCTCCTGCAGACATTGCTAATCTGGCACAGTGACTTCTGGTGAATTTAGACTTGGCCTCAGAATCCTTCTCAACACAACTCTTCACACAGCCATTCATAACTGGCCAGAGCTGTGCGAGTGAGGTGACTGTCAAAGACATTTTAGTACAGTTTTCAAAGGCTGTTTCCATCCAACTCTTCTCCAGGCTCCATACACGAGGGCGGACAGTTAGGACAAAACAGTCACCATCACTCCACGTCGAGGAGCAAGGGACTGAGGCTCAAGCAGATGAGGGTGTCTAAAGCCACACAGCTAAGAATCAGAGGTGGGCCTGGGGCCCAAACATCGACTTCCACTTCAGGGCTCTTTGAAGCCAAGCCCCACAAGATAGGACAGACCAAAGAGTATGAGCATCCAGGGGAGTCAGGGAGTCCCATAGAGAGGGGAACAGGAAGGCTCAGTCTCCTCCTAGCATAAAGGGATGGACCCTACAACTAATTGGTTCAGAGTGCTCCCTTTGACCCTAATTAGCTATTTGTCATGTCTCCATTTGCATACCAGAAAAGAGGCAAATTTGCATATTTGTAAATGAGGCCGGGCCTGGATGTGGGTTCTGGAAGAGCCTGGTGGTTGCTGGCAGGCGGGGAGGCAGCTGGCTCTTGCCACTGAAGCCTGGGCCGCCGCGGAATGAGGAGATTTGGAAGACAGCTCCTTGGCTCAGGGCTACAAGGTGCTCTCAGAGGGGGTCAGACAAGACAGCCCCCACTCCCGCCCCAGGCTGAGCAGTGGTGGGCAATAAGAATGGGCGAGTCTGTCGCTGCTATTTGGATTAGTTGAAACAAGGAGGGGGGAATATAAAGTAATCTCAGGACGCTCTGTGCTGGGAAACCTTCTGTTCGTGTCCTTGGATAGAATCTGTACCACTCACAAGGGGGAGAGGGAAAGGACTGGGGAGGGAATGGAGAGGGGGAGCATACCTTAGGCCTTCCCCTTCCCCTTCCATTTCTCTGTATCTGTCTCTGTCTCTGTCTGTCTGTCTCCCCCCACCCCGACTCTCTCTCTCTCTGTGTATCTCTCTCTCTTTCTCTCTCTACCGTATCACTTTGACACACACCTATAATCCACTTACACATACACACTCATACACACATATCTCAGTCCTCCCAGAAGCACCCTTACACACACCTCCAGACCCGCAGAGGTACACACGAGACTCTAACTGGAGAGGCACATTCGCACATGCAAACATTCCCAGACTTTCCTCGACATACACATTCACGCCCTTACACATACAGACACACACTCAAACACTTGAAACATAGATGTAGGCACACAGACTCACTTAAGCTGTGCGTAAATATTTACACACAAGACATACTCATGGGAGCACATCCTTGCTAAGACCACATTTCCTGGCAAATTCGGGGAATTCTGACCCCTCTGCCAGAGTTTCTGGTGTCTTTCTGGGGAAGAGACAAAGGAAGGTCGGTAGCTGTACTTCCTAGGGAGGGATGGGACCCTAAATCAGGATTGGTTCCTTCCCAAGGAAGCCAATGACTAACAAATATCCCAGTGTTTTCTAGGCTTTGACCTTGAACTTGGAGATGGGTCTAGGGGACCAACAGGAGAGCAGGAAGGGGAAACAGTGGTGTTTTGGTGCAGCATGGCCCACACATCATTGTTTCAGAATTTCCATGTTAACCTCAGAGGCCAGTAGGACTAGAATGGCACGAGCAGCCGCCACTGGGGCTCTGAGGTGCCCAGCTCAGAGGGAACCCCAGACACACGAGGCTTCCCAGACTCCAGGGCTCAGGTGCTGGCCACTGGGCCTAGAGGCACAGGGTCAGGACCAAAGGCTTCAGCCACTGTCCCCATTCTCCAGTACCTCTCCCCCAAAGCCTGCATCTCAAAAGGCAAGCTGAATAGCTCTGTATTTGTAAATTAAATATAGCTGCACTTCAGCTTTCCAATGAGCTAGGAAGGAGAGAAGGAGAAAGAAAAAGAGAGAGAGGAAGAGAAGAAAAGCTGCCGCCCTCAGGAAAGTCTGGCTGGTACAGATTGCCTGAGTCATGAATATTCATCTGGCGAATGAGGAGAGCGGGAGTTTGCATAACAGCTCCACCCACCCAACTGAAAGAAATGTCACCGCCTTTGCCAATAAAGTGCCAAAGGAAGCCGGTAGAGGCTGCCAGCCAGACGGTGCCAAACTGCTGACTTCCACTCCAAGGCGTGGAGAAAGCACATTGTTTCCGGCCCAAGGAGCCGCCACTTGAGGCTGGGGGAATGGAGCTGGCTGCTGGGAGAGAACCAGGAGAAAAGTTTCACTTGCCACCCACAGGAAGCCTGGTAGGCAGAGCACCTGGACCCCAGCCCCCCACCCCAGCCCCTCAAAAAAGAGGCTCATGCCCACCTGCCCTAGGGCACCCACCTCAGCCACCACCAAGGGCCCAGTTTCCAGCAGTGTGCATTGCAGCCAACTCCCAGCTGAGGGCTCCATGCTTAGGATGCACCTCAAAGAAATCTCAAGAGGATCTTCGTAAGTCCTCAATGGTTACTAGAGACCAAGAGGCAAGGGGACAAGTTGGTGGCACTTTGGGACCTGGAAGTTCTCGTTTTGAAGAGGAGAACACCCTAACTGCAGGTAACTTCCTTCTCTGGGTCATGCATAGAACCAGGGACTGATACTACTGTCTCATGATCTCCTGTCCCCAAAATAGTATCTCTGTCCTCTGTCACTCTGGTCCTGCAAAGTCCCCTGGCCCCCAGGGCGTGCTATGGCTGATTCACTGGGTTCAGTGTCCCAGCCCAGCATAAGATACAGAGAACGCATCTTGAACAAAGTCATTTTTCCCACCATCCCCTCCCCTTGCCTGTACCTGGCCTGGGTCCTGCTTCCCCTCTGAACGGTGCCTGTCATGCCCCTGTGAGGAGCAGCATCCTGTCCTGTTCCTGCGGCTCAGTCTGGACCCACTGAGATGGGAACTAGAGCTGAGGGGCCAGCCTCCCATCCATAGGCCCACTCGCCAGGAGGAGAGTGGAGAGGTGCTGGCACCATGGGACAAACATCCTTGGGTGGCATCCGTTAGGTGGTGCACAGATGTGCTGCCACCCGCCAGTCTGCCGCAGCTGGCTTCCTCCAGTAATTACCTCAATGAATGGGAGACACAGAGCTGGAGAGAGGACATTCCCTTAGTACAGAAAAGCAATTAGGGCGGAGGGCGGCCCCAGCTGCTGCTTCTGGGACGCAACATTTGGGGTGTGCGTTTGGGATGACATGAGGTTATTTATGTGTTCGCATCTCACCTTCACAGACTGCTCCGAGTACTCCCGGGAAGCACACAGCAATAGCGGGGAGGCCACAGGCTCCCTGAGCGGAGCATCACTTCTACATAGCCAGGAAGTCCTCCCAGGACACAAAACTCCAGAAGTCAACGATGACACCCACCTAGAGCCTGGATCCCTAGGCAGCACCTGTGATAAGCGCACATTCTGCCTGAGGCCCCAGAGGCTGGCAGCCCTGACTGCCTCTTTCATGGTTAAAATGTCCACAGTGGTTGCAAGGTTCTTCCTTGAACCAACCAGGAATCTCCCTATCAGTCATGTACCCACACTGGCACAAACACTAACCCTAGGAACACACAGGACAGCCACAAGTCCTACAGGAGGTAAACTGGTGTTACATGGAAAAAGTCTCTGATCAAAAAGTTTGAGAAAGGGCCGGGGATTTAGCTCAGTGGTTCTGCCGCCTACCTCGAAAGCGCAAGGTCCCGAGTTCGATCCCTGGTACCGAAAAAAGAAAAAAAAAGTTTGAGAAAATTGGATGTTGAATAAATTTCTTTGCGGCAGGACTTCTCAGAGCTTTTACTGTGCTCACGGGTACTGAGCAGTGGGTACTGCATTTCACAGACATATTTGCTCATACAGCCCTTTTCTGTGTCACAAGCTCAAGAAACTAAGGCTCAAAGGAGCACATTTCAGGAAACACTGCTTCACCAGGTTAAAAGCAAACGTCTCATTTCTTGGCCTGGACACTTTCAAGCATTTCTTCTAGATGGCTGTGATGCCTGAGCCTCTCCCCAGTCTGGTCATTTTTTGTATGTGAGCTCTGCGTGGGTGTCTGCATCCCTCCAACACTCCAAATAAGCTCTGGCCATGTGGATAAGCTCAAGTCCGGAAGAGTCTTCACCTCCTCAATCCAGGCTCCGACTGACGGGATCAGAACACCATCACAGGCACAGTGGCTGAGTCACACTGTTTTCCTTAAGTCTCCTCAGCAAGCCACAAGTGAGCCTCAGCTCCTTGTTCTGCTCTCGGGCCCTGCAGTTGGAACCCACAGCCGGACCTCTGGTACGCACTGCTCCAGACGACAGGGTGCCTGCTGTGTCTACTCTGTCCACAGCAGGTACTGGGCTAGCATGAGCCCCCAAGTATTTGTGCACCAACTGACAGTTCATACACAGTCGGGCTTTTTCACAGCAGGACCCAAAGCAAAAACTTGTTTTACCATTAGGCATTCTGGGCTCCCTGCTGACCCCCTCTCTGGCCTGAGCCTATAGTTTTTGCCTGCACAGATGGGAGACCTGGCCCCACCAGGCCTGTCTCTCTACTCCTCTAATCACCCCTCCATGGATTCCTTCTCATCATCCCTTGCGTATGGTATGTGTTCAAGCCCAGGCAAGGAAACCAGGTTCTCCTCACCGGCCAACTCCCATCCACTGCCAGAGGCTCTGGGCCGGCTAGTGAGAGAAAGACTTTGAGGCTTCGTGAGGACTCAGCAGAAGGATTAGCCACGCCCACCAGACTGTGTACATGGGCAGAATGGCACATGTGCTGCCTTCCCTGATCAAGGCTCTATCTGCATCCCTCAAATCCGTGCCCCCCGCTGGACCTTCTCTCCTCACACAACAGACCCCCTGCACTCCCATAGCAACAGTGCACAGCCTGACTCCTCCTCCAAGACTGCTCTCTCTGAAGTCACCAACAGACGCCTGCTTGTCAAGCCCTGGACTCTGTCCTCAGCCTCCACGTCTTTGCATCATTTGATATGGTTGACCTTTCTCTAGAAATCTGCCCCCACCCCCATGGACTTCTGAGGCTCTCTGAGCTGCCGGGGCCCCTCACCCTCCTGACTGTGCAGCCTCTTCCTTTCCCTGTTCATCACCTTGGCTGTGGTCCAGGGCTCAGTTTCCAGCCTTCCCCTGCTCCTTTCTAGGCACTGGCTCACTCCTAAGTCTCATCCACAGCTTTGACCTTGGGGAAGCTTTGATCCCTCCACCGAAGCTGCCCCGATGGCCACTGCCCCCAACCAAAACGCTGAGCACCCAGTGCTGCCTCTTACCTCCCCATCAGCTGCTGCTTAGGATTTGCAACGATACACATCCTTCAGGCACCGAGGATCAAATTCCTGGCTTGCCTCTTGACTCTATCCACAGCCATTAAATCACCACATGCTGATTCCTCTTGTTTAATATTTATCTTCATTCCAAAATGAAAATAGCTTTATTGTTTATTCTGACTGACAAACACGATATATCCTCATTATAAAAACAAAATCAAACCGATATCTGAAAGTATGAAAAAGAAAGTAAAAATCCTACCACCCAGATATAACTGCTCCTAGCATTTTGGTGAACAGCCTTGCAGACATATCTCTATGCATATATACACATGGAGATCCATGTATATAATTTTATAGTTGAGGACTTGTATTATACATACTGTTCTCGCTGACACCTGCTTTTCTCGCTCAACAATATGTCATAGACATCTTTCTATGTCAATAAATAGAGCTCTGCAAAATTATTTTAATTGCTCCATAGTATTCCCCATTGTATGTATGTATCACACTTATTCTTGCTGGGTCTCTATTGATAATCATTTAGGGTGGCATCAAGATTTCACTCTCATAAACAATGTTGCGGTAAATATCCCGTGCGTATCTCTTTGCTCATTTTGGCAATTATCTCTGCAGTATAAAAATGAGCAAACAAGATCGCCACAATAAAGGGTATACACTTCCTAATTTTGCCACGCTGCCCTCGGGACACGCACAACAATGTATGTCGCAGCAACACAGCTCTGCTCTCCGTCTGCTCACACCCTCACCCTCCCGGACTTTGTCAGCATTACTATTTGACCAAATGAACTCAAGGCCAATGACACTGATTTGTATCAGCATTGCTGAGATTATTAGTGAGGATAAATAAATACCTTTTTGGTTTTTTCAGTCGTATGTAGTTTTTGTGAATTACCTGTTCATGTCCTTTCCCCGTGTTTCTAATGAAGGATTTATCTTTTTCTTAATGATTTGTAAGCATCTCTTGCACATTAGAGATAAGATTAAATGTACCTATAGCATATCTTCTCCTTACCCTTTTGTTCTTTAATGTATGTTGTTAATTTTCATATTGTCAGATTCATTAAATTTTTTCTTTTATGATTTATGGATATCATGACATACTTAGAAGGACCTTTCCCACCTTAAGATGATCAAAATATTCACTTGTATATATCTCCATGGTCCTCGTGGCCTAGTCTTACTGAAGTAAGGTGGAAAAAGAGCTTGTATTGTGATGGCTGGCCCATTACCCCAACTCAGGTAGGATTAATAAAGTAGTCCTTATTTTTCCAACTCCACTGAAATGCCATTTAAATACAAAAATCTCCTTAAAAGTATTCGGATCCAGCAAGGGATTTAGCTCAGTGGTTTCACTGCCTGCTGTGCAAGCGTCAAGGACCCGAGTTCGATCCCCGGTACCAAAAAAAAAAAAAGTATTTGGATCCATTTCTGGACTCACTATTCTGTCTGACTCATCTATTATTACACAGAATTTTAATTATTATCTCTATGAAACTTTTGGGGGGAGGGTACCGGGGATCGAACTCGGGTCCTTGCAGTTGCAATGCGGTGGAACCACTGAGCTAAATCCCCAGCCCTATGAAACTTTTTTTTAATGTGTATGTGTGGTACTGAAGACTGAATCCAGCCAGGCATGGTGGCACACACCTGTAATCCTAGCACCTGGGAGGCTGAGTCAGGAGGATCACCAGGAAGCCAGACTGGGCTACCTAATGAGTTCAAGGACAGCCAGAACTATATAGCGAGACCTTGTCTCAAAAAAAAAAAAAAAAAAAAGACTGAATCCAGACCCTTCCTAGGAACTATACTGCAGGCCTCTTTTTTTTTTAATATTTTGAAACAGGATCTCACTAAGTTGTTAAGTTGCCCAAGATAGGCTAGAACTTGTGATCCTCCTGCCTCGGCCTCCCATAGCTCTGGGATTACAGGTATGCATTTCCATGCCCAGCTAAATATTTTAATATCTGATCGAGTATGTATTGGTCATTTCTCTTTTTTGGAATTTTCCTGATTACTCTCATTTTTATCCTTCCAGATTAACTTTATAGCTGTTTTGTCAAATTCAAAATAAAATTTTTGGTTGGGATCTTAATTGAATTATCTTAATTTTGTGCATTCTTTTAAGGAGAAGCAACACCTCTATAATGTTGAATATTTCTACCTAAGAACCAGGCATGTATCATATTTATCTTTACATCCTGAAGAGTTTTCTGGGTTTCTTCACGTAATGCTATACATTCCTTGTAACATTTATTTCCAGGTATTTTATGTTTTTGTTTTCTTCTTGTCACTGTGGATGAGACCTTTTATTTTACTTTCATTTTTATAAATAGAAAAGCTAATGATCTGTGTATATTGTTTTGTTATTGGCTTTTTTTTTTTTTTTTTACTAAACTGTTTTTCAGGAAATTACCTTGCGTTTTCCAGATAATCGCTCATCTGCAATCTATGATTATTTGCTCCTCTCCCCCACTACTTATATTTTCTACTTAATCTTCTTGTCTAATTGCAATGTCTAGCACTCTAGGGAGTGTTTTTTTTAAATATTAATAGAGGTTGGGCTGGGGATTTAGCTCAGTGGTTCCACTGCCTGCCTTGCAAGCGGAAGGACCCAAGTTCGATCCCCAGTACCACAAAAAAAAAATATTAATAGAGGTGAATGTGTAGCTCACTGGTAGAGCACATGCTTACCATGCATAAGGCCATGGGTTCAATCCCCAACACACACAAGGAGAAAGAGAAAGAGACAGAGAGAAACAGAGTCAGACAGAGCCAGACAGAGACAGAGAGAAACAATGACCCTGGTCCACCTTCTGACTTCAATGAGCACACATAGCAAGCGTTTCATTAGCCTAATGACCCTTATTCCACTCTCTCACCTTGTGGTCACTGTCTTAGTCTAGTCCACAGATATGTGTCTCCTGTGTTATGGTGAATGTGAAGAATAAGGGTACAGGGTCTGAAGTCAGCTGACCTGAGTTGAAGTCCGGATTCTGCCATTTACTAACTATATGATCTAGTCAAATTACTCAAGATTTTTGAAACTCAGTTTAAAACAGGAAGAAACCACACACACACACACACACACACACACACACACACACAGGGGCTGCTTTAAAGTTAAAGTGAGAAAATACATGAACTAGATGCAGTATCAGTACATGGTATTTTTTTAAGTCTCAGCCCGCAACTTCTCCTTCTAGCCCAAGCAGTATATATCCAGTATATCTCCTACTTGGGGGTTGCTGAAAATTGAACTCAGGGTCCCCTCACTGAACAGCATCCCCAGCCCTACTTTTTTTTACTTTTTTATTTTGAGAAGTTGCTAAGTTAGAGGCTAGGCTCGAACTTGCAATTCTCCTCCCTCAGCTTCCAAGAGTTCTGGAATTATAAGTGTGATCATCACAACTGGCTGATATATTCCACTCTTAGGTTGTTCTTCCCAACATACCACTGTGCTCACATCTCTAACCCTCCCCCCTATTCTGTTCACAAATCTTCAGTTACTTCTCATTCCCTAGAGAAGCAAATTCGAGTTATTAAGCTAGCATCTGAGACCTTTCATTATTCAACCCCAAACTTCCTTCCAGTCCCATTTCCTATGGTCCCTTTCTACCACCACCCCAACACACACTTCTATCAACCCTTTCCTCCTACTGAGGTGTTCTCCCCACTAACCTAATACCATGCAGACTCCCATCTAGCACTCAGATCTATCATTTCATGTTGGCATGCCTGCACACGCCCGTGTGTGTGTGTGTGTGTGTGTGTGCGTGTGTGTGTTTCTGGGGACTGAACCCAGGGTCTTGCCCATGCTACTAGGCAAGTGCTCTACCACTGAGCTCCATCCCTCAGTCCCTCGTGTCAGCTTTTATGCTACAAATAATATAGAAATGAAATCCAAACAGGCTTAATGAAGCAGATTGAACAGTTCACTTACTAAATACTGCAGAGGCAAGGGCCAGGGATTTAGCTCAGTGGTTCCGACGCCTGCCTTGAAAGTGCAAGGTCGCGAGTTCAATCCCCAGTACCAAAAAAAAAAAGAAATAGATGAATAAATATTGCAGAGACAACAGGCTTTCAGGCACAGTTTGATCCAGATTGTGATTCCATTTTTTTGTGATTTTCAAGGCTCTTCCCACCTCTGTATATTAGCTACATTCTCGGGCCCGAACTCCTAGTCACCGATGGCCTGCTAGAAATTAGAGCCACATTTTCCTCTCTCAAATCCAGACAGAGACTGGATATGTTTCCTCAGGCATCTATCAAAAATCCTCAGCTTCTATCTGATTAGGCCAATTTGAACCAACCCTTGTGACCAGGTGAATGAGTGTGTGATTGATTAGAAACAACCAATGTGCCAAGGTTGGTGCAGGAATTTTCCTCATCCATCCCCAGGGCCACACACACTGTGGGGAGGACAGTCTCACTCGGCTTCCTTTAGCTGTAGTCCTCCAATGATGCCTCCCTCTTAGGTCTTAGAGACTCTTTAGATCTCCGCCATATATGATTTATTGACATACATTGGTACCTTGGTTCAATTCTCACCACAATTCTGGTTGCAAACCAAACTAGCTGAAAACCAAATCAAATTTCCCCATAAGGTCAACATTGAACATAACCACTGAATTTAATTTGGTTGTCGTCCAACTCAGTTTGTGACCAGTATCGTGGAATCAAGTTTGTGAACTGAGGTAGCACTGTCGTCACTTGACCCATCTTCCCAATTAGTAATCACAGAACTGATTGGAGTCTACAAAACTGCTTGCACATGCAGCTCTTTTGACTTTCACCGCAGTCCTGAGACTCAGATACGTTAAGTGACTTGTCCTGTGTCATACAGCCAGAGCTGACATTGCCTCAGAGGCCTCTTCAGTAATTCTCTCTCTCTCACACACACACCCTTCCTCCAACAACCAGCTCTGGCCTGTCCTGAAGCTGCAGAAACCCCTGGAACGCCTGCCTTTTTCCCACTTCATCTCAATTTCTAGAGCTCTTAGTCTTCCTCCAAAAGTGAAGAGAAAGTTTTCTAGCCAGACAGCAGTTTTTAAGATTTGTGTGACAAGGCTGGGTAAAATTCAAATGACTCTAGGTGATTTAATCTGCTTGGGGCTGGGTGGTAAATCAGGGCAGCCCCAGCAAGAAACCCAGGAGGCAGCTGACACAGGAGCTCATCTGCAGAGCTGCAGGTGGGGGGCTGGCGTGTGAGCCTACCTGACACGGGGTTCCCCTCCACTGCCCTCGGGATACACTGCAACCCGGCCCACAGTCCCGCCTGACCCACATGTTCCACCAGGGCCCCTGCTGCCCAGGCTGCAGCCCAGCCCCACTCCCCCACCCACTGCCAGGCTGTCCCAAGTCCCCAGGGGACTCTTGAGGGCAAAGAGGCTGCACTGGCCTAGCTTTCACTGAAACTGCGGTCTTAGTGCCAGGCCTCAGCCCCATGACCTCATCTCAGCCTCACAACAACTTAATGAGGGAGGCATGTCCCTCCTTGGTTACAGCGGATTTAATTGAGGCTCAGAGCGATTAAATAATTTGCCCAAGGTTATTACACAGTTAGTATGAGGCAGAGCCAAGATTCAAACTTAGACTCACAAGACTCCAAAGACCTCATCCTTTCAACTCCACCTCTCTATGGAGACCAAGGGAGTAAGATGGCAGCTTCCACTGGGACCACGTTGCCTGAAAGAAAAGAGCTGTTGCCAGCTGGAGAAAAGCTGCTGTTCTGAGCAAATGAAGCAATAGATTTCTCTTACAAAGGAAAGGTCAAAGGAGAAGGCAGCTGTACTTACTAAGAAACCACTGTAAGCCAAGCCTGCGTGCATCTTTGGGGCCCGGTGCTCTGTATCCCTCGTCCTCACCATAACTCTGCAAGCAGTAAGTATTCATTGTGAGCTGGTAAAGTATTTACAAAGTTCTTGAGAAGAACAAAGAACTATGAGCCAGGTGTGGTGGCACACATCTGTAATCCCAGCACTCTGGGAGGCTGAGGCAGGAGGATCACAAGTTCAAGCCCAGCCTGGGCGCCTTAGCAACTTAGTGAGACCCTGTGTCAAAATTTTAAAAAATAAAGAGGATGTAGTTCAGCACAAAAGCCCTAGGTTCAATCCTAAGTACCATAAAAAACAACAAAAAAAATGATCTGTACTGGTTGCCAAGGGCTATGGCGTAAATATCCTCACAATGGTGACTTCCAAGCTATGGATATGATGTAGGTGAACAGGGAGTTGGGAAGAGACACCCTTACTCAGTCCTATGGGCCACTGGAACCCACTCCAGCACATTACTGCCTATAGAAGAGGCTTGGTTAAACTCACTTAACTGCCACGCATGGCAGTGCATACTCATAATCCCAGCTACTTGGGAAGCTGAAGCAGGAGGAGCACAAGTTCAAGGCCAGGCTGGGTAACTTGAGACAGACAAAACCTTGTCTCAAAATAAAAAGAACCTGGGGATGGAGCTCAGTGGTAGAGTCCCTGGTTCAATCTCCAATACCACACACACACACACACACACACACACACACACACACACAAATTTATAAGACCACACAGAAAGGCATTGGGGCTGAAATCCATTTCTTATAATAGCTAAAGTCAACACACATTCTCTCTGCTCTTCCTGTTTCCTGAAGCATACAGGGTGCAGCAGCCAGAGCTGCAGATCTCTAATCTCTGAAGGAGGTTGGGCTCTTTGAGATGCCCCTTAAGTTGACAGCTACAGGAAGGAGGCGTCTGGCCACGCCTGGCACATAGTGAATGCTCAGTGAGCACATAGACAGGAGCAGGAGCGAGGCACTCTGTATGTGTTCCATGGACACCTCAAAGCCACCAAACCTAAAACCAAACCCATCCTCTGCCTAGCAAACTGCTCTCTCCTCCTGTGTCTCCTGCCAGCAACCTGGGAGTCTCTACTCTTCCCTCCCCTCACTCCCCACCTCCAATCTGATGACACATTCCATCCATCTCACATCCTACCCCTCCAGAGCAGGTGCAGTTCTCGATCTCTGGCTCCACCACCACCAGCCCAGCTTCCTAACCAGCCCTGCCAGCACATGTGGCCTGCACCCACTTGCAGCCCCTGTCCACTCCTTCATCCACGAAACTGCCACAGCCACCTTTCAAAATGGCCCCTCCAAGCGTGCCACTCCCACCCCTTAGCCCGTTACCCAGAGGAGGAAGTCAAAGCTCCCTGATGCTCCCTACACAACTGTCTCTTGCTTCCACCCACATCTTTCCTCCATGAGGGCTCCAGCCTGGGATGCCTTCTTGTCCACCTTCCATCTCTCTTTCCTTTCCCTCAGTGGCTCCCACTTATCCGAGATGTAAATAAGAATTTAGGTAGATGATTCCTGGGGGCCCAGCTCAAAGTTCATGATGCTATGCCAAGTCTTGATAGTCAAATCCCTCTGGATTCCACAGTCACCTTCTTTCTTCATGGGGCCCTGCAAGGGTTCTTAGGGATCCTGTGATCCAATTCCACCATTTTACAGATGAAAAATCTGAGGCCCGGAGAGGGAAAAGGATTTGTCTAAGAACACACAGCAAGTAAGTCAACAGCAGAGCCAGGACAAGAACCACACAACTGCCACCCAGGGCTCTTTCCTGGGGTCACACTCTCCATCCTGGTCCTCCCATGCCAACACCCATGTCACCCACAAGCACCACTGCTCCCTGTGGCTACCTCCACTCCCTCGAGCCAGACCTACACCTCCCTGCCTTGGTTCATGCGGCTGCAAGGCCATTCGCTAGCTCCATTCAACTCTCAGAGCCCTCCAACTCCAGGAAGCCTATCTTGGTTATCAGCCAAACTCATTCACAACCCCCACCCCCACCCACCCACACACACACACACACGCACGCCCATACACACACGCAGGTATACATGCACATGCACACACACCCTCCCCATACCACCCACAGTTGTGAGAACCCAGCAACTCCAGCTCAGCTCACTCACATGTGACCAATGTCTCATTCAGTCTCACCAGGCAGGGTGTCCACTCCTCAGGACCAGCCAGGGTCTCTTCATCTTCCTCCTCTTCTCCTCTTCCTCCTTTAGTATCCTCTAGCTCGAAACACTGCTCTGGGTAACAAAGTATAGCCAAAGAAGCATGGCATCCAAGGTCAGACAGCTGGAGATTCAAAACCCAAGCTCCATGCATCCCTGACTGGTGAACCTTAACCCACCTGAGCCTCGACTTTCCAAACCTATAGAAGAGGTCTGACCACCCAGGGCTGTTACAAGGACTCACCGCGCTTGTGCATTTCACAAGCCTAGCACTTAGTAGGCTCTTCAACCATAATGCCTTTCCCCACTGCCTCTCCCGGTGAATTCCAAGCCACTTGGAGAAGCAGGCTCCTCTGGGCTGGGAGGTGGGCAGGCTCACGCACACTTTCGCTCCCATCCCCAACAGGGTATGAGCAGCCTGTGTGCAGAAGCGTGGGGTGTTTCCAGCCCCCCTCCCCACCCCCAACAATCTGCTTTAACCTTCCTATCACAAATGCCTTGTTTATTTCAATATCATCCGTTTTACTTTTCCATTTGTGAAAAAAAAAAATCACAAAAACAGATTTAGGAGGAAAAGAAGTCTTTAATGAGTAAAACTGTCTGGAGCCCTGTTTCTTTCTCAGGAAAAAGTGGCTGTGAGTCTGGCATAAGAGAGGGAAGCTCAACAGCTTCACTTCACTGCAGCTGCCAGAAGAAGTGCATTTCAGAGTAGAGCAGAACCTCCAAGTTAAACAGTGTATCTCCCAGCCAGGCGCTTCCTGTACCCAATTCAGCTTGGCAGGTGACACCCAGCTCAAGCGGAGATGCAGCCCAGCGTGAGCAATTCGAGGCTCCCTGCTCCTGCCCAGCCTCCTGCAGAACACAGCCAGCCCTGGCAGCACCAACCTCTAGGATGAGGGCGCTGAGAAGCAAAGGAGCCAGCAGGATGGGGTGGATATACCTGGCCAGTGGCCATGTGGACCAAGACCCCTCCCAGGGCCAGAACATCGGGGACTGAAAGGTTCCTCTTCCTTGTAGACAGTAGTTTGGCATAAAGGTCAAATCCAGGACCTGATACTCAAACAAAAGCTCAGAAAATCTGCATTTTCTCTGCCCCCTTTAAAGGTGTCATTTTGGGGGCCAGCTCGGGATAAAATCGTAAGGTCAAACTCCCCCAAAAGAATGAGAAAGCACTAGAAAAACAGAAAGCAGCACCTAACCTTCAACTATGTACAAAAGAAACAGCCCCAGGGCTGAGAGCAGGCTGAAGTGGGAGGGTGGTCCCCTCCCTTGTCCCAGACACCAAACTTCTCTTAATACAGTTTACTGACTCATGCTCAACTGGCTGGCATGTGAGCTCCTCGGCCTCTTTCTCATGAGCTGCTACTCCCTTCTACCACTTTGTCCTGGAGTTAAGATAGGCCTCAGTATTTGTCTCTGTGATATTTCTTCAGGTTAAATTCACCTCAGTTCCAGACTGTTGAGATCTTTCTGGATTTTCATTCTGCTACCTGAGCTGTTCTCTGTTCCTAGGAGCTTCCTGCCACTTCCTCCTGTCAGGGGCCTGCCCTCTGTGTCTCCTTCCAGGTCCTGGGCATAGGCTGGTAGGAACAGGATGGAAGACAGAGGCTGTGGCAGTCTCTAAAGGCCTCCTACAGAGGGACCCATGGCTGTCATTCAACCAGATGGCAGCCACCTCTGTGCCCTTGAAGCTATCCCTCATGTCCCCAAGGGTCACAAGAGACTGGCTAATGTCCTCAGAGCTATGATATGGCACAACAGAAAGGGTCAGACGCATCCAGGTTGGAATCCCAGCTCCACCGGTCCTGGGCAGGTCACTTAAAGTCCCAGAGACTGTTTGTCATCCATAAAATGGAGGCTGTCACATCTGGGGCACAAGCTTGTGAGGATCAGGTGAGACGGTGGAGCACACACTTGGTGCTTAGTAATGAGTCTTCTTCCCACCCCACACACCTCATTTTCTTCATCCACCAGCAGACATTAAGCTGCCAAGAACTTGACACACTTGCCTGGTCTTGGTGAACCCATGTTAGCCCCAGGGATGACTGCCATCTTTTCTGAATATCACAAATTTCACCGTCCCTACCAGGCTCTCACACTAATTTGACATTAGCAAAACCCTGGATCTTTTTATTTTAATTCCTGTGGAGGCCTCTCTTTCTTGGACCTGTGCAGTTTTTTTAAATAAAAATACTAGTAATAATGATAGCTTCATCCCTCCAATTCCATCACAGAATAAAGAGGGGGTCTCTATTTTGCCTCAGAGAGGTTAAATAACTCCTCCAAGGTCATAGGACTGCTTAGTGTGAAAGCAAAGCACAACTCTGTCTGACTCAAGACCGTGCTCTCCACAGTGGATAGATAATATTTCCTAGCGCTGGGTCTGAAGGGGGATTTGGTCTCTGGTCCAGCTGCCTCTGCCTTTTGTGCACCAGCCAAAAGCTCTGGGCTCTACACTGTCATGCACAGGACAGCCACTCCTCACTCCCACCTGCCCACAGCTCTGTGCCACCACCTCCTCTGGGCCCTTCATCTTGGCCCCAGGAGTCTGTCCTCACCCCAGAATCCTAAGCTCCTTCATGTTGGGCCCTTGACTCCCCCATAGCCGAGCACAAAACTGGCCTGGACCCTGACCCTTCATCAGCATTCAGCCACCCACCACCAAACTCCAATGCGTCCAACTGACCACAACCTCCTGAAACTCCAGCGGCCAGGGTCCCACCAACCACCTGCCCACCCGTCCACAGGCTGAGTCTCCCTTTCCCATGTGACTGCCCTCCAGCACTGACGCCCACCTGCCCAGTCTCTTCACCTTCCTGGCCCCAGCAACAGCTGCGCTGTGGGTTTAGGGGATTCCTTAAGCCTGGGGCACTGACCTATCTGAGGGAAAGGAAAAAGTGAACCCAAGAAGCTCCCAAGGCTAGGGCACAGGTTTGTGGCCACCACAGGGATGGACAGTGGAAAAAAGATTCCTAGTGATTCCTGGGGAAGCCATTCCCATGGGTCCTTGGGAAAACCAGGCAGGATGTCAAAACCCAAAGCCCCTATCAGAGAACTGCCCCTCGGAATCAGAGGACAGAGCCTTGGAGCAGGGCCACCACCCCCCATCGCTGTCACCCACACATTCAAAATGCTGTTCCTGACAATCACACCCACGTGCACGCTGACACAAAACACCGGTGCTCTTCCACACACTCGGGATACACCACGGACAAACCACCCATGTGAGGCCTTTCATTCTAACAGCAATACCAAGATAAAACTTAGAATAGCAAATAAAAAATAAACATAAATTAGTAAGTCACGGAGTGTACTGGAAGGTAATACAGAAAAAAATTGAACAAGAGAAAGGGACTTGAAGGGCTAGGGAGCAGATGGCAATTTGAAGTACAGTGGTCAAGTCCTCAAGAAGAGTGACACTTCAGGGAACTCTTGAAGTTAAAGTCATTCATTCATTCACTCAATCAACAAATATTTATTGACTATCCACAATGCCACTCTGCCAGGGACTGTTCTAGTAGTGGAACATAAACATGAACAAACCGCTAATATCCCTACCCTCACAGAGTCTGCATTCTAGCATCTAGGAGAGAAATAAGAAGACAGAGAAGTAAATGCCTAATGCATCCAGTGCTGACCAATGCACAGAGACTAAAGCCGGGGAGTAAGGGAGGAGTGTCTTCCGTTTTCTATTGCTATAATCAGATGTGACAATGTGGGCAACATATAAGAAAAATAAGTTTATTTGGCTTACAGTTCTCAAATTGGAGGTGTTCAAGACCAGGCAGCCATCTCTGGTGAGGTCTTCTTGCTGGCAGGGACTCTGCAGAGTCCCCAGGTGGCACAGGGCATCACACAGCAAGAAGACCAAGCATGCCAGTTTCTTAGAAGGCACAGTGCCACTAG
The DNA here is from genome assembly GCF_000247695.1 of Heterocephalus glaber. The sequence continues at coordinate 20,730,022 of NW_004624764.1, read as the reverse complement.
ATTAGGACCCCACCATCATGGCTCATCTGACCTTGATGACCTTCCAAGGGTCCTTCCTCTTCTGTCCTCTTCACGCTGCACAACAGGGATTAGATTGGACATGAGTTTTGGTAGAGACAGCGGGGGGCTATGCAACTGTAGGCAGGGTGCCTCTTGTCCTCACCCTCACAAGTTCTCCCACTGGGCAAACACAAAGCCACAGATCAACTTCCAGATGCACTGTCACACACACAGACTCAGGGTGCAAACATGGGCTGTGAAAAGTACATCCTCAGGAACACCCACACCCACCCATACACATGCAAACAAACATATCCAGCCCAAACACACACACATACACTTGTGCACACACACTTATAAGCCCAGTTCACTAAGCCTCGGAGAGAGAGAGACACGCCCTCGAGGCGCCACAGACTAGCAAGTCAGAAGTGGCAGGACCCTCGGGGCCAGCAGAAGCCGAAGTCCAAAGACAGGTGGGTGCTTCCCCAAGGCCAGCAGTGCGGCAGTGACACCAGGGACATGACTCCAGTTCCTGTGCTATGCCATACTCCCGCCCACCTCCACGCTCAACAAAGGCACTCACAGAAATGCAGCCTTGCACATAGGGCCACACACAGAGGCACACACACTCACAGGAACCCAAACACACTCCCTCCTCTGTGTGACACAGCGGGGAGGATTTGAAGGGGTTTTTGCAATTGTGGTGTCCCGTGTCACTTATTCTCTACCCACACACACCGAAGCTGTTCCAGCCACCAACACCTCTCCCTCCTGCCCTCACCTGTGGGCATGAGTTGTGTGTGTGTGTGTGTGTGTGTGTGCGCAAATGCACCATGTGTACTAGAGAGGTGCACTGCTGTTTGGAAAAGGGTGGACATGTCTGTGTGTGCAGGCACAGGGAGTTGGCAATCTGTGAGCACCTTTGTGTGCATGTGCAAGCATGTGCACATATGTGTGTGTGTGTGCGTGTGCACAGGCTCCCAGGAAGACAGAAATTTATAATCTAAATCTTACTTCTCCAGGGGATGAAAGAAAGCAAAGCAAAGTTCAGATTTAAATCACACCACCACAGGCAGGAGGGGTTCCCTTGCCTTACATGATTATCTGCCTGTGTGCAGCAGAATGGGCCGGCGGGCAGGAGGCGGCAAGCAGCCCATCAGCAGGGAGTCGTTTGTTGTCTCAAGGCCCCTGAGACTCGCTGTGGCTGCTCCAGGAGCGGGAGACCTGCGGTGACAGGCATGTGCCTGTCCCAGGTGCTAGGGGTGGGGAAAGGAGGGCGCTGGCATCCAGGTCGGGCCTCCTCATGCTGTAGGACAGCAAAGGGACAAGAGGCAGGAGCCCCAGGCCAGAGAGAAGCCCAGGTACTTCTCAGACTAGATGAAGGGAGAGGTCCAGGCAAAGGGCGGCACAAGCCACAGGGAAGGCACTGCCCAGACCAACCTCTTCACTGTCCAGGAAAGCATCCTGAGGATGCGGAGGCAGCCGCAGCCTTAAGCAACTTGAGCATGCTTTCTCCCAAGGAGGCACCGCTCTGTCTCTATCTTCTTCTTTGTTTCTACACACTACTCTTTGTCTCTCCCTGTCTCTCTGCTTCTATGACTCTTTTACTGTGTGTCAGACTGTCTGGCCTCACATCTCCATCTGTCCATCTTATGCTCTTTGTAACTCCTTCTATCCGCCCTGACCTCAACGCTTCCCCCTGCAGACTCCACTGTCACCTGTGGCCTCACAGAGCATTTGATCCCATTGGTGCTTCTTACCATTCCTCCCAGGCAGGCCGGGGGGGTTGAGATCGGAAATTCCATTTCACAGCCAAACGCGGTGGCACACACCTGTAGTCCCAGCATTCTGGGAGCCTGTCGCAGGAGGATCACAAGTTCAAGTCCAGCCCAGGCAACTTAGCAACCTACCATGATCCTGTCTCAAAATAAAAAGTAAGAAAAAGGCTGGAGATGTAGCTCAGTGTAAAGATCCTAGGTTCAGTTCCCAGTACTGGAAAAGAGGGAGGGAGGGAGACAGAGAAATCCCATTTCACAAATGAGGAAACTGAACCCCCAAGGTTATTCAAGGCTATGCAGCTGACATGGAATTAAAAACCCAGGTCCGGGCCAGGGATTTAGCTCAGTGGTTTCACCGCCTGCTGCACAAGCGCAAGGACCCAAGTTCGATCCCCGGTACCAAAGAAAAAAAAAACCAAAAACCCAGGTCCTTCCATTCCATGACCAGCTCCGCAAAACTCTACATCACTGGAAGCATGAGCAGTCCTCCCACTATTCCACACCCCAAAGGAAGGAGAACAGAAGAATCCAGTGCCACAAACAGCCCAGCCCAATCACTAAACAGTGCCTTTGATTAACCAAAGGTCTTAGAAAACAGAAGGGCAGAGAGGAGGGGTGCCCCATGCCAGCCCTACTCTCCCCGAAGTCTGAACTGTCCCACTTGGGATGAATGGACTTCCTGCCTCTTGAGGAGGTGCCTCTCTGGGTCTCAGTCTTCCCATCTGCACAGTGGGGATGATGGGTCTCACACTGCTGAGCTGAGCCTCTGCTCCAACAAACACAGAAGCATCTCCCCCTCTCCAGGACCCTGATCCCTAAAAGACCATACGCTTCGGCCACCGGAAGCCCTCGGCCACCTTTGGAAAGAGAGCCTTGTTGTTCCAAGGGCCCTGGCTGGCTTTGAATGAGTGGGCAACTGGGTAACAACCGTGAAGCCCCAGGCCCAGAGGCACAGCCCCATCTGTGGCAGGGTCCAGCAGCCTCTCAAAGCCTCCCCCGCTGCCTGCAGCCCCCACCTGAGAGGCGTCAGCACCAACGACCCGCCAGGGCCTGCCCATTTTCCTTTCTTTTCATTGCCGGCTCTGCGCACAGTTATAGAACCAGGTCTCCACAGAGTAATTTACTGGCAGAATCTCTCCCAGAATCCAGCTTGAAACCAAGCTGTAAAAACAGCTTCGAGTGTAAATAATTCATGCAGACAATATGACTTTTTTATGTAAATTCGGTGCATTAACCCTCTATTATAATGATGGACGACAGATAGGGGCGACGTTGCCTTGGTAAGAGCTAATGGATGGCCGCCATAAATTCACTGCACATTTTATTGTGTTGCTGGAAATTGTGCCTTCAGGCAATGCTGTTTACTTTTATGTAAAACTCTAGGTTCCCTAAATATTACAAATATTTTACATCCAGCTCCTCAGCATTTGGGCTCTGCCCACAAATCAAGCTTTCTCTATGTGAGTTGTAATTAAAGGTTTGTTGTTTTTTTTTTTTTTCCTGGGACAATTATCTCCAACTATAAAGAGAAATATTTTTCCCCTTTAGATGTTCCGTCATTGACTTATTAACAAATCCTTTGAAGAAGGAGGTTGTAAGTGACTCGCTGTGGTACTTGGCAGGAGGCGGGTCTGCAGAAGAAGGGACTCTGTGGGCACGAGAGCTTGGTGGCTGGCTTTTATGTCTGGCTGCCACTCCGGTTTATTTACACATATGATATTCTGGGCCTTCCTCCCCCCTCTTCCTTTCTATAATTCATGACCACTTTAGCGGGGTAATTCCTCTAGCCACCTTTGCGAGGGATTGGCCCCTTGTACATCCTCTGCCCACACTCCTCTGGGGACCAGTCAGCGGGGTCTTGTGCCCAAGAGGGTCAGAAGTGGGGCCACCGCAGCTGGCTGCCCACACACAAGCTGATTCACTCCTTCCCTCCTCTCCCCAGTCCCCTGCTCTCATACATGGCCCAAGGCTCCTGGGACAGATGGAAACATGGGGTATCCCGCACTCATTCTCCTCATGCAAATGTTGGAAATGCCCTCTGGGCTCAGCCTCTGCCCTGGCAGAGGTCAGTCAAGAGGATGCCAGAGTCCTGCCAGAGGTCTGGGGAGAGGAAGTCTGGGACCTCTGAAGCGTCCTAATGAAGGGAGGCAACAGCTGGAGTAGCAGTCCTCTTTAAAAATAATCCTCATACTTGTTTATTATTGTCATTAATATTAATGGACATGCTATTAATATTCATATAGCTGCATTAATATCATCCAGGAGCACCTGGGATCTCTAAGCACTCCTAATGGCATGTGGATTCTGCCTCCCGAGCCCCCTACCCCCTGCCTGGCCCTCCCCACAGGGTCCCAAGCCACCCTCCCACTCCCTCTCTATCACTGTGATTGGTTGCCTGCCTTTGGCAGGCAAGAGCCACGTGGGAATCCGCTGTGAGGACGGGACCCTGTGCAGGCCAGGGACCCTGGACACTTCCTGCCTCCCTGAGGAGCACAGGAAGGCTTCTGACAAAGGTGGCTTAAGAAAGAAGGATGGTTCATTTCCCCCCAAAGGCTCAATTTCCTGCAGAGATGAAAAAAAGACACGGTTAAAAACAAAGATGAGATATCATTTTTCACTGATTAGATTGGCAAAGATAATTATAATAATAATGGCATCGCCCCAACCAGCTCACTTCCTATGCATGAGCACTGTGCTTAACCCTCCTCACAAGCTATCTTACTGAGTCTTTGCAACAGTCGCACAGAGCACCTTCAATGGGATTATACATCCATGGAAACTTCACAGAGAACAATTTTGAATATGTGATAAAATGCAACCCCTGCTTGCCCTTTGACCTGACAATTCCATTTGTAGGAACTTCCCATATGTCAATCATCAAAAATACTGCTCCCTGCCCTCTGTCCATCTTTCTCTTCTTGCTCCGTATTTTTCCCAAGGCTGAGGATCAAATGCAGGGCCCTGCACACACTAGGTAAGTGCTCCACCACTGAGCTCCATTGCCAGCCCCCACTTATAGTACCTTTCAATGTGAATGTCACCTCCTCTGAGAAGCCTTCCAAGCCAAGGTGACTCCCAAGCCTAGGTGACCCCTTGTTTGATTCTCCTGTGGCCAAAACTTTTGCCTCCACACTAAGTGTACTTTTTGTTTGCTACAATCAACTGTTAATTGGATAACTACTTGTGTAACTGCTTAATATATGTACAGATTGCAAAAAAAAAAAATGTTTTTGTTGTCTTCTCTGCTGCAGGGGCTGGACATCCCATCTCCCTACTAAATCATAAACTTCATAGAGCAAGCATTGTTCATGTCAATTTTAGGCACTCTTTCTATCCTTGGCACCTAGCATTAGTCTGGTACCTAGCACACAATAAGTATCTGTAGTACAAACGAATAAATGAAAAGCATATAGATGTTCATTGCAGGGATGTTTATGAGAGCAAAACAACTGAGAAAACATCTCTCTTTGACTGGGAACTGGGTGAATACAGTAAGGCATATCCAGAGACCAATATGTCCATATACATAATGCAGCCATTAAAACCCTGAGGTGGATATATATGAATTGACATGAAGGATGTCCATGACATATTGCTGGGTGGGGGGAAAAAACAGGTGACAGAACAGCATGTGTTGTCTGATCTCACTCAGGGTGGAACTGCATACGTGGACCTATTTGTGTATATTTATGCACAGAGAGAAGTCTGGAAGGACCTTCACCAAAATGTTACATGGTTATCTCTGGCTGGTGAGATCTGAGGTGGTTTTTACATTTTTCTTTGAACTTTTCCATATTGTCTGATTTTTTTTTTTTTGCAATGAGCATATGTATCCTTATTTTTACAAAATGATAAAGCTGCTTTCAAAAGAAAAAAAAGGTATAGGTGCATTGGGAAAGGATGGGGGATGCTTTGTGAGGGGCTCAAATCTAAGGAAACCAGACGAACTGAAGAGAAGCCAGGCCAAGGGACTTGTCTCCTTACTGGCAGGCGGGCACCCACCCCTGGCTACAGAGGAGGGGCATTTAGGGCCTGAGCCGCTACCCCATCCTTCCTCCAGGCTCTGTCTGTCCAGAGTGGGGTTTCTAAATAGGGATCTCCACATTTGATTCTTCTGACATGCTTTATCGCCTCAGAACTGTTTTGCAAAATTCATAGCGATTTTCGGAGGCTCCAAGCTTCCTGGGACCAATTCCATTTTGAACAATAGCAGAGTGGCTGCTTGTGGGAGGGGTCGGCCCACCCCAGAGCAGCCTCCCAGCTTCTGTGAGCTGGGACTGTGGGGCTGCACGTCGAGGCCACGGCATGAAAATACATGAGCTGTCCTTGTTCTTGGGCTCACCCTCCTCCCCCTCCCTCTGGCAGAAGGAAGAAGGAAGGCAGCTGCCCTCCACCCTTGCATCCCTCCTGTGCCCTGAGGGAACCCTACACCCCAGGAAGTGAGACAAAGCCTTTCCCAATATCCCTCCCTTAGCTCCTTACCCAAGAGTCACCTAAAGCCCTGAGAAGCTAAGCGACTTGACTAATCCAAGACCATAGAGCAAGATAATGGCAGGGCACAGGGCAAAAGCCAGGGTTCCTGCTGCCTGGTGTGCGTTCGTACTCACAATTCTGCATTTTAAAAATACATTTTATAAAAGAGGGGGAAAGCTTGATGTCCCATCCCACAAGATAAATCCCACAGATGTAACAGCATGGTCATTACTCCAGACTAAGCCACAGCGACTCCACTCCTGGCCTCCCTCCATTTGGATCCAGTTCTCCGCTAACCAGCTATTCCTCCATTTTACGGCCTCCTATGGCTTCACATTCCCTATGAGAGGAACAAACGCTAAGCTCCTTAGCCTTCTGTGATGTGGCCTCCGTCTGTCCCACCATCACCGCGTCCCCTGCCCACCTCACTGCTTCGTGCTGGTGCTGCAGCCATACGATGCCTTTAGCTCTCCCAGCCCAGACCTCCCTGGAGGCTGCCACCCCTCCACACCTGTGTCCACAGTGCTCCCTCCCCACCCAGATTCCTGGTTATCCTTTAGGACCCAGCTTGAGAGTCAGCACATCTTTGAATCTTCCCATATTCCTTACCCACAGGTAAGTCAGATGCCTCCTTCAGCTACTACAGACCCAAGCGCTGGGCACTGATCAACTCTTTACTCAACAAATATCTACTGAGTACCTACTACGTGCTGGCCCCTATCAGGGCATGCAGTACACAGCAGTGTCTGTCTCAGAGCCTGCTCGCAGCAAGTTCCCTGAGAGCAGGGGCTGTATTCCAAGGACCCCACATTCACCCACTTCACCACTGTGTGGCAACTGCATGGACCTTCGGTCCCATTTCCCAGAGCAGGAATCCAAGGACCCCTTAACTAGGAACACGGGCAAGAAGGGGAAGAAGAGGTTTTCTGAAATACAAGCCCATACCTGCTGCCTCATTTCTTCCCAAATGTGTGTTCTATTAACCCGCCCCAAACCCTACAGGCCACTGTGTGGTGAGGCCTCTGCTCTTTCCCTTCTCCTACAATGCTCCCACCTGCCTGAGCCTTTCATAACTCTTCACAGACTCCACTGTCTCTCCCGCCTCTGGGCCTTTGCACCTGATTTTACTCTCGCCTATGACAACCTTCTGTCTCCTTCATTTTGGTCTCTCAAATGTATGGGGCGTGGTGTGTGGATGGATGACACTTCATGGGCATCTCAAACTCCAGATGTGAAAAACTCCTCACCTTCCTTCTTTCTTCTGTGTCTAGCATCTCAGTGAACATCCTCAGCAACCGTCCAACCACTGGAGCCACAGACTGGGTGTCACTACCAGCTCTCCCCCTTCTTCCCCTCCTTTGTTATCTAATCAGTCTCTGAGCACTGGAGAGTTTATCTCAGGAACACCCTGGTTCCGCCCCACCCCCTGCTGCTTGGCTCAGTCCTGTCTCCACTGTATCCACAGCAGCCAGACACTGATGTCTCACCTCAGCCATCACCTCCCTCTATGGTCCTTCCTCCTATACAAGTACAGTGAGTGGACCATCAGTGGCTCCTGTTGTCTTTAGAACCTGCCCTCCTGGGTGATGCAGTCCAGCTCCCCCTAGTCCTGCCAGTGAGCACCTGGTCTCCAGCTGCTCTGAATGGTCCCGGAAGTGTCACAACTCCATGAGGACATTCCCTCGGGCTGGTTCACCCCTCTCAGCATCTGCATCCAGTGTAGATGAGCTTCTGGTCATTCTCCTAGATGCCATTCAGTGGCTGCATCCTCGGCTCCTACTCAGGGCTAAATGATCACCCTGAAGGCCTGGGTTGCCACTCACCTCCCATGGCGCCGTACACTCCTTGGCCCCAGGGGCTCAGTGTCCAGTGAATGCCTATGATCCTTATTACAGGCAGAGTGAGTCTCGTCAATCCCATTTTACAGAGGAGGAAACAAGCTCATAGAGGATACGTGATTTTTCTGAAGGCCACAGAGCTAGCAAGAGATGGAGCCAAGGCTTACACACCAACGTCACTGTTCCCGGTGAGCTGTTCTTTCCACTGCCCCACAACTCTACTTCACAACCACTCCAGGAAGCATTCTGTGCACATACACACACACACATACCCACGCACACAAATTTAGGCCCACCCAGGAGTGCACATGGGTCTATCCAAACACACACAGTCATACTGACACACAGACATGCCTAATGTCCCCCACAGAGGCTTTCCCACATGAGCAACCACGGAGCTACACATATGGCCGTGAACAAGCATATCCATCACTCACACGCATGTACACATCACTGACATGGGTGCTCAGATACACACAGACACATGCATTCGCGGACTCACGTCCAGTGACAAACACAGACTCACAGACACACACATAGGCACACAGAGATACACACACACACACACACACACACATCAGAAATGTACACTATAAAACCACAGACAACTAACCTCGTGCCCAGACCAGCACACAGGCACACATGGATACAAGGACACCCCATATACCACACATGTGCACGCGCACAAACCTAGGCTGTGCACATGTGCACACACAGGGACATAAATAAATGCAATGCCACACACCCTCCTAGGAAGCAGCACTACACTGACCGGTGCACACAGACACGGGCACACAGACAGGCTCCCTGAGACACGCTAGTGAATGACACAGGTCAAACGAAGCTGTCTGCTGGGGGCGGGGGCCTGTCTGAGGTACCTCGGGGCGCTCACATTTTTGCAGCTCAGGAAGGCAGCTGACATACCAGCCTGGCTGTGATGGTATTTTGCATAAATGCTAATGTATTAATTACCATGTACAGTACACAGAGCTGCCATTTAAAAGAAAAAGTTAAGACTTTTAAATTCAAAAGCCCCATGTGGGTTGGGGGTGGGGGGCCCGCCCTGTGTTGGGGGGTGGAAGCAAGGGGACAGCCCTGCCGTGCCCACTGTTCCTGCAGGTGGGTTCCTGCCTGTGAGCTTCCAGCCCAACCTTCCTGGGGCCAGTCAGCCAGTTCTCTGCCTCTGGACTCTTGATGACGCGGGGGGGGGGGGGGGGATGACACAAGCCAAACGCCCCACCGGAAAGGGGTGGGGAGGAAGGGGAGGGCAGATAAGGCCCAGGCAGATAGAAGGATGGTCTTCTAGGCACAGCGGCAGAGCTGAGTGGGAGTTGGAGCCAGAAATGGCCCAGCATCCAGGTCCCTCCTGCCCTCCAAACCTTGCTCTTCGTGGCAACCACAGATCAGACCACATTCTGCCCAGGGTGCAAACCTGTAAGGGCTTCTTCCCCTTGCACTTAGAAGCACTCGACCTGGCCCCACTCCACCTGGCTTCTCTCCTGCCTCTCGAGACCTCTTCCACCACACCCCTCCTTTTCCACCAGTCACCTACACTTGCCAGCTCTTCCCTAAATTTCCCAAGGCCAACCTCTTCTCGTGAGCCAGGCCTTGGCTTACCTGTCCCATCTCAGGCAGCCTCCCTACCCTGGCCTGACCACCCCATCTAAAGAAGCCCTTCGTCCCTACCACTCTCTCTGACACCTCTGGGGCTTTGTATATTTTTCATCTTTGCAGAACATTTTGTTGTTTCCATCCTCTTTGTTGATTTTTTTTTCACTTGTTACTGTCTGTCGCCCCCACTGCACAATGAGAAAGCCAGGACTCCGCCAGCCTTGTCTCACCGCTATATCGCAGCCTCAAGGCCAAGGTCTGGCACTTTGTAAGTTTTCCATTAGATGTTTGTTGAATGAGTGAATGAACGTGGAGTGACCAGAAATGCCCTTTCTGATCAGCTGGGTGTCAGGTCCTAAGAAGGGCAGCAGTGTGCTCTCCACCTGCCTGATCAGATGGCCAAGGCCCAGAGCAGAAAAGACATGTCCGGCATCACACCACATCTCAGAGACGCGAATCCAGGCCTCCAGAGCCTCCCCCAGACCACCTTCCCTGTCATCCCAGATGAAGCTACCAAACAGCAGCACCAGACAGCCGCTCAACCTTTTGCAGCTCACAGTCATCCCCATTGCCTTCCACAGGCTCTGGGAGGGAAGCATCATTTCCCAAGGCATCATTTCAGAAGAGATTGAGGTGCAAAGTCTTAAGTGACTCATACAAAGTCCCATGGCACATTGGAGGAGTCAGGATTTAAGTCTGAGATGGACGCCCAATTCAGGGCTTCCTCCACTCACCCCTGACCTCTCCCCTGAGCCCTTGGGGATGCTTCTGGCAGGTGAGGCGCAGTAATGACAGAGGCCCCGAACGTGGTCCATAGACAGCTCTCCTCCTGAGGAGGCAGCAAGGCCAGGTGGATCTGCCAGGCAGGGGAAGAGAGCACCTGGGGTGAAGCTAGCGGGCCCCTTCCCAAGCACAGGCCAGAGCCCCCAACTCCACGCTCACCCTCGCCCCCATATCTGCCCCACCACCAGCTACTGCCATCGACACCCTATATCTCCCCAAACCTGCTATCCCCTGCCAGCCCCGGGCCCTGGTCCAGGCCACATAGCCATCAGCTCCCACCTGTATTCTTGTGACAGCCCCACCCAGCAGTTAGAGTGGTCCTACCTAAGCTCAAGTCCCACCTCCCCATCCCCTGCAGCTCCCCACACCCTACCAAATTCATCGTATTACTGTCCTGAAGGTGATTTATGAAGGTGCATGATTGATAAGAATGTATATTACCTGAAGCCAAATCCTGTCTCTGCTCCTCAAGCAAGTCACCTAACTTGTCTGTGCCTCAAGAGTCTAATAAGCAAAATGAGAATAATAACAGTATCCCCCTCATAGGGTTATTGTGAAATGAGATGAGTTAAAATACTAAAAGTACCAAGAACAGAGCCTAGAACCTGAAGAGAACACTGTGTAGGAGTCTGCTGATATTTACCACTGTTTCTTAGGATTGATTTGTGTCTTTCTCCTCCTCGAAATTATAAGCATCCTGAGGATGGGGTTAGACCAGGCTGGCTGCTCGGATGTTTCTTTGGCCTCCTTGCTGCTGGCAGTCTTTGTTCTGTCTCCCCCCCATTCTGGCTCATGCTGGTCCTGGAGAGGGGAAAGGCAAGCCCTCGGCAGGAAATGCTATCAGAGGCAGAGTTCCAGGCCTGATGAAAACAGCGGGCAGCAGCAGAGAGGGCTGTCCCCTGTGGAGGGCTGGGTAGAGGCTGTACCCTCCAGAGCCTGAGTTCCTGGGAGCCCCCACACAGCCAAAGCTCCCTTTGTCCAGAAGGTCAGGAGCAGCCGGCCAGCTGTGGGGGAGTTCCGCTGCCCCGCTCCAGCCAGCAGCCCAGATGTGTGTGTTTGCGCAGCCGAGGACACATTGTGAAGGAGCCTTGTTGAGCACCATGAAAGGGGGCTTGTGAGGAGATCGGTGGCCTCCACTCCTGGGCCTGCCGGCCTCCAGGACAGCAACCAAGAATGTAGCCCACAGGAAGCCCTTTCCTACCAGCCTGCCAAGTGCCCTCCTCCCTGAAAAGTCAGGATCACTGTCATGAACAGGTTGAACTTGCCAAGTGTAAACTACATGCCTCAGTTTCCTCTTCTGTAAAATGGGAAGAGTCCCCAGCCACATAACTCATAACCACATAGGCATCATGACTAAGGGTTCTGGAGTCAGAAAGGCCACAAAAGACTTTTCATCTCTGGGGACCTCGGTTTTGCCTCTTGGAAAGGGGGATGATAACTCCTGCCCCACAGGTTGCTCTGGGGATAAAATGACAGCACGGGCAGAAAGGAACAGACCTGTGCTGACACGAGGTGCTCAACAGCTCTACATGCCGTCCCCTTACTGATTCACCAGGATCCAGCTGGGCAGGGAGTCTGAGGTCACTGGTGTTAAGGGCAGGGATATCCTCCTCCCGCTGTCCCAGATAAGAGCTGCAGCTGGAGGCTCTTGTACCAGGCAAAGTGACTTGCAGCCAGGTGTCTTGTACATCAGACGTATAATCCACGTCTAGGAAGAAGAGTCTCCTCAGCCTCCCCCTCACCCCGACCACCTCCACCATCCCTGTGCACAGCTGGTTTCCTGACACAGCTGGTTCCCAGGCACGTCATGTCTTAGATTTCTGAATATAAAGTGTCCTGGATCCCAGTCGACCCCTGCATGGGGCCAGTCCCCGGGCTCAGCTGTCTTGCCAGGTACATCTGTCCTTGAACATAATTGATGGCTGGAAAATGCCAGTCCCCGGATGCGGCTGGCCTAAGCAGTCATCCCTGTGTACCATCAGTCCCTGGGCACAGTTAGTCTGTGAGCACAGATATTGTCAGGTCGTCGCCACTTCATGGGCACAGGGAGACTCAGTCCAGTGGGTGCTTGGGCGCAATCCCAGGAGGCGAGTCAGTCCTGAGTACAGATGGGCCCCAACACGGCAAGTCCTCAAGAGATCTCTGTGAACAGCTGTTCCTGGGCATAGTCATCCCATTGGCACAGTTAGTCCCCACACAGAGCTGGTTCCGGACAGCCAGTTCTCCCGCGGCACAGTCCCTGGTCATGGTTTTTTCTGAGCACAGATAGGCAGGCAGTCCCTGAAGAAAAGTCAATCCTTGACCTGAGGACAAAGTGGACCCAGGCCACTGAAACCCATCCCCACCCCTGTGGGTTAACAGGCAGAAAGATCCACTGCTCCGCTCCTTTATGTGCCAAGCTCCCGATAGAGGACTTCAAGTGGGACCCACAAAGAGGACAGGAAGTAGCCTCTGGGGTCCCTCGAGCCCTGTGTGGCCTGCTTCACAGCAGGAGGAGGTGCCAGGGCAAGAGAACTGTGGGGCAGAGAACTAAACCTGACCTCCAGCAGGCTCCTCTGGAGCAGTCTGCCTTCAACACAGGGAGGAGGGTTCTAAAACACAAGCAAAAGGATCTCTTCCTTCCCCGTTCCCCACCCAGCAGAATGGAGCCAGGGGTGTGCAGAAGAGCATGGGCTGCCAGCTTCTAAGTCTCTCCATGACCTGGCAAGTGCTAGACAAATGTCTCCTAGTTAGTTGTAAGGATATAAATTCCCAATTAGGTGGCCTTGTCCTCTAACCAACATCCTCATAACCTTAAGCATGGCACTAACAGGAAGGAGGAGGTGGCCAGTCCTGAGACATCGGTGCTGGATTTCTGACACCTCCTGATTTGATCGGTCTGGCAGCTCCATTGTCACCCAGTCCAGCTGGGAACAGAGCAGCAAGCCTCAGGGTCAGGACCCAGCCCTGATACAAAGGCTCTGTTCCCCAGGCCTGTCTGGTCCTCATTCCTCCGGTCCTCATTATTCCCTGAAGGGGACATGGCTTCTGCAGGACGATAATGCACTGTGACATCCCATTACCAGGCACCTGCCCTTTGTTCCCACCTTCCCCCACACACACTCCCCACATCAATGCATAATTGAATCGCCAGTCCAGTGGTGCCAGTCATTTCTGTTTCAGGATCTGGGGATGAGGTGAGCAACATGCACCAGTCACCCATTGCAGGGGACACCACCCACACATCAGACTGGCCACCCCTGACAAGCACCACTGTGCAGGGGACAGCTCTGCCCATCTGGATCCCTATGTTTGCATCTTCAAAAAGAAAATGAAGGAAAAATCTACTTCTGGGACAGTAGGGGAAGAGCACACAGCAAGGGAATTGTAGTCGGAAGGGAAACCGAGACGGAGGTTCTCTGGCAGTCAGCCAAGCCAGGGCTCACCAGCTGAGGTCTTCCAGCTGGAGATCCCCAAGGCTAAACCCTGCAAAGTGAATCATTTACTTAATAGTCTCTCCTTCACTAGTGTCCCAACCAAAGCCATCCAACCAGAGAGCCCAAGCGAAAGATTTCTGCCAATCCCAAGACTCTAAGGCTGAAAGGCAAGCCAACCCAGAGATACACAAAGCCTTAAACTGGGTCAATCTGGTTCAGGCTACTCCCAGCTGGCAGCAACCAGATCTAACTGATTCGAGCTGGCTCAAGTCAAACCAGACCTGATGGGGCCAGCTCAAGATATGTAAGGCTGGCCAAGACTGGATCGAGCAGAATCATCCTGGTTATGATCTGCTCCAATTACCTGCAGTCATTAGAAGGCCAGCAACTTACCCACCTTCTTTTGTGTTAGTCTTTGCCTGGTATATCTTTTTTTTTTTTTTCGTACAGGGATCAAACTCAGGACCTTGCACTTGCCAGGCAGGTACGGCATCACTGAGCTAAATCCCCAGCCCTGCCTGGTATATCTTTATTTACCCCTTCCTCTTAAAACTTCTCAATCCTTTTGTTTTTAGTATTATTTTATTAAGAATTGTTAATTTGAGCCAAGTGCAGTGGCACACTCCAATAATCCCAGCACTTGGGAGGCTGAGGCAGGAGGATCACTCCAAGTTCGAGGATACCCTAGACTACATAGTGAGTTCAAGGCCAGCCTGAACTACATAGCAAGACCCTGTCTCAAAAAAAAACAGGGGCCAGGGATTTAGCTCAGTGGTTCCGCCGCCTGCCTCGAAAGCTCAAGGTCCTGAGTTCAATCCCCGGTAAAAAAAAAAAAAAAAGAATTGTTAATCCAGCATCACATGACATTCAAAGGCTATATAATAATATGTCCTCCCTGCTGTTTCAGTGGCACAGTGATTGCACACTGTGCTATCCAAGACCCGGGTCCAGGCCCCCACAATGTAATTTCTTAGCTGTAAGATCTTTGAGTATATTACCTAATCTCTTTCAGTCTTTCAATCTCATGTGTAAAATATTTAATTATAGGACCTGACTCATAGAGAACAGTTTTGAAACTTGAAATATAGCTACAGGTAAAGTAGAGCTACGCCTGGTACACAAAAACCACTCAATATATGGAAGTTATTATATTATTGGTATCTCATGCCTCTGATCACTCACAGCATAGCTTCTGATGCCAAGCTTCTGTTAGTCAAGAAGACCCAAATGCAGACAATTGCACTGCTACTCCCTCACTGTGTGAACTTCAGTAACTCATAAAACATCTCTTAAACTTTGATTTCCTCAACTGAAATGGAGGCTTCTATTACCTGCCTCAAGGGTCATTTTGAGTACAGTAAGTCCCTGACTTACAAACAAGTTCTCTTCTGGGAGAATGTTCATAAGCTGGATTTGTTCCTATCCAACAGAGTCTTATACAGTACACCTATGAAAGTTTGCAACTCAAATGTTCATAAGTCAGGGATTTACTGTATTAATAAGGTCCACTGCATAAAGCACCCAGCACCATGCCAGAAACATGGTAAATGCTCAATTTATCTTGGTTATTACCGGATGGTTGGATGGATGGATGTTATTTTTATCAGTTATACAGAATGGGTTTCATTTTGGCAGATTCTCACATGCACATAACATACTTTAATCATTTCACACACACACACACACACACACACACACACACACACATTGTCCCCTTTGCCTGGCCCTCCTTGCTAGTCTCATATTTTAGAGGAGGCTTCAATGCACATATTTTGCTCATAGCTATCTCTTGGCTATATAATGCTAACTCTTCATAAGGCAGTGTGCTAAATGCCCGATGGATATTCACTCCATCAATGTTCATAACAGTCCTAAGAAGTAGATAGATAATATTATTATTCTCTTTTTCCACTTTTAGTAAAGGAAACTGGTCTTGGAACATAACACAGTACCAGGTGATTATGAAATACTTTAGGGAGGAAAGAAAATCTTATATCCACCATGGCAGAGAGCAGTGAAAGACCAGGACAGAGGATGCATCTTGCAAGGTGGTGCACTGAAAAGAGGGCAAGCTCTACAGTCAGCAAACCCCCAGCTCAAATGTTGTCTGGGAGTCAGTTTCCTCATCTCTCAAATAGGAATAAGAAAACCCAGCATGGTGGAGCACACCTGTAATCCCAGCATTGGGGAAAGTGAGGCAGGAGAAGGGCTGCAAATTTGAGGCCACCCTGAGATACACAGTGAGTTTAAGGCCAGCCTGAACTACATAGTGAAACCCTGTCTCAAAAAAAAAAAAAAATCCAGTAGGAATAAGAAGCCTGACCTCATAGAATTGTGAGGATTAAATGAGAAATCAATTATGTGCTCACAAAGTGCAAGTTGCCTCTTCTCTTCCTCCCCAAGGACATTAGGCATCTAACACAGTATACAGTTTCACAGTGGTATTTGTCTGGGGTGGCTCTTGTAGGGTACACAAACTTTTAAAAGAATCTTTAGATGGCATCTGCCCATGTGTGCGGTTCACTGCTAATGTGGCATCCGTCCAGAGGCTACCTTCCCTCTCTGCACACTGACCATCTACCAGCAGAGACATGAGCCTCAACTATCCCTCACCTTGCCCAGGTTTCTGCCAGAACTGAACAGAGCTGTACTGGAGAAAGCAACCAGAAGGATGTGACAGGCTGCGCCTCAAGTCAAATATACATAGTGCATGAAAATCCAGCCAGAAAGGGGAAGGAGGCCCGGGCTTTCGGGCATTCTCTGGGAGACACTACTAGAGGTTCCAGGACAAGACCCTGACCTACAGAGGATCCACTTAATCCTGCATCTACTAAGTCCTCCTCCTATATCTGCCTAAGGGCTGAGACCCTTCCTGGATGGCCACGATTCCACTCCCTACCTGGATGTTTGGGGGACAATATTCCCTGATCCTGCTCATCATGACAACACTGACAACTGTGAGGCTAAAAGTGACATCTGGCATTAATTTACAAAAAACTGCCAGACATTTTGTATAAAACTTCTTATTACATTCTCAACTCCTGAGAGACCAGGACTATTATCTCTATTAGACAGAAACTTATCAGTGATAGTCCTGGAGATTTGAGTCCATGTTGCCTCACTCCAGAGAAATATCCTGGGGGAAGTTTTCTGCCTCCAATGGAAGTGCCCAGAAGTTTTTTTCTGACTCCCGTCTTCTGCAAAGGTTAATGTCCTCTGTACAGCAGAGTATTCCATGGGAGAGATCGAAGGAATACAACACAGTTACTAAACTGAAGAAGCTCCAAGTTGATGAATAACATGTAGGGACCAGGCTTAATATGAATCGCTGCAAGGGTGATGAAAGACTTCAGCCCCAACGTGAGTGGTGGCATGCTGGGCCTGTCAGTCAGGTTCTGCTAGGCTGTGCTACAGGAACAGCAACCACTAAACAAAAACATCAGTCACTTAACACACAAAAAGGTCCACAACTCCCTTTCCAGTGGTGACTCAGGGATCCAGGCTGCTTGTGTCTTGTCGCAATGTCAACTGGAACACATGGCCAGCGGGTCACCATGGTACTTTCCAGCATTTAAATGTTTCATTCCAGAATGTCACACATCACTGCAGCTCACAGGCTACCAGCCAGATTGTCTCATGGCCCACAAGGAAGGTAGCAAGTATTGGGACCACAGGAATACAATGAGCAGTGTCTTTACCATAGAATGAAGCTATTCATCCAAGTCAGGCTGTACCATTCAAGGCCTAATATCCAATTTGGTTCTCCTCAGCCGTATCACTCTCAGGACATACATGGAAGTGCCATATCCAGTTCTTCGTATTGTGTTTTCAGAGGCTCCCAGATACACTAGCTTCCCATGAAAAGAGTTGAGGAGGAGACTTGAAACTTAAGTCTTGTGAGGAAGAGCTGAAAAGATTTTTGGACTGGAAGATCTCTGAAGGGTTATCATGGAACAAAGGAAAGAAATCACTCTACAGGGCCCCATAGGATGGAGCCCACAAACCAATGAAGATCACATGGGCAACTGCAAAAGGGACAGCTGAGCCCTTCTGAAGGCTGTGTTAGGAGAGCACATACTCCCTGCCCCAAGAATATGCAGAGTCCAGAAGATCATTTGTTCCAAATGCTGTAGAATTCAGTATCAAAGAGGTTGAAATAGACAAGGAGTAAGAGTCCTTACAGATGGGTCTACATGTCACATCTGTCCTTACAAATCAGTCTATTGAACAGCCTTATCCAGACTCTAAGTCTGTTATTCTAAGGCATCAGGAATGTCCTGACCTTCAGAGCCCCTGACAGTTAGATTAGGCTAAGCTTTGCTACAGTAACAAGAGCAAAAATAAAAAACAAAAAAGCTCTACAGTTTAACAAATACAGGTTCATTTCTCTGGAGTAGAATGGATTGTCCAGATTTGGCCTTCCTGGACTTGGTCTTCTCCCCGCTGCTTTTCTGGTAGGAAGCTGTGTCTGGTACCTCCCACTCTCAGGGACACTTATGAAGGACACCCAACATGAAAACAAATAAAAGGAAATCACCCCATCAGAGCTATAAGTAATAATCAATAATTCAAAGCCTTGATAAAGTCTTGCTGGAGAGTGCTTCAGAGAGAAGGCACAGGGCTGAGTTTCATGGTTAATTCAATGTCAATTAGCTGATTGCTAACTTCCCTCCAGCGAAATCGCATGCAGTGCAGGGGAGAGAAATCAAATGTGCTCTCGCTTTAACAAGCCTGGTGTTTCAATCATTCATCTCTGGCCGCAGGCTCAGAATCAATGTCAACAGACGTTCCCTCACAGTTTTATCAACCATTTCTGCATGCCACTGTTTTCTAAGCTGTCCTTAATTGTCCCACAGCCATCTCTGGGAACCAGGAATACTTGAAACCCAAACTCAGGAGAGTAGCCTTTTGCTTCCTGGAAGGCGAAGGACTCACAGTTCCTGAACCTCAGTTTCCCCATGATAACCTCCTCCTTCAAGAGTTCAGCCAATGTGACAATGTGTATAAAGTGAACATGAAAGACCTTTCTACTTAGTAAGTGTTCAACATGGGTAGTTTTCCTTCACCCTCACAGATTCTCAGGTGGGCCCACAGCTCACCTCCCCGCCTCTGGGCCCCTGCAGAGGCCATGGGAACCTTCAGCACCATGGCCAGAGCCTCTGCCCAGAAGCTGGAAGTTGGAGGGGAGGAGAAGGATGAAAAGATGCTGTGGGGCTCAGAGCTGCAGAGCCAGCTGGAAAATCAATGTGAAGGGACCCCAGAGATCACTGAGGAGGCCATATCCCTTTACATTAGAGGAAAGAGGCCCAGAGAGGGCAAGGAATTTGCCCGAAATCACAAAGAAGGTTCCAGTCTGGCTCCCAGACACATCTCCATTATCTTATGTTGACTCACAAATGGAAAAATTAAATTTCTGAGTTTCCTCCCACCCTTCCTGGGGACCTTAGGGGGTGGGGGACATAAGAGGAGAGTTACTGATATACAGGAAGACCCAGGAAAGAGCTGCCTGGAAGAACAGGTGGCAGCCCTAGTCCAGACCCCCTGATGCCCTTTGCCAATCCTCCTCACATTTCTGAGCTGGGGCTTTAATCAGTGTTCCACATACTTATCACTGTGCACAACACTAGGATGTTAGGAGGGGCTACCACACATACCCAGCAACTTCCCTTAGCACACAGATGCACCTCTCTGAGTACTAGCATCCCTATATCTTAGGTTGTGCCCATGTGTGTAACAAGGACAGATATGTTGTCCTGTTCAAGACTGAGAACATTCTATTCCTTGCAGGACCCACAAGACCTACCATGTCCTCTCCTTCCACTGGGCCTGGTGAGGAAGGCATGCTCTCCAGCCTCCTCTATCACAGCTGCCCCAGCGGCTGACTTCTAGGGGAACAGAAGACCTGGGAGTTCTGCTCACTAAGCCTTCCTGTGTCCTCTTCCACTTGGGAATCTGTGGGGCATTTGTTTTAGAAGACAGAAGAACTAAGCCAGGTGTGGTGGTGCATGCCTATAATCCCAGCTCTGTGGAAAGCTGAGGCAGAAGTACCACATGTTGAAGGTCAGTATGAACTTTATAGTGAGCTCAAGACAAGCCTAAACTACATAGTGAGAAACTGCCCCCCAAAAAAGAAAGAGGAAAAAAACTATAATTTCTGGTTCTTGTTAGGCAGTGAAGCATAATAGACCTGGGTTTAAATTATAGCTCCATTAAGGACTAGCCATGGATACCTCTCAGAACCCCAGTTTGGGCCAGGGATTTAGCTCAGTGGTTTTGTCGCCTGCTGCGCAAGCGCAAGTACCCAAGTTCAATCCCCAGTACCAAAAAGAAAGAACCCCAGTTTCCTCACTGAAGATAACAAAAGCACCAAACTTCAAAAAGTGTTGAGGGCATTAAATGAGATGATTCATGCAAAGTGCTCAACATAGTGTCCAACACACAGTGAGTATTTTATAATAGTAGTGAGTTTTCTTTGGGGGAAAAAAAAACTCCAGGGTATTCCAGGGGTGGCCCCAGTCCAAGGGCTGGATCTCTATCTGTGTGAAGTCAGAGTTCGGGCTCCTGAACTCAAATTCAAAGCTGGGCAATTAACTCATGACACATCCTTGGAAAACTGTCTTCCCAATGAGCCTCAGTTTCCTCGGCTATAAAATGAGAACAACACTCCTCATCCAGCTTACCTCCCAGACATATGGCAGGGTGCCACCAAATCCTGCAGGAGCTGGCCATGGAAGCCTCAGGGACTGGCTTCCCTCTTCAGTATTATTATGCTCCACTGGACCTCAGCCCTGCTGGTTCAAAGTTCTTCTATTTCCATAAAGCCATGACAGAGGCCATGGTGGGTGAGAGCAGCCAGGCAGTAGACCAGGCGGAGAGAGGAAGGACATCCCAAGGCTCTGCTGCTTCTACCAGGAGCTGGGAACAGAAGGCTTGGAATCCACTGCTCACATGTTTGCTGACTTCTCAGCACCCTGCCAGTGTCCAGCATTCACTTCTCAGCTTATCTGAGGAGAGAGATGAGCGGGATTTGGGCTGGGCAGACCTGACCAGACAAATGGCCTGAGCCCTTTCTCACTCCCGGCCTCACACACTTGCCACCTCCCTTGGTCTCTCTTTGTTTGTCTCTCTTTGATGACCCACTCTTCACACTCTCTCTCTCTCTCTCTCTCTCTCTCTCTCTCTCTCCTCTCTCTCTTTGTGCCATTTGTTCTCCATGGGATCCCCTGGCCTAGACACAGCCCCTGCCTTCCAGGCCCTGCCCTGTGCCCCAGGAGACTGACCCCAGAGACCGGCAGGGCCTGGGTGCCCATGGTTAGGACCAGGAAGTGGAGGCACTGGCAGAGGTTGGAGGGAGGAAGAAAGGAGGTTAGGGATTCCCTCCCACGCCTCCCTCCAGGGTGAGATTTTTAGCAGTGGCTGTGTTTCTCCATGACTACAACTTGCACTAGGAATCCCTTCCTCCACCACCCCAGCCCTCACTGGGCCCCAATAATACCCTTTTCTCCCTTGCCTGTCAGCCCTAGAGGTGGTGAGGGCTTTCAAACCTTGCTGGTCTCTAGGGCCTCACCACCTCTGGTCATTGCTTACTGCACTCCCTCCATGTCTCTGTAAGTAGCCCTTGTTTCAGAATACCATTGGAGGAGGCCTGGCCAGGAGCCCACCAGGCACTAATCAGCCCCATTCATGCTCTTTAGTGTGCTCCATATCCCTTCCTTAGAAGTCCTCATAAACTCAGGATGGGAAACAGTACAACGGCTTCTATCCCATCATTTAGTGCTGAGGGATGAAGGGAGGGGGTTTGCTGCTGTTACACACCCTACACACAGAGCCAAGAGTCCCTCTTCTCATTTCCCCACAGGCCAGAGAGAACTGGGGACTTCAGAGACCACAAACAGAAGAGCTGGGTTATAGCATCCCCTTTGCTACAAACCAGCCAACACATTTCAGAACCCACTTCCATCATGTCCCACAAAGTCATATGTGTCTCTTCCTGGCCAGCAAGAGCTCTTCAATTTAAGGGTATGGATGTGGTCTGTACAGTATAACCAGGAAACAGGTACCAGGAATTATTACTAAGCTCTCACAGGAAGCCAGAAAGCTCCTGCCCTCTCCAAGCCAGAAGGCAAGTGGGGAAAGGATGGTGTGCTAATGGGACAGCAAGCATCTGGCACAATAGCTGCTCCCTGCCCCATGGGAGAAGAGGAGCCACTGCTTTCCACAGGACAGACTGGTGATGGTAGGGTTGAGGCTGGCACTGGGGCAGGGGTGGTTATAAGGCTGGTCTGAGGTATGGTATGAGGCTAAGATTGGAGTGTTGGATCTGTGGGTGAGTCAGGACTAAGACTGATATTAAGGCTGGGCTAGGCTAGGCTGTAGGGACCAAGCTTGGAGGTGAGGCTGAGATTAGAGCTAGGGGTGGGCTGTAGCTGGGGCTGAGGGCTGTATTTGGGGATGGGGAAATGGGTTAGGCATTGAGGCTGAGGCTGGATATTAAGTTGAGTCAAGGGCTAAGGTTGAGTTAAAATTGGAGATAGGTTTATGGATGGAGCTGAAGATTGGATTTGGGGTTGTGATCAATGTGAAAGTAGGAAATTCGAGTAGGACATGGGTTAGGGTCAAGGCAGAGGCTGGAGTTCAAGCTGGGTCTGAAACAAAGTCAATATTGGGGTGAATCCTAAGTTAAATACTGAGTGAGAGCCTGAGCATGAGATTCCATAACCCTCCCTGCCCACTCGGGCCTCTCCCAGGCTTCGGGGATCTAACTGACCTGCACAGTGGAGATGTTGCCATAGGCACATCTCCTCCTCCTCTTCTCTGGGATGACTACTTTATTCATTCATTCATTATTTCATCCATCTACTCAATAAAAATGTATTAATCACTTACGTGCTGAATACTGCGCTACATCCTGTAAGCCCAGCAGAAGCAACCACTATCCTGTTTAGTTTTAGAAGGGAAGAAAGACAAGAACTCAATAGTCACAATGCTGCATGCACGATTTACAAGTGTGCAAAAGGTTATGAATGAAAGCAACAGGGAGCCACATGTCAGAAGACAGGGCTGGTGATAAGTCATGGAAGGTCACCGGGTGTGATGAAAGCCTCCTACATGGTTCAAAGTTAGCCCAGAGGGACCAGGTGACAAGCACTCAACTCCTGCTAGGAACCAAGGAGTGCTTCACAGAAGGGGTGGACTATGCTAGGCTCTCTACAGCCTCCTGTAACCAGGACACTAGGAAGCAGTAGATTTGGAGTCAGATAAACCTAAGCTCAATGCCAGACTGTGTCAGGTACAAACCAGCTGAGCTGTGTAACCTTGGGCAAGTGACTTCCCCTCTCTGAGCCTTGGTCCCATTTTTTAAGGTGGTGAAAGGAATTCCTACTTTGTGCAGCTGTGAAGATTTGATCTGATAAAATCCACAAGCATGTCAGGTGTCCAGCTAATGACAATTCTCCTCCCCTTTCCAGGGCCAGCGGTTAGAAGTAGCTTGGTACGAGCAGCCAGCACCTCACAGGTGCCTACACAGGGTCCCACTGTCCAGGGTTGAGCTGTCACCTCCCCCTGCCAGGCCAATTTCTCCCTGGAGTTCTGGCTTCCTGGAGTGTAACGGTGATTTACACAGCCATCAGGATAAACTCAAGGGCCGGGGATTTAGCTCAGTGGTTCCACCGCCTGCCTCAAAAGCACAAGGTCCCAAGTTCGATCCCCAGTACCAAAAAAAAAAAAGAGAGAGAGAGAGCAGGATAACTCCAAACTGGACTAAAACCTAATGACTGGAAATGAGACAAATAATGAAATTCTAGAAAGAAAATTTACAGGGGCAGATTTATTCGGTAAGTTTTATTTATGATACTGAGCACTTGGGGCTCTGGGAGGGGTGTGGCATTGGACAAATAAATCCAGGTCACACACTCCTGGTCCAGCCACTACCTCTGCCCAGCAGTCCTGCACTCCTGCCAGGCCAGAGACCTCTGCAGGGTCTCCTGTGCCCACTGGGCTCAAAGCCTCCCCACCTGGCTCTTTCCTTTTCTGCTGCCAGCCTCTCTGGGCCCGGCTCTCTCCTTATCATTTCAGCCAGGCTGCACCAAAAGCTGAACCCCAAGGACAAGGAGGGGGTGGCTGGAAAGCAGGAGCTCTAGGAGTGGCCTATTCATGGTTAGCACCAAACAACCCCTCAGTGGTCCCTGAGGCATGTCACCTGGCACCTTGTACACACAGGGGACACTGTGCTTATTGGTGACCTGGCCCAACTGCCCTGTGCTTTTTTTTTTTGGTACCGGGGATCGAACTTGGGTCCTTGCGCTTGCGCAGCAGGTGGTGAAACCACGGAGCTAAATTCCTGGCCCTGTCCTGTGCTTTTTTTATTACCCTCTTCCATATGCTAGACTCTGTCCTTGGGTTTAGGGGCAAGCAGAGGCCACAGACACCCAAGGACAAATAAAGTACCATTTCAGACCTTAGTGCAAGACCTTTTTGTGGTCAGGATAGGGGAACAGAGGGTAGGAGTCTAGACAGGAAACAGCCAATTCTGTGCTGCACCAGGGTCTACAGGAGCCAGAGACCTTTTGAGGTACTGAGCGCAGAGCCCTCTCCTGTCCCCTCTTCCCAGAGCTTTCTCTCCCTAGAGCACAGGGAATAGCTGCTGTCTTTTAAATCCTCTCCATGCCTTCTTGTTCATCATTCCCATTTGCCCCTTCCTTCCCCATCTGCTTCTCTTGACTTCAATGACTATTTGACTTATTTTCTGCTCTGTTCATCCCATCCCAAGGACACTGACCTCGTCGTTGCTGCTCAGATGTGGCCAGTAAGTTCCTGTCCCAGGACCTTTGCTTTGCCTAAAATGTTCCTCACTCAGTAAACATAACTCACTCCCTTATTTGTTTAAACTGTCACCTTCTTAGTGAAGTCAAGAGACCAACCTATCAAAATGTCAACCTCTGGCAAGAGATTTAGCTCAGTGGCACTGAACCTGCCTCAAAAGTGAAGGTCGTGAGTTTGATTCCTGGTGCCAAAAAAAAAATTTCAACCTCTCCTGGACACTAATTATCCCTTCTCCTGCTTTATTTTTTCTCGTTAGCATACATCACTAAATGCTTTACAGTTTACTTCTTGGCCTTATTTATTAGATGTCTTTCCCCACTAGAACAAGCTTTCTCCAAGAGAAAAAAGATTTTTATTAGCTTTGTTTGCCACTATAATCCCTAACCCCAAGAACAGTGTCTAGCATATGGAAGGTGATAATAAAAAAAAGCACAGGATGGGCCAGGGATTTAGCTCAGCGGTGCCTCTGACTCCCTTGCAAGTGCAAGGTCCTGAGTTCGATTCCTGGTACCAAAAAAAAGAAAGCACAGGACAATTGGGCTAAGTCACTAACAACATGGTGGCCCCTGCGTGTGCAAGGTGCCAGGTGCCAGGTCCTCTGCCAAAGGTTCCCTGGATGAGATCCGTTAGCAGCTCATTCAGTAAATGTCCCAGTGCTTGCTCCTGTGCCTGGACACAAGCACTGCACTGAAGCAGCTCCCTGGCTAGGGGTGGCTCCATGTGTCCAGTGCATGGTCCCTCAGAGATGACCAGAAGTCTGCAAGGGAGGCCCCAGGCCAACAGCAGGACTGCAGGAAGTGCTGGCAAGAGCCCTGTGGAAAAGTAGGGCAGCCTGGTGTGGCACATCACAGGATGTAGAACCACAAGTGCTCCCAGCCACCATCAGCTGTATGGCCTCAGATGTTCCTCACCCTCTCTGTGCCCCTGTTACCTCCTCAGCCAAATGAAAACTACATACTGCCCACTCACTGGCTGACTGTGAAGATGAGATGAGTCTTACAAAACAGGCCCAGAACATAACAAATGTACAATAAATATTAATCATTTTTAGTACTGCTTTTATTATTGTTATTGAACACGGGCAAGGGGGAAGAGGAAAGAATTCAAGGGAGCAGCCTGGGTAGAGACCAAAGGCAGAGAAAGTAGAGGTGTGATCAAGATGAGAGAGCGCAGAGCCCTCCACGCTGGTCCCAGGGCCATGCTGGTAAACCTCTAACAACCAGCTCTCGCAGGGCACCCAGGCCTGTAGTATTTGCTGGGTCCTGAGGTATAAATACTCCCACCATGGCAAATTTCAAACTACCACTGTAAAATCACTGAACTTGGGGAAGGATGTATGCTGGGCACTCACAGGTCCACAGGCTCTACCCACCCCAGGGCCTGAGGGGAATGGCTCCATCTGACCCTCCCCTGGGCCCCCACGTGATGTACTGATGGGGTGGAGGCAGGCAGAGACCTGCTCAGTTACAGCCTAAAGTCACTGTGTGGATGGATCTCAGAGATCTCTCACACAGGGAATCTGGGAATCTTGGAAGCCAAAATCTCTCTCTCTTGCACACACACACACACATGCACACATGCTCACACGCTCACACATACACATGCATAGACACACACCCCTGCATCCTCAGCCCTGAGCTCCATGGCCATCTGGATCTGGGCACCTCCGCCTCTGGGGAGAAGCAAGGTAGTCTGAGCTCCTGGTGTCCTAAATGGATGCAGAGATGGGCACCTCCCCAGATTCCACATTCCAACCTCACCTCTGAATTCCCTTCAGAGGGCCCTGGTCCCTCCCTTAGGCTCCGATGGAACTTCAGAGACCTGGGGCTGTGCCAGCCCCAGCAGAGCTGCTCTTCCAAGGGGGAGGGGCCCTCAAAGCTCCAGGGTTTGCCACCTTGCTCCCTCCTCCTCCCTCCCACCCCCCTCCCCAGCAGGTTATCAGCGTGAAAACAGGAAGGCTGGCAGAGCTATTAATAATACATGAAGCAGAGCTCTGCCCCGATGAGGCGGGCAGAGGCGGAGAGGCAGCTCCAGTCCCTGGGAGGGAGAGCCCAGCTGCTGGGTGCCTGCCTGGCTGGGTCTTGGGGCATGGGCGAGGCCCTCTCCTTCTCCCACTTGCTTTGTGTGCATCCAGCACTAAGGACAGACACCTCCATCTTGCTGTTTCCCTCCTCAACCACTGCCGGAACCCTGAAGAAGCTTCAGCCAGTATAGACAAGCTTTAGCCTGAGATGCAAGAGTTTTAGGTCCTGGAAGTTGGGGAACAACAATCCAAATCTTGGTGTCAGATCTGAATCTCAGTCCAGGCCCACCTACTATGTGACTTTAGACAAATCACTTTACCTCTCTGAACCTCAGGTTCTTCAGAAAATCAGAAACTACCGAGGAAAGGGTAGGAAGAAACAAAAGAATAGAAGTGATCTCCTATTACATGGTAGATGCTCAAAAAACGGTAGCTGGGGCTGGGGATTTAGCTCAGTGGTCCCCGCACCTGCCTTGCAAGTGCAAGGTCCTGAGTTCGATCCCGGTAACAAAAAAAAAAAAGTTAGCTGGGTATTATTTCTATGACTGTGAATTTGGACAAATTTTTTCCATCCCCGGGCTTCAAACTTCCTATTATAAAATGGGAAAGTTGAACTAGGCGACGTCTAAGAGCCCTTCCAGTACCAACAGGATTTTCAAGACTACAAGGTGAGAAGCCCAGGCCTGCCGATGCCACTAGGACTACTAGGCATGTCCCATCCTGTGGCCCTATACCCCAAGAATAGGAAAGGAAAGAAGCTTACTGTGGGAGTTTGAAAATTGAGCCCTGAGCCAAGTTTAGGAATGGGACAACAGAGACTGAGTCTTCTTCACCCCAGAAGCACTGTGTATCCCAGGACTCCCTCTCTGTCTCATGTGCAAAGCAAAGGGCTGACACTGCATGAGGTTACAAGGACACAGAGCAAGGCGGGGGCTACCAGTTCAACTAAGGAAACAATGCCTGGCCCTACATTGGTGTCTCTCTGAGGCATGGAATAAATATACAGTCACACCAACGTGGAGGATCAATTTATGATGTGATGGTTTGGATCTGGTTTCATCCTCTCTAACTAATGCTAAAATCTGATTCCCAGTGCAGCAGTATTGAGAGGTGATTAAGCTGTTAAGAGGGATTAATGAAGTTCTCATGGGAGAAGGTCAGTTACCACGAGAATGGGTTGTTATAAAGCAAACCCAACACCTCGTGTTTTGTCTCTTCCATTCCATTCACTCCTACTTGCCTTTCTTCCAAGCTATAATGCAGCAAAAGCTCCTGGCCTCAGCTTCTAGATTCGTGACATAAATAAAATTCTTTCCTTTGTAAATTACCAATCTCAGGTATTGCCTTACAGCAACAGAAAACAAAGATATATGACTAACAAATAGAACTATAATAGTTAACACAGGCTACTTTGTGTTCTAAGTACACTGATACAAATTAACTCATTTCACCCTTGTTATCCAAGGTCTTAGAGCAGCTAACCCGGGGATGGCAAGTAACGCAGCCAGTCTGGCCCCAGATCTTCACCTACTACACTCCTGATGCTCTGGTGGGAGCAGAATGGCACTCAGTACTCTGTCTCTATTTCAGTTTAGGTCTTTGCCTGTGGTCACTCTGCAGCTCCACCTCCAACAGGCAGCTAGGAGCCCAGCCCCTATTTGCTGCCTTCATCTTCGGTCCAAGCCAAGTCTGGCCTGGGCAGGGACGGGGTCAGGGGTCAGGGTGACAGGTCAAGGAAAGTGACCCGAACTCTCAGGCCCACAGTAGCAACTTGTTTCAAAGCTCACCCACCCACACCTTGAGCCACACTGTTTTGCCAAGATAGTAGCTACTCAACCACTTCCAGTTCCCAGCCTGCATCCCAGCCTGTTTGCTTACCACAGTCGGCAGTAACACAACTTCATTGCTCCAAAAGCTGTGTGCTGGCAGGGGGCCAGCAGCCCCAGAGCAGCAAGGCAGGCTGCCAGGCAGCAAAACCCCACTCCTGGAGCAGTACACAGCCTCACCTGATAACCACACTAGCATCCTCCAGAGCTGGGAGTGAGGACCTGGTCTTCCAGGGGTGGGAGCATCATGCTGGCTTTCCCACTACCCCGGCCCTCCGGACAGCTGCTGCCAACCCACAGCCAAAACAGATCCCTTCCTCTTGGCTTTAGAGAGTGGGGGACTTTCTTTCACAAGGAGCTACCCTACAAACCAGGTGGGGAGAAGAAATTCACAGAGAGGTGATAAAAGTATAAACACTGACCAACTCCCCACTAACACACCAACTCAATAAACATAACTGAGTTGGTGGCTGCTTCTAACATCAGTCAGTAGGTGGAGGGAAGGAGGGAGAGAGGGGTACATGGATGGGTAGATGGGTAGGTGAGTGGGCAGGCAGATGGATGGATAGATCGATGGATAGGAGGACATATGGAGTTATGATTTCCACATTAGCATAGCCCACCATGCAAGACTTTGTTTTTCCTTCGTCTCACACAAAAACCCCCTTTGCCAGGTTTTTTATTTACTGAAGACAGACTAAAGTGTTAGGCTATTTCCTTGGTCTCTGCATTGTTGGCAAATTTCTGTTCATTCTTCTCTGCCCCTTTTCTTCCAGGAGAGGGGGAAGAGCCCAGGCCATGGGCAGTCAGGAACTGAGAAGCCCACCCTGGCTAAAGCCCTGTGAGCTGTCAATTTTAAGGAAGGACAGAGTCAGCCAGGCAGGGGACATACCACCTCTAACACAGGTAGTGAAGCCACAGGGAGTGTTTCAGGACATTCATCAAAACCAGGTGTAAAGGGCCGGAGATTTAGCTCAGTGGTTCCACCGCCTGCTTCGCAGGTGCAAGGACCTGAGTTCGATCCCCGGTACCAAAAAAAAAAAAAAAAAAAAAAGCAAGTGTAAAAATTTCTCTTTCTCTCTGCCAAGAGCTTCAGCCTTGAGCTGGAACCTGGCTCCTGGAGCAGAGTCCAAGGGCAGAACTTGAGCTATGTAGAAGGGCTAGAAGGCCCTGGTCAGGAGCTGAGTTGCAGAGAGGCACAGGGAAGATATGACTAGGAGGCCCCCAAGGAGAAGCAGTCTAAGGAAGGCCTGGCTGGATGACCCCCATCCTCCCTAGCCTCAGTCCTCTGGAGGCTTCCAGAACAAGAAAACCCTGGAGCAGAACTACCCAACTTGGCCTCTAGTGGGGATCCTGGTCATTCTGGGTGGCTGACATCACATGCTCAACATAGCTGGCAGATGGGAAGAGGCTGCAGGAATCAGAGGGAGACCTCCCAGACTTCTCCAACTCACTGTGGGGATTAAATGAAGTAGCATATGGGCAACCCTTGGAAACAGCCAGGACCAAGTGTTAGCTCCCAACACCAGGATAGTGCCTGGCCCAGAGTAAGCACTAAATATTTGTCGAATGAGTGAGTGAATCCTGCTCTCACTTAGCTCCTTCTACTACGAACACCAGAGGATAGGTACTGATATTGCCTCCATAGCTACTGTGGAAATTGAACACATTAAGCTCATTCCCACCCCAGGGACTTTGCACTGGCTGTTCCCTCTGCCAAAAGCGATTCTCCCACATATCTTCACATGGTTCATGCCCTCACTTGATTCAGATCTCAGCACATGGAACTAATAAAAGGTTTTGACCATTGCCTGCTGGCAGGCTTCCCCTACCCAAAGTTGTCTTTCCTTTCCCACCAAGGACCCTCACCTAGTACACACACACACACACACACACACACACAATCCTGACTATACAACCTCAGGATCCCCCTCCTACCCAGGTCCTCAGAGTTCCCTTCCTACCCAGATCTAGGTCTTGAGCTACAATAGCTCTGACTATTGCAGGTGGCCCTACCCATAGGATGCTAATGGCCAACGGTGCCCATGCATGATAAGACTCACCCAGCCCACCCAGGAGACCATGCTCTGTCCCCAACCTCCTACGTTCCCAACCAGCTTTGCAAAAATCCATAGTATGATGCAAACCACAGAGTCCAGTGGACCAGAATTTAAGAATCCTTGCTCTACCATTTACCAGCAAACATTGCTTTTGTTGAGCACTTCTTATGTGCCAGCCACTGTGCTAAGTTCTCCGCACAGGTGAGCTCATTTCACCTGTACAGCCAAGAGAAGGGTGCTATCCTCATGCAACCTCTAGCTGGAGCACAATTACTGGCTATGTGCTTGAGCTCCAAAAGGAGACAGAGCTGAATGCCAATCCAGGCTGCTCTCCTCACTTGCTGTGTGATCCTGGACAAGTTACTGCAGCTCTCTGAGTCTGTTTCCTCTTCTACAATGAGGAGATAAGATAGCCACTATCTCTATGGTCCCCTGTGAAGATTTAAGCAAATAACGTGTATAAGTACCACACTGTGCCAGGAATGCAGTCCTCAATCAAAATTGGGGCCTGCCCTTCCCTCCTTATCTCACCAGCTCCCCTGCCAAAGCTTACAGGCTGAGACTGATCTTCCCCACACTTCCAGGCACAGGGCTGGGCACTGCCAGCTCATACAGAGAATTCTTGCTGATTGGCAGATTTTCCCAATTCCTGTCCCAGGCCCTGACTGCAGACACCACTCCCTCACCTGGAGCATCTCAGCAGGGGATTCCCAGCCTGGGCAGCCCCAGGGGGAAGGCACTTCCGGAGGGAAACCCCTCCCTGCCTCTGGAAGCCTTCCCCCCACCCACCATGGCCCCACCCACCATGGCCCCACCTTAGAGCCCAGATGCTGCCCTGGTTCCCTGGGTCTGAGCTCCTCCCTAGAGAGAAATCCTGGCTGCCACCCTGGCTTCTCTAAGACTGTGGGCACCTACAGGCCCAGCAGTCATTCACCCCAGTGCCCAACCACCCTGACCCTGCCATCTGCACACAGAAACCCTCACTCACACCAGCTGCTCAAATCACCACCCCCAGAAGCGCAGACTCCAGTGTACCAACCACCTACCCATAGAAGGCACTTTCACCCCACTCGGCAGCTCTGACACATGCCCCACCTTGGCCATGTCCTCACCAGCCATGACCTCTGCAGGCCCCTGAAGCTTGGCAGTAAAACCAGAGAGCCACTTTGCCATTCATCAAAGACACTCAGAAATAAATATGTGTAAATCATATGCAAACCAGGTAGAAATTTACATCTCTTACTGCTGAGTCAGCATCTCCAGGCACCAGGGGAAGCTGCCAGCAGCTCAGGTTTGGGACAAGGGCCCTCAGCACCTGGGGGTCCATGGAATAATCTCAGATTCATCATCTGAGATTCTAGAACTTCAGGTTGGAAGCATCAACCGTTATTTATTGATTACCTACTATATGCCAAGCATTCTCCTACATATAGCTACTACATTAAATGAAATATCATGTAAAGTGCATGCAACGGTCCTGGTGTAAAGCATCCAATCTATAGGCACTATTGTTAATATCTGATCAATGAACTTTCACAACAACAGCAATAATCATGAGTATAATGAACATCAATAATAATAACAGTACTGGGCCGGGGATTTAGCTCAGTGGTTTCGCTGCCTGCTACGCAAGCACAAGGACCCGAGTTCGATCCCCGGTACCAAAAAATAATAATAATGATAACAACAACAACAACAACAGTACTCACTGAGGGCCAGGGATTTAGCTCAGTGGTTTTGCTGCCTGCTGCACAAGCACAAGGACTCGAGTTCAATCCCCCATACCAAAAAAAAAAAGACATGTAAATAACAGTATTCACTGCTATCATTTACTGGGTGCTCCCAATACTGCAAGTTTTGGGTATATAGGGTTGGCATTGCACCCCCATCCCTTCAGGCCCTACCATTTCAGTGCACTTCAGCCTGACTTCCAACTGCCTGCAGCTGCAGCTTTGCCTGAGGCTTCTTCTGATCAGGAGGCTGCTCTCCCCTCCCAAAGCAGACCCAAAGTGCTAGAGAACTAACAACCATCTCCAAAATCCGTGGGTATATAAATGACCCAGCTCATGTAAATGACTCATCTATCAAGTGGGACAACTTTCAGGAGTGTGTGTCCAGCACTGGTGCCGGATGATCCTCAGGGGTCACTTGCAACTTGCTCAGTGAAGCTCCCTCTACTGGATTCCTCCCTTCCCTTTCTCACCTGCCCACTCTCTACCAGTGCTTCCTGGATTTACTTTATTGCATGCATTCAAACCTTATCTCAGGGTCTGCTTCTTGAGAAACCTGAACTGAGACACCGTGCATACCTCTTGAAATCCTCAGGACAACCTTCAGAAGAAGGAATTTGCTTTATCAGGATATCAGGCTCCTGGCCACATTCTGTGAGGCCCTGCTAGATCTGATCTGGCCTCCTCAGGGATCCTCATTCTCTCTCCTCCACCACTCTGCTCAGCAACACTGGCCTCCTCCTAATCCTTGGAAACATCAGGGTCTCTTGACACCCCTGCTGACTTCTCAAGCAGAAACCCTCTCGCTGCATGACCCTCCTGCAAGTCTCCCCTAGAAGGACACATGGTCAAGGGGCCTTTCTCAACCACTGAATCAGGTCTCTCCAGCAATTCCATCGTATCACCTGCTGAGAACCCCCTATAACTCTTGCTTGTGAATGTGTTTACTTGTCTGATTTTCTTCTAGAATGTATGTCCCTGGGGGCTGTGGCTATCTTTTTCATTGTTATGTCCTCAATGCCCGGCCCAAAACAGGTGATCAAAAACATTAGTTGAAATAGAAGAACAAAGTACTTGCACTCCTGGCTACGGTTGGGGAAACTACAGGTCAGAGAGTTTAAACAAATGGCCTGTGGTCACATAGTTGCCAAGAGGCCAAGTGTGTTCTCAAAATCAGGGCTGTCTGGCACCAAGACCATTATTTGAACTACTGTAGTACTCGGTTTCCATTGTATTAATGGGGAAACTGAGGCTCAGGGAAGTTGGCTAAGAGCTACAACAGGGACTTGAACATAATCTTCCTGACTGTGAGATCAGTGCTCCTGCCACTAAACCTTACACCTACCCTCAACTCTCCCCCAAACCACTGTCCAATACAAAAATCCTCGTGTGCATTTCTGAGAGGCCGATCTTGTACTGAAAATCAGCTGTTCTGCCTTTATTTACATCCTTTCTGGATCAGGGAGCACACTGTGACAGGTGGGTTTTACAATGTCCTGGACTATGGCTCCCTAAAATATCCATGGCTCGGTCTGAACTCTGCTCCCTAACCCAACAGAGCTTATCCATTCCCTGGGCCCAACACCAGCCCTGCAGACACTCAGAGACAGAAGCTGCAATCTAAGTGGCCACTAGTGGTGGGCTGGCAACATAAATTACAGTACATGGACACCGCAGAGTTATACTCTACAGCAATCAACACGGTAAGGCAGACAGACAAGATGTATTTTTAAAAACAGATGGATAGATATTCAAAATACATTGTTAATTTTAAAAGACAAGTTTAAAAATATCATATATTTTGTGCTTACATCTTCCATCAAAAAAGCTGTATCTATAGCCAAACTTGATGGCACACATCTGTGATTCCAGTGTTCCAGAGGTGAGGCGGGAGGATTGCTGTGAGTTCAAGGCCATCCTGAACCACATAGTGAGATCTTGTCTCAAAAAAGCAAAACAAAACAAAATGTTGTATCTATCTTTACATCTACACAGAATACATCCATAGCTATAGATACATACACCTTATGTAACTTTGGCTAGTTTATTCAACTCACTGAGCGATATTCAGCTGTATAGTATGGGGATATTAGTTTAACCTTATTCAGTTGTTTTCCTGTGGGTAAAATGTGTAAACTCACCATGTCCACATAGTAAGCACTTAATACATCTTAGCTCTTCATGATGTGTGCCTGTGAAAGAAAATTCTGGAAAGATATAAACAATGGGAGTAGTTATGAGGGGTGAGGCAGAGAGGTAGGTGGAGGGTTCCCATGTTCTGTCAGACACTGCTGGGGTAAAGAATTTTTACAAATGAGCTTGTGCTGCTTTCGGGAGTGGAGGTTACCAGGAACTGAACACGGGCCTTCACGCTAAGTTACAACCCCACCATTTTAATTTTTATTTTTATTTTTACTTTAAGAGAGAGTCTGGCTAAGTTGCTAAGTTGCTCAGGCTGGACTCTAACTGGAGATACTTCTGCCTCAGCCTCACAGAGTGCTGGGATTACAGCTGTGCACCACCACACTTGACTTGTATTGATTTTATCAACAGCAAAAACAATAAAGATATTGCTATTGGGTAAAGTAAAAGCCACAAAGGCAGAGATCACATCCCCAGAACACGCTTCTCAGCAACCTCCTCAAGGCTCCGTGCCGCTCCCTATCTGGCCCTTCTCTGGGGGACCAGTATCCATCTGACCTGGCCAGGTGCCAGGGAGACCCAACCAGTGAGGGTAGTTTGCTCTGGACACCGTGTTTATATTGACAACAACATGCGTGTTTCATCTCTTCCAGGCTGAGCAACCTCCAGACCCTGCAGCTTCTCCACTGAGCCAGGCCTCTCTGCTCCCCTGCCTTCAGGTAAAGGTCCTGACATTTTACTGGACATTGCCCTCCTGATTAGATTTAGTCCCATCCCCACAGCCTACAGAGAGGTTATTAGATCTGGATTCATGGCCGATCCCTGACCTTCACTGCTCTTCCTTGCACCTGCCTACAGCAAATGTATGGAATCGTACCATCCTGTTCATCTTCATCTTGGTCATGGATAAAGAATGTTGGGCAGCTGGGCGTGCTGTAATCTCAGCACTCTGGAGGCTGAGGCAAGAGGATCACCAACAGATCAAGACCACCCTGAACTACATAATAAAAACAAACAAACAAAGCATGTGGGCAGAACTGAGCCCAAATGGGCCCTTGTCTTGGGCCCCTTATGCAGCTCCTTTGGCTACAGCCAACCAACCAGGTATGAATAAGATACAGCCTCTTCTCTGAGACTGAAAGCAAGTATCTACAGTATCTCTTATTGGCCCCCTTTAAAAAAAGAAGGAACTAAGATCACAGGGCACAGCCATGTGGTCATTCAACAGGCATTCTTTATAGGCGCCTACTATAGACAAGGAACTTTGTTGGATGCTAGAGGACAGTGGTGAAACAAAACTCATTTGTTAATCACATGGGCCTCTCGATGCTAACACAGACAATGAAAGCAGGGCAGAGGCTGTCGCTTGATCTAGAAAGTGAAACTTCTCAGCACCACTGATCTTGAGTTTGGATTTGTTGGATGAGAAGTAGGGGAGAGAGAGCATCCCCAGCAGAGGGGTCCGTGTGTACGAAAGGAGGGGATGGGCCTGGTGTGGTTGGGGGAACACAGCTGGGTGCTGCTGACTTCAAAGGTATGCAGAGGCAGAATCACCAGGGGCTTTGGGCTTGATGATGTACATGACAGCACAGAAGGCTCTGGACACCATGACATGTCCCAGTTGTATCTTAGCAGGGACACTCTGACTTGAGTCAGTGACCCAGACAAAGGGCAAGAGGAACAGAGAGTCATCCAGACCAGACATTTATAGGCCCCCCTAATGGCTCCTTTTATACTTTCCTTTAACTTCAGTTTCCTGGAGCCACTGGCATGTAGGCTTTGCCCATCCCTTGAAGTGTCTAGAGCAAACAGGCTAATGGGCCTACAATTAAAGGTAAACTGAGGCACTCCATATAAGAGCCCTTCCCTAGCAGAAAGGACATGAGTCCTGCACACACTCTGTTCTCAGCCACAAGCTAAAGTTGAGACCTGCGGGTGATTTTATCTGTAATGACAAGTCCATCCCCAGGCTCAGAGAGGGATTGTTCCAGACCCAGCAGACATCCCAAGCCAGACACGTGTCCAGAGCTCAAGCAGACATTGCCCCCAGGCTAGGAAGCTGTTGCACCAGGCCCAGAAAGATGTTGTGCCAGGCTCAAACACATGTCCTGGGCCCAGACAGAAACTGTCCCGGAGCCAGATAACACACTGGGCTCGGCCAGGTGTCCCAGCCTCAAACAGATGTTGTCTCCATCCCAGGCAGATGCTACCCCAAGCTCAGACAGATGTCTGCCACCAGAGACATACAAAGATGCTGAGAGGTCCCTGGGAAAATAGAATTCCTGAATCTTCCTTCACCACTTCCACTGGCTATCCTGGAGAAACTCACAGAAGGCCAACACTGAGCCCAACCAACTCTCCCTGACCCTCCCAACTCTTGAAAGCCAAGGAGCTCTCTCGTTCTGTTCCTCCCCTGACTCCAGGCAGCTGCTGCAGGGATGAGGAGGGACACATGATGTGGCCACAAAAGAGCACATGTACAGGGGCACAGAGCAACTGGGCCATCTGTGAGGCGGTAGACAGCTGATGCCCAGGCAACCTGAGCTGAGTATGGGTAGAAGAGCATTAGAGAAAGGAGTTGGTTGGTGCAAGGACCAGGCCCATTAAATCCCGACTCAAACTCCACACTCTGGGACTAGAGGAGAGGAGAAAGTCCTGAGACCCCATCCCCAGACACATACACACTCTGCCCAACACCTGGGGAATGTCATTACTGGGTCAGTTGAAGATCATTACTACTCCAACGCTGCCTGCATTAAGATAGGGAGAGGGATCCGAAGACTGGTCCTGAGTTGACACAGAGTGGGGAAAGGGTCCCATTCATCAGTTTGGATCATCCTGGCTAGAGGAACAGGCTTCCTTCCCCCAAGAGCCCTCATAGTAGCATCAGGGGCCTAGAAGGAAAAAGAACATCCCCTTCCTGGCCACATATCTCCCATCAGGAAGCTAGAGCTGTATGCGCTGTGGCTATGCAAAAGTGGGACTTCTAGGGCCAGAGATTTAGCTCCATGGTTCCAGCGCCTGCCTCCCAAGCGAAAGGTCC
Source organism: Heterocephalus glaber (assembly GCF_000247695.1). The sequence goes on along the minus strand of NW_004624764.1, from coordinate 20,692,478 downwards.
CAAGGTCGATCCCCGGTACCGGAGAGGAGTGGGGGAAAGTGGGACTTCTAGAACAGTTGGGTGATGGATGTCTCTGGGCACAAGAGGGGAAGGGGAGTAAGAAATGTTAACTGCTACAGCCTGACCTCTCCTCGCTTCCCCTTCAGGCAGCTCATGCATATGTAAATAAACCCGGAGCTACCTTCCCCCAGGTGCTGGCCCGGACTTCCCTCGTGGTCCACCTTCCTGCCTTCAAGAGCTACCCTGAGGCTGAGAAAGATGAGGTGTCTCTCACGCAAAGTAAAATGGCATCCCCTAAACAGGAGAACCTTCTATCCCTCCTTGGACAGAAGCACTGCCTGACACAATTACAAATCCTAATGCACACACATTACTAAAACCAAGCACACAAACACTTATGGGCATCTAAAGTATCAACACACAAAGTCCTGCTAGTGTGCTAATGTACAGTCACTATACATACAAGCACACCAAGCCACCCACACATTGTTGTAAACACTGATGCACACAAATGAAAAGGAACTCCCCTCCCTCTCTTCCCCACCACCCAAGCTGCTCATATCTCCAATTTTCAATGGGGCCACAAAGTCAAGCCCAGGCCCCCAGAAGGCCCCTTACTCTTTTAACAAGGGTAAAGGGGACTTAAATTATCACTCTCTCACCTCCCACCTCACCCTGTGGTGGTGAATTTTGCAGCCATCCAGAAAAAAAGGTGTGTCTTTAAAAAAGAAAGAAAGAAACCAAAACCCAGCCCCAGCCTTTCAGGGTGATTAATCCCTACTAATGATTTAACGATTTGCAGAGATCGTGTTCTGCATAACTGGATTGTGGGCATTAACACCAGCTCAGAGGCTTCCATTCTGCTAAAAATGAAAGTAAACTTCAAGAGCAATTGACCAGTCCTAATTTGAATATACAAAGGGAGGACCCCTGCTCCCACCCATAGGCCAGGGGCTGGGGGCAGGTGGTACAAAGAACAATTCCTCCCAAAGGGATACTTCATCTTCCATTCCCTCTTCCCTTTAAAGACTGAAATCAAAGAAGCAAGACTGGTTCCTTCTCCTGCCAAAGGCAGCAATGTCCCCCCTTCCATCAATGTCCTTCTCAGTCCTAGGCTCTAGAGGACACAGGAAGGACAGAAGTGGTGCCAGACACCCAGAAGGGCTGAGTTTAGAGGGAAGAAGTAGGGCGTAAGAGCTATGAACAACCATCACAGCCCACGTAGTTTGGACAGCTTCCGGATGGTGACGAGCACTATGCTTCTGTCTACCAGACCCACCTGCACCAAGGCAGCAGATGAACAAGATGACCCTGGCAAAAAATAAGAACCAAGATACTCATATAAAGATACAAGATCCCAATGATGAATGTAACTGTATTTTATACTGAAAATGTACCAATAAACTTAATGGGGGAAAAAAAAAAAGATGACCCGGGCACATCCACTCCCAAGACTAGAAATCTTTGGCAGCCAGGACCCTGCCAGACTCTTCTAGTTAAAACCACATTCCAGGGCCAGGGATTTGGCTCAGTGGTGCTGCCGCCTGCCTTGAAAGTGCAAGGTCCCAGGTTCGACCCAGGTACCAAAACAAAAAAGCAGGGCAGCAAACCCCAGTGGGCGTGATCGCTCCTGACACCCTTCAGCAGGGACTGCTAGCAGAAGCAGACAGGTTCTGCTTACTCACCCCAGACAGCCAGAGAGAAAAACCATAACATACTTTCCCTTCCCAAGCTTCTGTCTGGGCAGAGATTTCATCCAACCTTCTCAACCAACCCAACACAGACCAGCCCGCCCAGTTTACAGATGAAGGGGCCTCGGGTCACAGAGATTAGGAAACTGAGACTGGCCCAGGGTTATCCAGCAGGCCTGAGTCAGGGCCCAGGTGAAACCTAGGACCCTTGTCTCCCAAGCCAGGCCTTCTGACAAGGCAGGATCTAGACCAGGAGAAGACCAGCGGAAGGGAAAGGAAGTGCACTGTGAATGCTGCCCCAGCCCAGCCAGCCTCAGGCAAAGACTGAAAGCCCATCACACACAACAGAGGACATCCTCAGGTAGCTCCTACAGCAGCCCTGCCTGTGGGCCCCATCTCTCCTCTCTTTACCTCTCCCCAGCATTCCTTACTTGGAAGAACACCAGGTAGTATATCCTAGAGCCTCGCTTCCCCCAGCACTGCACAGGTCTTGGGTCCATGGCTACAGCTACTCTCTGTACTTCCTGGACTCCTGAGCCACTGACTGACAGAAAAGATATTAGGGAGTAACGGAACTCAGAAGCCAAGGGTGAAAGCAGTCAGAGCCAGCTGCCTCGGGGAGACACTGTGCCTTTCTCTCCTCACCAAACCTGTGCCTGGCGTGCCCGTGTGCAGGCTGCCCTCCCCAGCACACAGTGGCCCCCAGGGTGCTGAAGGCGGCTGCCTTGTGACTGTGCTTGCCTTCTAGAGCCCACGTCTGTTTCTCCCAGGAGGAGGTCTGTGTCTGTAACCCCGGGCTTTGCAGACAGGGTATAAAGGGCTGAAGCTTGTTTAGCTACGCTCTACACTGCAGAGTCCCCCACCCCCACCACTCTCAGGCTCAGAGACCCCCCACAGTGAGGACCCCATCTGCTGGAGGCTCGGTGACCTGTGTCAAATGAGCAGGCGCTCGGTCACACTCCAGAGCCTGGAGGAAGCTGCCCACTCTGGGAAAGCCTCGGAGCTCCTGCCTGGGGGCGGGTTGGGCAGGAGTCCCTGCTGGGAAGGGAGGCCCAGGAACCTGAGATCCACAGAGGCCAGGCTGGGAGTTGCCTTCCACAGACAAGGAAGGAGAGTGGGAAAAAATAAGAAAAGAAAGGGCTTCCCTGCCTCCTCAGAACTCACACTGCTGCCAACTGCATGGACCAAACTCTTGGCTGAGCACAGCCCCTTCCGTTTTGCCATCCATCCCTTGTGCAGTTTCTTTGGGGTGTGGATGTGTGGATCTGTGTGTCTCCAGGGTGTGTGGGGTACCTCTCTTTGTATCTGTGCATCTGGGTGGGAGATAGCATGGCCAGCTCTGCGCGCCAACATGTGTGAATACGAAGGTGTGCCTATCTGTGTGGACAATGTGGCATGCCAGCAGAATGTCTCATGTTTGTGACCCCCCAGACCTACAGGTCTTGTGTATCTCGGTGTCAGTGAAGGAAGGCCTACTTGGACCTCTTTCAACCTATATGAGGGTTGTGTTTACCCTTTTTAGACACACACCTGTATTTGTCATTAGGTGTTGCTTTATATAACTGAATATTGAGCCTAATGATGCAAGCCCATGTGGTCCTATTGTGAATCAGTACATCTGTCCCTGTGAGATCATCCTTTGTGTGTGTGTGTGTGTGTGTGTGTGTGTGTGTGTGTATGGAAATGCACAGATGTTGGCAGGCCCTCACCATAGTGTGTCTTCATGGATCAGATGGGTATCCAACCTCCATGTATGCACCTGTGGCTATGCATAAGGATGGTCTCCTCAGGGTCTGTGAAGGTGGTACTCCTGGAGAAGGACCATTAGTCTGCAGGTGTCGGCCAGTGGCCATATCACAGTCCTCTGTGTCCCACAGGGTCTCCAGTAGCAGGAGTGAGGAGGATGTTAAGACTTTCTAGGGGGAACTTAACTCCCAAGAAAATTATGACTGAAGAACCCATACCATTGTAGAAGGTCTAAAATTTCCAAAGCAGAAAAACTTTTCCTGGCTTTCAGTGCTACTTACCCCAGAGCTGCATCTAACATGCAAAAGACACCTAAATTACACGCTTTTTTACATCCTTGGAGCCTGAGAGCAATCCTGAGACACGAGCATTACTGTGCCCATTTTAAGATGGGAAAATGAAGGTTTCAGGGGCCAAGTAACCCACACAAAGTCACAGGCTGCTGATGGGCGTAATGGGATTGCTGGGTGACAGGCTGGTAAACAGAAGTCTAGTTATTTCTTTGGTTTATTCTGGTTGGGTTTTGGTTTTGGTTACTGCAGCTACCCCTCTATTCAACACAGACCTACTAATTAATACAGCTGCCAGTGTACCAGGCAGCTCTGGCCTGCCCTCAAGAACTGCCAAAGATAGAACTATGTGCTCCCTTTGCTTTGATGGCCAACATGTGCCCTCCACTATACCACAGCTACACAGAGAATGAATGGGAACACACATGTGCTGCACCTCTGGGCGAGTCTCACTTCCCTCATCCATGCACTGAGAACAATAATCTCTGCATTCTCTTATGGAGATAAAAAGCACAGGTAAAAGGATGGACATAAAACACTTTGGAAAGCACCATGCCCATTGGTAATCATTCTGCAAGCTTCAGTGGCAACTCCAAAATCTAGATATCACAACGCTGGACATTTTCTGTTCTCCAAAAGACATATTTATATGAGACCATCAGAACTAGACGGGCATGAGAGATCAACTGGCCCAAACCTCCATAACCCCATTCTACAGATGAGAAAACTGAGATTTAGAGATATGAATAACTTGCCCATCCACTGGACCCAACAACAATTAGAATGACCAGAGTAAAAGCCCTTTCTGAGAGATTTTTACTCTCACTGTTTCACACCACTATCTGTTTACCTTAATGAGACAGGTGGGCTGCTATTCCCAGTTTACACAAAGGAAAACCAAGGACCAGAAAGAATGGACCAGAGTTACTCTTGCCCAGGAAGACAGTAGCCTCTCCAGGTTGCAAGCCCAAGCTTCAGTGTGACACAGGTCTGGTTAGGACTGTCAGGAAAGGGGACTTCACTGCAGGACTTTCAGCCTGTCTGACCTTCTGTGTTTGGGCCAGGGCCAAGGAGGCAAATGGACAAGAAGGATCTGGGCCTCAAGGTGACCTCTTCTTGGGCCAGAGTCCAGGAAGGCCCAGCATCCCTGGCTGGGTTCAGATACAGGGATCTATCGAAGCTCCTGCAGCTAGGAAGAGACCCAAAAGAACTTGCCCAGGCCAGTGCCCAAGGACCAATGACCCTACCCTATCCCACCCTTTCCTTGGCAGTTAGCTAGACGCTGCAGGCCCCGATGAGCACAGTCCATGCCTAGAGTAACCAATGTCACTGTCAACTCTGTCCCAGCCACCTTTGGATCATGCTTCCAGCAGCTGCCACCTGACACACACACACCCCATCACCTTTGTTCACACTCTGAGGCTTCGCTGCACAGAAGTGACTCACCCCAGCCCTTAGATCAGGAACCTGTGGGCTTTGGAATCTGTGACTACATCTGAGATGGAAGCAAGGACAGAACAGAAAGAATGGAAGACTTTCTGGGACCCAAATCTCTGTGAGAGGTGGAGGTTACAGATAGGGTCATTCAGCATGGGGCTGGGTGTGGGGTGAAAAGGCACAGGGGGCAGTAGAGCTCTACTCCAACTAGCATCCTTCAGGGAGTCCTCAAAGAGCTGCAGGATGAGGCGGTGGCCGAATTCCACTGCCCACATTACCCAACAAGGATTCCTAGGTCTGAATTCCCTTTTCAACCACCCCAGGCAAGCCCGGGAAACCCCAGCCCAGGACTCCACTGGACAGCTCCTGGCCTGCAAGCCTGAAGTCCCAGCTGCCCTTCCTTGAGTTCATTCCACTCCTCTGCTATAGGAAGTTTTTCCCGGGCTGACCCCTGACACGATCACCGCCAATAACCCGTCTGAGCTGGGAAAAGGAGCGAAAAGGCTACTGCAGCCCGTTGTCCATCACCCCAGCTAGTGGTGCGTTCCCCGGAGCCACAGTCTCCGCCTGGAGGTCATCTCATTCCGGAACTCTGCCGCGTAAAGGAGCTCACGTCTCGGCTACAAACGCTGCCCGCCCGCTGTCCTGGCGCGAAGGCGCCCGCGCGGTACTCACCTGGCCTCGGTGCCCGGGAGGAGGAAGAGATGCCCGCGCGAAGCGTGAAAGCGTGAAGCCCGAGCGGATCCAACTCTGCCCGCGCCCGACGCGCTTTCCTGACCGCAGAGGTCTGCGCAGTTGTGACGCGGGGTCTAGAAGCAGAAAAGGGAAACCAGAGATGGGCCCAGCAGGCGCGCAGAGGAACGCCAGGTGCAAGGTGGAAGCCGCGGGAGGCGACGCGAGAGAGGTGAGCAGCAGCGCCGGTACCGCGCCGGGAATCCGCGCCGCCTCGCGCTCGCGGCCGCTGAGACCCGCGGGAATCCTGGCTGGGCGGCCGCGGCACTGCGGAGGGAAGAGTGAGGGGCTGAGTCGCTGCTCGGAGCCCGAGCGCCTCCCGGAGCCCGCAGTTCCCACCGCCCCGGTGGAATGCGGGAGGGAATTCAGCTCGCGTGGAAGGTGGGACCGGCCGGGCTCAGAGTCTTCAGCGCAGGGGGAAAGCGGGGCCCACGCAGCCAGGACGAGAGGGGGGTGCGGTCCCAGTACCACCCCCGCGCCACTCCCCACGTGGCGGCCGCGCCCCCGGGCGTGAATGTGTATGCGGACTGTAGGGGGGCCGTGAATGAAGCCCCAGTGGCCAATCAGCACGGCCGGCGAGCGGGACCCAGAGAGCGAGGGCCAATGGCGAACTCCGGGCGGCCCGGCCGGGCGGCGGGCGGACGCGGGGAGCGGGGGCCGGGCCCGGAGGGCGGGAGGCGGCTCCGCGGGCAGCCAATGGGCGGCGGGAGGGGTGGGGCTCCGGAACCCCGAGCGGGTCGGGGCTTTAAGCCGGCGGAGCGAGGCGGCGGGGCCCGCAGACGGAGCGGAGCGGCGGCGGCGGCGCGGCGCAGGGCGCGGGGCGGCATGGCCACCACCGCGCAGTACCTGCCGCGGGGCCCCGGCGGCGGAGCCGGGGGCACAGGGCCGCTCATGCATCCGGATGCCGCGGCAGCAGCGGCAGCTGCAGCGGCTGCCGAGCGGCTGCACGCGGGGGCCGCGTACCGCGAAGTGCAGAAGCTGATGCACCACGAGTGGCTGGGCGCGGGCGCGGGCCACCCCGTGGGCCTAGCGCATCCCCAGTGGCTCCCCACGGGAGGTGGAGGCGGCGGCGACTGGGCCGGCGGCCCACACCTGGAACACGGCAAGGCGGGCGGCGGCGGTACCGGCCGAGCCGACGACGGCGGCGGCGGCGGCGGTTTCCACGCTCGCCTGGTGCACCAGGGGGCGGCCCACGCGGGTGCGGCTTGGGCGCAGGGCGGCACGGCGCACCACTTGGGCCCGGCTATGTCACCGTCGCCCGGGGCCGGCGGGGGCCACCAGCCCCAGCCTCTCGGGCTGTACGCGCAGGCGGCCTACCCAGGGGGCGGCGGCGGCGGCCTGGCCGGGATGCTGGCGGCGGGCGGCGGCGGCGCGGGGCCGGGCCTGCACCACGCGCTGCACGAGGATGGCCACGAGGCACAGCTGGAGCCGTCGCCACCGCCGCACCTGGGCGCCCACGGACACGCACACGGACATGCTCACGCGGGCGGCCTGCACGCGGCAGCGGCGCACCTGCACCCGGGCGCGGGCGGTGGCGGTTCGTCGGTGGGCGAGCACTCGGACGAGGATGCGCCCAGCTCGGACGACCTGGAGCAGTTCGCCAAGCAGTTCAAGCAGCGGCGCATCAAGCTGGGCTTCACGCAAGCCGACGTGGGACTGGCGCTGGGCACGCTGTACGGTAACGTGTTCTCGCAGACCACCATCTGCCGCTTCGAGGCTCTGCAGCTGAGCTTCAAGAACATGTGCAAGCTCAAGCCGCTGCTCAACAAGTGGTTAGAGGAGACCGACTCGTCCAGCGGCAGCCCCACCAACCTGGACAAGATCGCGGCGCAGGGCCGCAAGCGCAAGAAGCGCACGTCCATCGAGGTGGGGGTCAAAGGCGCGCTCGAGAGCCACTTCCTCAAGTGCCCCAAGCCCTCAGCCCACGAGATCACGGGCCTAGCCGACAGCTTGCAGCTAGAGAAGGAGGTGGTGCGCGTCTGGTTCTGCAACCGGCGGCAGAAAGAGAAGCGCATGACCCCGGCGGCCGGCGCGGGCCACCCACCAATGGACGACGTATACGCGCCGGGGGAGCTGGGGCCGGGCGGGGGCGGCGCATCGCCGCCCTCCGCGCCCCCTCCACCCCCGCCGGCCGCGCTCCACCACCACCATCACCACACACTGCCGGGCTCGGTGCAGTGACCCTTCGGGCTGGGCCCCCGCCGCCGCACGGCGAGGCGCGGGCGCACGGTCCGCCCGCGCGGCCTGGACTCTTTTTGTTCTGTTGCTTTGGATTTTACAAAAAGCCCAGAAACTTTCGAACAAAACCAAACACCCGGACGATCCTCTCCGGCGAGCGGCAAAGACGGCCGATAGGCTGTGTTGCCCGAGGCCCGGGAGAGAAAAGCGAAGATCCGGAACGCGCCAACTCACCCTAGGCGTCCTGCCCACCGCCTGCTCCCTCCCCCCATCCCCAAGAAGGCCCCCGCCCCCGCCCCACGAGCTGTTCGGGGCCGGATCCCGGCAGCGGTCTCCCCACAGCGACAGGTAACGCGGTGAGGGTTTAAGGATTCCCCGGGAGAGAGGACCGAGAGAGGAGAGTTCCCCATCCCGTCTCCCCTGCGCGCGGACTCCCGAGCCTGCAGGTCAAGAGTGGGGGGCTGTCACTTTATTCGCTCCACGCCTCTTCTTTCCCATAAAGATGCGCCCCATCCCCCTTCCCTTTTCTCCGGGCTTGGTTTTTTACAGTTTTTATTTATTCGTGGAGCCTCTCAGCTCCTGGGGTCCTTCTAATTCCGCCCGCGCCCTTAATTTAAATCGCTGTATACTGTATTTATCGGGGCCCCGGAGGGGAGGCCGCGAGAGCCGCGTCTGTGTATAAAAGCAGGAAATAGCCAAAGCTTTAATCTAGCCTAATTTATTTTCCCTTTATCCTCCCCTTCCCTCCCCCTAAAAAAAGCAAAACAAAAAAAAACAAAACAAAAAAAAACTAACAAAAAAATTCGAGTGTTCATTTTTCGTTTCGTTTTATCCGAGCCGGTTCCAGGCCTCGCAGGAGGGGTCTGCGCTCCCACTCACACCCGAACGGGAAGGGGCTTCTGCCCAGCTGCAGGCTCGCCACTATGCCACGGGGCCCTGCCCTGCTGGCCATAACGAACGAAACTTGGGAAAGTTGGAGATATTTTTTAACCAGCTGTAGAAATAAGCCGTTCCCTGAGAACCTTCTGATTCCCTGCAGCTTTCCTTTGCTCCCTTTCTAGTTCCCCCCACCTCCCGAGGGTATGGGAAGCTGGAGGAGGCCAGGAGAGAAATTCCCCAAGTTTGGGGTGAGATGGGAACCATGTAAATATGTGAGATATGTACACACTGGCGGGGAAAGAAACATTTTGTGCTTGGTTTTTATTTTTGGTTTTCTGGGTTGTCCTCCCTCCCCATCCTAAAGGATTTTGTACACCCGACTAATCTGAAAAAGATATTTTAATATGATTTCCTGACTTCTGACCCATCTCTATTTATTTTCCGGATGTGTTTGGAGCTTCCCCTTTCTCCATTTCTTTCTGTTATGGTTTGAATTTAAATTTTGTTATTTTATTTTTATTATTTTTTGGAACAATGTTTGGTGCATTCTCTTTGTATCTTTATTGCAAAAAATAATGTAGACTGGGAAGTTCCCTTTATATTTATGTTATAGTAAATATTTTATTACTCACATAAACATGTACCCCAGGGCTGTGTCCTGTCCTCTTTACTGCTAGGGCTGGGTGGGTTTTCCAGTGAAGCTATGGGACATCCTGCCTCACCTCCCACAGAATTCTGGCCTTGTTAAGAGAGATCTTGAAGGAAGAGGACCACACCACCCAATTCTTCCAAGCCAGCAGGACTGCCTGTTACTTGGGCACCAGTTGGGCCCCTGCCTCAGTGCATCCACCTAGGGAAGGTGAGCCTGCCCCACATCCCCTTCCCATAGACTCTTCTCAGGCCAGACTGGGGCCTAGCACAGTGAACCCTGAACACCGCACAGAACTTGGGTCAGCCATTCCTCAGGCACAATTCGACTGTTCTTATCCACTTGGCCTCAGCCACCAACCTAGCATCTCTGTATCCCCTGCCCAAGGCTCCAACCCCTGACTTTGATTTCACTTTGCATCCTGTGTGTGGGGTCCAGGCCACCTTCACCATTCGGGTCCTGGAGCAGCTCGAAACCTGTTTAGGCTCCAGCATCCTATCCCAGTTGATTCTCCACCTGTAAGCTAGTGGTCCCCAAGCCCACCTAGATCCACTGGGCGTTCTAATAGCTTTAGACAAAGGTCTATTCAGTGGCCCTGCAGAACTGAGACAGCCTTGGAGGGGACCCTGCCTTTTTGACTGGGCAAAACCAGTCCTGTTTCTCTGGGGGGAAAAAACCTACCTGTCCCCACTTCTCCTGGGAGAAGTGGAGGCACAAACAACTGTGGCACCAGAAACTTTCCCCCATCAGGGGTGGGCACCCAGGAACCTTCCTCCCACCACCGCGAGAAATCTATATGCTTGGATGGAGGACTCCACAGCTGTGCACCGTGACCTGGAGGGACAGCATAGGCACTAAGACAGTCCTCTCAAGCCTTCCACAGCAACATCCGCTCGGAGAGTCAGGGTAGCTGGGGACAGACCTGGGTTTGGGTCCAAACCCCAAAACCACCTGTGTCCCACTCAAAATCTTTTTTTTTTCTCTTTAAAACAACTCTTTCTGTTTCCTCCATAAATGTAGATCTTTTCCCTTCTCAGGAGAAATCACATGAGGTTTCTCTTACTCTTCATGGAGCCAAAGCTTGAAAGCACAATCACTTGGCTAGGTTGAAAGTTGTGTCCCTAACGGAGGGATATCCGGGGGCCCTTGCCAGGGAAGCTGCCCAAGTCCAGGCCTGTGAAAAGCCTTGACTCTGGCCAACGGCTTCAGGAATGTCCACCGAGGTACTCCCAGGCCCTCAAGTCATCAGTTCCTGGCCTGGCTGAGGCCTTGGGATGACTATGCCAGGCTGATAGCTCCTGGTGACTTTCTGACTTCTGCCCCTCAGTCTTGGGGGGAATTGTGTACACATACAAAGGCTGTTGTGATTTTCAAAAGCATGGCTTCTCCCTGCTCCTGTTTTTCCCTCCTTCGCCCAGCCTAGTGAGTGAATAGTCCTGCAATTGGCACCCATGGTCCAACCGCTCCCCATACTGGCAGACCAGTGAGCCTCCTCGTTCTTACAGAGAAGACTGAGAACTTGCTGGCCAGCAGGGTGATGGCACAGCCAGGAACCACTGGACACCATCTCCTAGCCTCTGTTTCTTGCTCCTCTGAGTACAAAACTTTGAAGCCATTCCACATTCTCCTTACACCTTTCTTTTTCTCCATTCCCAGATTTGCCCCAGCCTCAGGTCCTTGAAATGGAAGCAAATGAAGCCTGGGGCTCCCTGGCCATCCCAGCCCAAAAGCCCATGTGGAGTCTGAGGTTGGAAAGGGCCACGGGGAGACAGGGCCTTTCACTGGCCTCTGCCTGCAGCTGACACCAATTGATTGATTGATTTCCTAATTGTCTGCTTAATCCTGTACAAGAGGGTGGGTTTATTATTTAAGCAAGTCAACTCAAAAACAGCAAAACAATGCAGCCTCCAAAGAACTAGCAGCAGCTGAGGGGTAGAACAAAAAGAATAAAAAGTGGGAAAGGGGATGGAAGAAAATCTTCCACTTTGCAAGGATTTTGCTCAATGAGACACCAGCCTGGAATGGCCACCCGTGATCAACCCTGGGTGGCAGAAGACCCCAGGACTTCTTCCCCAAGACATCAAGAAGGGATGATGGTAAGAACTTCAGCACCTTTGACTTTATATGGAGAAAACCACAGGAAGAGAAGTAGTTTTCCCTGGAGCCTCACTCTCTGGATAGAATAGAGTTTAAGAAAGGCACAGTGAGCAGTGGGCTCTCCGGCAGTTTCTCCATCCCATGTATCCACCTGCTCCTTCCTGAAAGTCCCAGAGTGTTTCCTTCAGGAGAGGCATATGTCCCTAAGTGTCCACCTCCAAAGAAGCTGGAGCTTTCCCTAGCAAATTTGAACTTTCCTGACCCCATCTCCCCTCTCTTTTGTACTTGAATGGCATTATTCATTATTTCCTGAGTGACTGCATGGCCAAGGGTTCTGGTAGTTACAGAGAACCTTGCTCTCCCCATGGAAATCTCTGCATGTTGTTGTAAGAATTTATGTGTATACTGCTGTGTGTGCAAATCCATAGCTGATCCCAGAGCTGGGGTGGAAAAAATATACTACACTGCAAATTCTCTGGGCTGTAAAGATCATGTTCAGGGTGGGTTTTGGCCATCACCAGAATGAAGGAGGGTGATCATTGTGGTCACCTTTGGTCATCAAGGTGAATGCAGAAGGTACCCTTCTCTAAGCCCAAGGACATGGGTATTTTTCCGCACCTCCTGCCACAGAAGGTCACACTAGCTTCTATGTTGCATGGCTCACTAGGTCCTCAGACTTAACTGAGTGTCCACAGGACTAGCTGATTCCAACAACAGCTTCTGGCTGTTTAGAGAACTCAGCCTCCCCAGGTGAACCGCTCAGCTGTGTGGGGAAGGGTCAGCACCCCCCAGGTCCCCCCTACCAGAGCCAGGCTGCCTCCTTTTCTTGGGACTCTTCCCCAGCAGGGATGGAACTACAAAAAGGAGACCCATCTACACAGGGAGCAGAGCAAGAGAAGGTTGATATCTGGCCCAGGTGCTCCCTCTAAGCTTAGCCAAGAGGATCTACCCAGACCTCCAGCTTAGACATTGAGGCCAGAGGCAGCTAAAGGGGCCATCAGTTCTGTCCCTGCCTGCTGTATATGAAAGCCCTGGAGTTAACGTTTGTCCAGCCATTCAGGGTTCTCCCTTGCTGCCTCTGAGGACTCCATGTGGGAGGACTGCCCTCTATTGGTCCCGGAGCTGGGACATGGCAAGAGTCAGCTGGAGTACCTTGAAGTTAACCAGGCCCCTAAAATCAGCTTCAAGTGGCTACTCTGTGGGGTGTGCAGCTAGGGTGGCAGAGGAAGCAGTCCTGCTTCACACACACGCACACATACGTGCTTGCTTGTGGTCTTTCCCTCTTCATCTACTACCCACCAATTTGCATGGCCACTCTGAGAAACCCACCATCTCACACTACTTCCTATCACACCCACCCCTGTCTCTCCTCCTCTCAGCCAGTTAAAAACCCAACCCAGGCCCTCACCAGCTTGCTCACACACATGCTGACACCCCCATGATACACCCACACCACTGTTTTGGCCCTCTAAGACCATCTTTTCAGTCTTTGGCATGGAGCTCTTACGAGTCACCAGATACCTGACACATGGAATATTTGATTGTGCACACACAACCACCCTGGGTAGCTCTGGACCAGGTCCTCTCCTCTTAGGATTTTTCAAGCACTTACCCCACAAACTGTTTTCCAAACACACCCCTGCCCATCATTGTCCCAGCTCCTCCCAGATCTCTGCCTGCTCCTTTCAGATAATTAAAGTTAGGCTGTGTGTTTGTATGTATGTGCGATCTTATTTTTTAAACACACACCCCCACACGTACATATGCGTGTATATATACAAACACACACAGCAATTAGATCTATCCATTCTCCCATCGTCCTTTCCATGCAGTAAAACCTCAGCTATGCACAGGCCCCCACATTGCCATGCAGTGAACCCCACGTCACCTACTCATGGGCCACTGATATCACACACATACGTATGCATGCACACACATGCACACACACTCATGCACATATGCACACAGGTACACACAGTGGCACTTTCATTGGGTTACACCCACTCCCAGCTCCCTGATGTTTCCCCAAGGACATAACCCTCTTTCTGCTTCCCACCTCCTCCAGGGCATCTGATGGCTCTCTTCAGATGACCTATGGATTAAGAGGGTATTGCTCCACTCCCCGACTCACATTCACCCCCTGCACACACATCAGTGGACACATCCTCCCGCTGAGCCTGACCAGGGTGGGTCTGGGTATTATTAGGCTGCAGAGACAGCACGGAGGCATATGGTCTCGTACACAAGAAATAATGTTCATGTTAAATCAGACCTCATGCATAATGCATGGTGCCTGATCTCACATTATTTTGGGTGTTCGTCAAAATCAGTGTTCTTTCTTGTGAGGGCTCATGAAAAGAAGGGAAAAAGGCATTTGCTAATTACACCCACAACCTGGGCCCAGGGAGCCAAGAGTGCCCTGGGAGCCTCTCTCTCCCCCACTTCTCTCACCAGTGGGTCCCATTCCTCCATTCCACTCTGTCTTCCAGCATGGAAGGAGGGGTTGCCTCGGGTTGGTAGCAGGCGGAAGGCCCCGTGTTATTTTTATTTCTTTTCTCTCGGCTCTCTGTCCCCGGAGGGTTCTGGGGAATAGCAGCGGCTCCGTTGCTCTCACACCCGATTCATTTGCCGTTTTATGAACTCCCCGTTGATTCATCGCCTCCCTAAGTCAATGATTCACTCCTGATGGCTTTTCAGAAATCCTTCTTCAAAGGCTCCAGATTATTCAGCTTTGAAAAGGAGAAAGAGCCAGAGCAGACCTGGACCCTGTGCTGCTACTGCTCCAGTGGACTGGAAGTAGAATATTGTCACCATCCTTGGGGACTCCCTGGGGCTGGGCCAGCTGGGGAGGAGGGACTGTGTCCTCAGAGCACTAGCTATGGCCATGACCCAAGCAGCTCAGGAACACAGCCAGCCTGTGGCAGGGCCCCCTCTAGCCTTCTCCCATCGTCCTCGAAGACCCTCAGGAGAGACAGAGAGCAGAATGTAAACCACAGGGGCTGTGGGACCAGACAGACCTGGGTACCAATCCCAGCTCCACCTCTTGGCAGTTCTGAGGCTTTAGGCCAACAACCTATATTTCTGTGCCTCAGTTTCTGGTATGGTGACAATGGTTGACCCCTTATCATAGTTATTAAGGGGGATAATGTAGGTCTTATGTTTAGTGTAAGTGAATGCAAAGTGAAGGTGGTTTTATTGTGAACCCTGGAGGGGGAGAGATTGTGCAGAAACGAGTGAACAGGGAAGAATGCCGTAATATACATCACTTGGACCATGGACCCCACTGTGTCCTAGGCAGTCTGACACAGTACTTACTCAGCACTTACTCGGTGCTTCATTTTCACTATCTCACGTTATATATCCCCATTTTACAGAAAAGGAAACTAGTGCCTAGAGAGTTTTAGTGACCTGCCCTAGGCAGCAAGATAAATACATTTTATCTTACTTCTGGGCTGGTGTTCTTTGTATACCCCTTAGAAGGCAAACAGTGGTATATTGAACACCGTTACTTGGCTATTTGCCAAAAGTGGAAGAAGTTTGAGAACTCAGGACCGGACAGAAAGAGAACTGGAAACCAACAGTGTTGGAGCTAATTGGCTTTAGTCTGCCCCTCTCTCCACCACACAATTAGGTGAATCTCATGTGGCTCAAGGAAGTGGGATAATTTGCTAAGATCATCAGGACAGTCAAGAAGCCCTCCTAATTGGTCCATCCTAAGCACCATGTACTAGCAGCCACATACAGTACCTAAGGATATGGCCCTGGTATCTCCCCGGGTGATTGTCTTAGCTGCACCACCTAATACACACTGGCCTCAGTTTCCTCCTCTGTGAATGATGATAATAATAGTTCCTGCTTCGTAGCCTCGCTGTGAGTGCTAGATGAGAAATGATATATATAAACACTTAGAAGAGAGCCTGGCACATTGTGAGTGCACATTAAATGTTAGCTATAAAAATAATTTTATATGTACAATATGTATTATTGCTGAACTGAAGCATTGCAGAAAAATGATTCCTAGTGCTCCCCTCCTCCACCAGCCAAGAGTTATTTCTCTCCATTCTCAAAACCATATGGGAAAGAAAAGTTCAAGGTCTCCATCCCCAGTCCACAGATAAAGAAACTGAGGCCCAAGGATATTAAGGCCCTTGCCCAAAATAACTCAGAAAGTTAGTTTTAGGGGTAGCTTTTCAACTTGTTCCCCATGTCTGCCTGTTTGTGGCAACCTTGTGTCCTTAGCAATGTACACTGAGCCCCTGCTTCACACGAAGGTTCTGTGCTGGGCTCTGGGGAGACAGCACACAGAGGGGCAGGGAAGACACCATTTATAGAGGATGACACCATTCAGCTGGATCATGATCAAGGAAAGTCACTCAGCCACAGAGCCCTCAGATCCCCCTCATTCCCCCTTCCTGAACTTTCATGTCTTTCCTGCCCTGCTTAGTATCCTTCCTCCAGTGGCCTTGAGCCCAACCTTTGACCCTAGCACAGAAGATGCCACTCAGGGTCAAAGCCTGTAGGCCAGTGGTGGTGTAGTTATGATACACGTGCCACAACTGGCTGTTTGTTAGCACTGAAAGCTCTAAAGGGTTTGCCATCACTGCCCTAGAACCTGTAGAGCTGTCTACCGTGTGATTAAATCTGACTGTAGATTCCTTCAAGTCTCCACTCCTGGTTCTACTGTGACCCTGCTCAGAGACTGACCACCAAACAATGCCATAGGGCCACTCACGCTCAGATACCTGGTCCAGGCCTCACTCCATGATTCAGCCCATAATTGGGTCATTTGTCATCCCTGCACCTCAAAATATGAAATAGGCATTCCCTAATTCATTTATGTATCCATCCTATACTCCACTCAGTCATCTACCCATCCATGCAACCATCCAATCTACTTGTCCATTTATCCATCCACCCTTTAACCACCTCTTTAACTACACACCTACCTGTCTACCATCCACTCATCCAGTCATAGAATTTAACAAGCAGGGCCAATGTTGTGCACAGAGATAGATAAGGCCAGGCTCCCTGTCCTCAAAACATACCTAAAGTAGTCTCATTCCCTCCCTGCCTCTCGTAGGTTAGGTATGTGAGGGCCCACATGAGAAAATTTTTGGAAGGAAACAATGAGGTCTATTGTCTCTATGAACCTTGTGTGTCAGAGTGCTGGGAACTTCCACACCCTACTCATTTCTTCAGGGCCCTGTGCAAGGTGTGGTCCAGATGGTTCTGCATGGCAATAGGTCTCCCCTAAGTTCTCGTCTCTTACTCCAAGGATGCCAAGTGCTGCCCTAATCTGATGAATTTCAAAGGAAGCAGGGGAAAGGAAGAAGCTTACAAACATAACTGCTGAAGATCACCACTGGGACTCCATTTTCTATCAGAAATGGCAGCCATGTCTCAGCAGTAAGGAGATATATGGCAATGCTTTGGTCCCAGGCCTATCACTACCTGAATATGTGTGTCTTGGAGCAGATCCCCACCATTTCCTTGACCATGTCTCTTCTTAATTTTGAGGTTCTCATTTGCCTTCCAGCCTGGGTGGGCCTGCTCCTCTGACAATGGGGCCTCTCTGACCAGCCCACACACGAGGAAGCGTAGGAGATGACGTGGTTGGTGACCAGGGCCCTGAGTCCTCTGGCTATTCAGCCACTCCTCCCCTGACACAAACAGCCCTCAGTCGCCTCCCCCTCCCACCTCCCAGAATCTGGGCATAGCTAGGGCCTGCTCTGCTCTGGCCACTCCATGAATCATCCCTCTATGGTCCCTGGGGGAGTGGTCCAGGGAGCATCCTACGCCCCATGAGGGTTGAGGGGCAGAATCACAGCCCTCAAGCAGGCAGTGTCCACAGAAACAATGGGAGCCTGTGGCTAACAGCCGGAATGCAGCCATTGTCCTGCCCTGGCCCCCAACCCCAAGGCCTCAGGTCCTCAGGCCAGGCAGCCTGGCGTGGGTCGGTGTGTCAGGCACTCGTGTGCCAGGGCCAGGAACACATGACCTGCAGCTTTCCCTCTCTGGGTAGGCAGGCTGGTAGGCTGATGGGCCAGACTCCGCCTCCACACTCAGCCTTGAAAAGGATGAGAATGTCAAGATGGGACCCAAGGCAGCTAAGGACACACATCCCTGGGGTATTTGGAGCAGTTTCTTTCAGAGAAGGGGCCTAGCAACTCTAAGACCCAAGCTATACATCACAGTGGGGAGGGGACCACATTAGAATAATGCAGGATTAGAGTGGGGTTGCTATAGCGACGTATTAGGGCAATACATCTAAGGAGCCCCAGCCCCTTGGTGATGTATGACTCTGCTCAGCTGTGAGGAGCAGGGGGAGGGGACCTGCCCCGCCCTTCCAAGGGAGAGCAGCCACCAAACACTCTTCACTGGGGGTGAACATCTGCCTTGGACTTCAAAAAGAGGCATCTCAGAATCCTGTCAAGACTAAAAGAGATGCCCTGCCATCCTCCATCACTCCATTTCAGTCCATATGCAACTCAACTTCAACTTCAAATCCCAGCTAGGCCCTGTACCCCATTCCTAACCCCACTGGGTCACATTAAACCTCCATCTCAGCCCCTCCAGGTATGTTCTTTCTGCTTCCTTGGCAAGGACCATTCCATACTCCCTCAGCATCTGAGGGAATTCATAGGACTACATTTGAGGACCAAAGGAGGGAGCAGAGGGGAAGGAGGTGGAATTGTCCAGAAACACTCCTCAGCCAGACCACCTGACGCTGTTTGAAAAAAGTCTAGAGAGTAAGTATGAAGACACTTTATTCACCCAGAGGCCTCCCTTTGCCAACATCTGGACATCCCAGCCCCATCTCACCCAAAGTCTGGGGATTTAGCTTCTCTCCACACACTCTCAGGGCCTCTAAAAAAGTATACATATGGTCCTAGTGGAAACACTGGATGGGGCTCCCATCAAAAGAGGACTCATCAAAACTTCACATAATGTTTGTAATGGTATGTTGACCAAGTCAGGTTGTAGACTTCCTTCCCAACTGCTGTACCAAATCATTTGTACTGGCTTACCCATTTCCAAGGCCCTGGACTTCAGCACCTTGGGGACTTCAGGGGAAGATTCTCTTGTAATAACTGTCTTTGCTACACCTACCTTAGCATCTTGATGAGGGAAGAGGACAAAGGACAGGTAACTCCTTCAAGAATGATATGTGTAGGGCTAGAGATGTAGCTCAGTGGTACAGTACTTGCCTAGCATGTAAAAGGACTGGGGTTTGATCCCAGTACAGAAAAAAATCATAAGTGTGCCCATGAGTGTGTCTCCCTCTCATGACTTTTCTTGTGTATCCTTGTCTTTGTGCAATTCTTTGTGTGTGTGTGCGCGCGCCTTGCTTCCTTATTGAATGGTAATTTTTAGTTAATTCATTGATTGGAATAATTATACAACCCCCAAAAGTCTTCCTTCTTCTTTGTGAAAGTGGCCCTGCAGCTCTGTTGCTTTGAAAGTCACAGCTCTGGTTGCAGTTTGAACTGGAAGAGGCTGACCACAGAAGTCATCCTCTCTCACCAAAGGAGGACACAGACCAAAGGACAAGGCAGGATAGGAGACATGGACCTCTACATAAGCATGTACATGTGAAGACACATACACATACACTTTGACCTCATCCCCGGACACCCACCATGGAAGAAACTAGGTCTTTACTCCAGATTGGGAAGAGCACATAAAGGAGAATTCTCTCCCGACCTTTCATCCTCTGTGTCTCCCTCCTCATATTCACAGAGACATATACAGTCATACACAAATGCACACACAATGTGCATACTCTCACAATTGGCAGAGCAAAGAGAAAGGGAAAAGAAGACTAAAAGAAGAAGGTAGGTCAAAGAAGAGTGTGTGCCCAGAGGGCAGTTCCTGGGGTGGGGGTTGAGGGTGCCCAGGGCATTGAGTGGGCAGGAGACTTCATGGCTTCCTCTTTTCCCTAGCCAGCAACCAAAGGTCAGCTGGGGTGGCTCAGCCACGTGCAGTACACCCACAACCCTGGTCAGGTCATGTGAGACCAGGACCAAAGCCTCGTCAACACTCCATTGTCTTCCAGAGCCCAGCCTGTGCTGTACCCTCCAGGCCAGGGCTACTTTGTTCACCCCTCCTGAGGGGACCCCCTGGGGCTCCTTCAGTCTTCTCCTGGAGGAAAAACTGAGTGATGCTCAGGTGAGTCGCTTCCCTTTTTGGGATTTTACATCCCTTTCTGAGAAATGGGGAGGAATGTCCTTCCCGTGGCACTAAGAATGCCTGGGCTGGGGAGGGAGGAGCAGGCAAGGAGGGCCCTCTTTCTTATGTTCTCTGAGAGCCACATATGCACCATGCCACCCCTCCCTGCCCATTCCCCAGATGCTCTGGGGGGAAGAGAGCACAGCAGAGAAGGCTGAAGCGTAGCCCTGAAGGTCATCTTGCGCGTCAGCACTGGGAGGGGCCCTGGAGTCCCTTGTGCCCTGGCTCCCAGCCTGGACCACAACACAGGCTCCATTGACTCCTGTGCACCCTCTTTCCCAAGATGCTCACAAAGCCGTGGGCTCATGGTTCCTGCCCACAGGCCCCTGAGCCTCACAGGATGCACCCAGGGAAGGAGGCCAGAGCTGGCTGACTGGATGCACTCCCAAGGGCAGGAGGCATGAATACTGCACCTACACAAGAAACTCCAGGGTCTGGGCTGAAGGCTCCCATGGTCACCCTTTAGGTCCTGTCCTACCCAGCCTGGAATGGAGTCAAATAGAGACCCAGCTAGGACAGATTTTCTGCCAGTGTCACCTTGGCCCACCCTTAGTCCTATTTACACCTTGCAAAAATAAGGATGCCCACCACTGCCACTGAGACTTGAGGCAAAGGCACCCTACCTCACCCTGCCTCCTACCAGAGTCAGGTGGGGAACGATGGCTGTGCCTGGGGGAGGGAGATTGGAGAAAAGCCGGGGCTGAGGCACTCCAGCCCCTCTGGGGGCTCTGGGAAGGGGAGGGCTGCCCCAGCAGGATGACAGAGAGATGATTAAACCCACAGAGAAGATTGATAAGGGAGCTGAACAGCTGCACCTCTGCAAGGTGGGCTGGGGACAAATCTCATCTTGTCCTGGCAGTGCTCAAAGCACTAGGGGGCTGGGCCAGCCTGCTGAGCTCATGACCTACACAAGCTCCAAAGCAGGAATGGGGATGGGGGGCTGATCCCCACAAGACCTTTGATGGTGGCTTCTAGATCCCAACCCGTTCCTGCCACACAGAGACACCCGCCCCCTTGACACCTGGGGAGCACGCCCCTTCTCACTGGTGCCCCCTCACCCACGGCGTCTCTACCTCAGCTCTCACTCTCGTTATTATTAGATGTGATTTACAGCGGAAGCGCTGAGTCAGACAAACCAAGATTCCCCAGACAGAGGCAATGGGAGAGGAGAGGAGAGTCCAGGGAGCTGGTCCTCTCTGGACAGGGTCCTGAGGAGCCAGGTGGTGGGGGTATGGGACCCCAGCTTCCAGGATGACTGAGTTCATCTGTGGTATCTCTCCTGTCTACCCCAGGCCCAGGATCCTCACCTAGGACTCCAGGACATTCAAACAGCTTTTCTGATCTCACCTAGTTTGTCAGCCTCAGTCCTATCAGCCTCTGACTCTTCTTCGTTAAGTCTGAGAGAACAGCCAAGGAGTGCTGAAGGCCAGAAATGAGGCAGTTCTGCTGGGCCATTTCCTCAGACCAGGAAGGTTCATGGTTCCAAAGGCAGCCCCTGGATCCTAAGCATGGAGAGAGGCAGGAAAAGCGCACTACTGGGTTCTGGTCCCTCACTCTGCAAACAGCCACAGGCACTGACACGGTGCAGGTCCAGAGGCCCAAAAATGCGTGGAAAGCACACATTTCTGCTTCCACCTTGTGCAGAAGAGCGTGTTAGGCAGGTCCGTCTCTGCTCTCTGGGTCTCTGACTCCCTGGCAGGGAGGAATTGGGCATTGTTGCCAAAAATAAACGTTCCCTCTCCCGCTCCCTGGCTCCCGGCTCCCGCTCATTAGGATGCGTGGCGTTTGGCTGCGGTCCCACACCTTGCAGCTCATTATAAATATGCAGTCGCTGCTGGCGCTACCCCAATCATCTCTGCAATCAGAGCTTTTAATTAGGTTAATTAAATTGTATCAAATCTCGCAGGGACGCAGTTCACTGATGCTGATGAGGCAGCCAAAACAGACCCCAGCTCCTCCGCTAATGAAGGGCCGCTGCCTGCCTGAGCAGTGAGAGAGCAGGAGCGCATAATAAAGGGGCACATCCTCTGGGAGGAGCTGCTGCCCAGACCCTGTGCTCTGGGGATTGGGAGGGGGTCTGCATCAAGCAGGCGAGGCTCCCACTGCAGCAGTCTCCCACCCCAGAGACCATCTCCTTCACTGGAGAACTAAGCAGCACAACACCAAGAACCTGGGCAGGTGGGCAGTGTTGGGCCCTGAGCACCTGCCACCCCCACACAGCAAACTTGAATGTGCCCCTGAGATCCACTGGCTCCATCTGGGGTCTGCCATTTACTTCTCCCCTAGAATGGCCCAACAAGTCTGGGAGTTCCTGTCCTACACACACACACACACACACACACACACACACACACACGGTTAGCCCTGTCACCACCTCTCCAATTGTCTTATTAACTAGAGAGGCCAGGCTAAGACTGGAAAGCTCAGCCAGCCACTGCTGGCCTAGTCTCCATCTGCCATGGAGGCCATCTGCCCCTGGCGGGGGGTGGTTTAGAATGCAACCATCCAGGAATAGGAGGGGGTGCCACCCCCCTGCCTCCGTATGCCAGATGGACGCTGTATTTCTCCACCTAAAGAGCCCTCCTGAGGGGGGACACTTGTCCCAGTCCTCCTGGGATCAAATTATGTAGGGTAGGGAGACGGCCCCCTCCTTCTCTGGTCCCTCCCCATTCTGAGCTGACTGTCCCACGCCCTGGCAATCCACCACTGGGCACTGCAGACCACAGGCTCCACAGCTGGAGGGCCCTGCAAAGGTCCTCCCCTCCCTTGAAGCAGGAAGGCAGCTGATGCTGCCACCTCAAAAGGGGCTGTCCCTAACACTATTCACCCTGGCTCCTGCCTCCTCCTAACCCCTCAGTCTCTGGTCTCAGTGTCTCTGAGCAGGTAAGGAGAGAAGACGGGGAAATTTTAGTGCTCTCAGGACAAGTAGTTTCTGCTGTAGAAGCTAGTTTTTTGGTTTAGAAAGGTTTTCTTCTCCACCCAGTTATGTGAAAACATGAAACCTGAAACCAACCCCCCACATTCGTCACCTCAGAGAAGCCTTTGGGGTAACTGGGAGAAAGCTGTAAATGAGTCAGGCTGATTCAGGGCAGGGGGGTGCTACCCAGCTGCCTTGGGGCACCATGGTTTCATTAACACTTATGATCTAAGCATGGTCATCAGGTGACAGAGCAAAGGGCTTCCTTCCCACCTTCCTCTTAGCGCCAAACATAGCAGTCCCCTGCCTAGAAAGTAGCTGGGAACTTGGTTCTCTTCCAGACCAGCCTCTACCAGCACCCTAGAGGGCCAGAGAGCTCCAGACTATACAACTGCCCATCATCGGGGTGCTCCCTTGCATGAGAGGAGGTGGCTATTGCCATCACAAGGCCATTGACTGAAGCAGACAACATGGACAGGGAGATCTGTGACAGTGGCGACAGGACTTCCCAAGTCATGGTGGATCCAAGAAGCACAAGCAGAGAGATTCCTGATACAGAGTCTGAAGAAACAGATGCTTTTTCCTGACCAGGGCTGTTTAGGGAAAAGCCAGCAGAAGCAGCCTCTTCTAGTCTCCTGTCTCAATGCTGGACTTAGGTATACATTTTGTTTGTTGCCATGCTGAGGGTGGAACTCAGGCCTTACCCATGCTAGAGTATGTTCCCAGCCATGGACTTAGGAACAGAAGCCCTGCCTTGTCTTGTTTTGCAGCTATTCTCTCATCCTTCCCTGTACCCATAGGGCCAGTGGAAGACCTGCCAGCACAAAGGCCCCATGACCTGACTGGCTAGAGACAGTGCACCCTCTGACCCCAGGAGGCAGCTACACAAGCCCAAGAAACCTGCCAGCTCAGCCTTGAGACGTGATTTCAGGTCCACCCCCGATTCTTCCACTCATCCAAGGTTCTACCCGCCCTTATGCAACGTCCTTTACAGGAGGATCTGGGAAGTGGCTGGCCATAGGCTTGAGGAGGAAGAGAGCCCAGGACCAAATAGCTACTTGCCTCACTGTTTCAAGTCCCAACAGGTCCTGGGCCTCACCAGCCTCCACAGGCAGGCAGAGCGAGCTATCTGTTGGCTGCCTTCCCTGCTGGAAGACGTGCAGCTCTAATTGTTCAGTGCTCCACAGCCAGCTGTACCACGAGACAGCAAGCCACAGACTAACCCTCAAAAATGCATGGAGGGAGACCCCTACCATTTTCTGGTGGAACCACCCTGTGGGAAGCCTGAAACTCTGTGACAAGAGCCCTAGAAAAGACAGTGCTCCCTACACAGTCCTTACTAGAAATAGGAAGACTCTCTTCCCCACTCATCTTGGGGCCACATGAATCTTAAGCTCAGAGGGAGAAGAATCTCCTTTATTGAGGGCTCTCCCCCATGCCATCAAACTCATAAATAAATCCACACTGAGCACCTCCAGAGAATATGCAGCTTTGACAGAAGCAAAGTGTGTTAAGTGTGGGTGGACACCAGCTTGCTGAAACCTAAGCCCAGCAAAGGGGCAGCAGCTCCACCTGCTGGACCCTTTTCCACCCTGTCGCCAGGAATCAGTTCCTTCTACAGACGGGAATCAGATTCTTCCTGGAGAATACAGTAAAGGCTTGACACTATCCTGCTTTGTCAAAAGGGCCCTAAAATGAGGCCACCAACTAAGACTGAGCTGGGCTGATTGTCTCTTGGATAGACCTAGGGGTTTCACGGGATCCATACAGCTGCTGCTTTGGAGATGTTGTATCCAAAAGACTTGAACCAAACAAGAGTCCTGATTCACAGAGAAGTGCTCCACTCTGCAGGCTGCCCAGTCCTCTTGGAACAACCAGAGTGGTATGTTATAAAAAGCCCAAACCATCCTCTAAGTCTAGAAAGGTTCGTTCTGAGGAAACAATATATTTTCCCTTTCCCAGTGAGCCAGGAATCTGGGATCCCACAAAATAGCAAAAATTCAAATCCCAAGCCTAGTCTCAGGACCCATGAGGCTGGAGTTTGTTGTGGGTTAGTCAAAAGGGGCAGCCAGTCTCTTCCACTAGAATCTTCAGGCCCCCAAAACACCCCTGTAGCACAGAAATTCAGGTTACCTAGCCTCATCCCCTTACCTGACCAAGATAATGGGCTTTTCTGCTTCTCTTGGCCTGTACACATGCCTTTAATGCCTTTAAGCATCATCCTTTGTGTCTGCATGAGAAGACAGGTAAGTGTGCCTGTACCTGTTTGAGACCTGAGTCATACGTGCCTTGAGCATGTTAATGTGAGAGTCTGTGAAGCACGTGTACCTCTGTGTGGGTGTAAACTTTATGAGAAGGCCTTCGGGTACACTCCCTATCCTCTCCCCACTCCCACCAAGCAGGGCCAAGAGTCAGAGTAGCAGAACCCAGCTGTTGGGTTCTGCTAAGATCATTGCTTAGTCTTCCTGCTCCTAAGAGTGTAACTGTACAAGATTTCTTTCATGAACCACTTTAAAATTCTCTCACTGCAGTAAGTCCCTCTCAAGCTCTAACATCCCTGTGACAGATCCCTTCCCTGGCTTGGGACTCAAAGTCTCCTAAGACAATCAGCACTAGCTGAGTTCAGCACCTCCCCAGAAGGAAGTTCAGGCTGGGAGCACTTTCTTCCCGAAGGCAAAATCTGCTCTCTTCTTTTCCTCTAGCCCTTATTTCCCAGGACTCCCAGATCTGAATCCACTGGTACACTACAAGGAAAAAAAAATTCATTTCACTTTAGGTTATATACAGGAACTTAACAGTCATGGATACTTATTAAGTATTAACAATAATTTTTTGTAAAAAATCTTTCAAATCCATACACAACTATTGCTACTGAGGGGATAAGGTTGAGCAAGCGTCCCAGAGCCTTGTTCCCCTGTTCTGTTCTCCCACCTTTACGCTAAGCATGCTCAGTCCTGTCCCAACTGGCCTTGGCCTATATCCCTAAATGGGCAAGGAAAGGAAGGGTGGGACCCTGGGATGAAAAGGAAACTGCCCCACAGGGCCTGGGTCTGTATTCTCAGGGTGAAGCCACCTATGGCCTTGGAATCATGAGTGGTCAAGGAGCAGAAACAGAGCCAGTTCTAATTTTTTTTTTTTTGTACCAGGGATCAAACTCGGGTCCTTGCGCTTGCGCAGCAGGCGGCGAAACCACTGAGCTAAATCCCTGGCCCACCTCTAATATATTTTGATTTGAGCTTCAACAACAAAGAATTGGTGCTCCTGAGAGTTCTTAGTTCCAAGGGTTTCTACCTTTATATGTAAAGCATAAGAAAAAAATTTATCCTTGGATAATTTATGAAGCCACCTGAATAACCAATAAAAGGATGAATGAGCATAAAATAAGTTTACCCACTGGATAAAACATTAGACAATCATAAAAATGAGTATTTTAATTTTTACTATGAATATATTACTTTTGAAAAATTCAGTGATATAACAGAAATGATTTAATTAAAAATTAGGATATAAAATTATTTAAATTATAGCTATAATGTATAAATATAAATAAAAACCAATGCCCAGCTTTATAAAGTGAGGAAAACAGGGCTGGGAATTTAGCTCAGTGGTGCCGCCACCTGCCTTGCAAGCACAAGGTGCTGAGTTTGATCCCCAGTACCAAAAAATAAATAAAGGAAATGAAGAAAATAAACCAGAATGCTCACAGCAATTGTTTACCTCAGTAGTTCTAGCTTCCAGTACGCAATAATTATTTGTTGTTCTTGAGTAAGTATTGAAATTAGAAGTGAATTCATCTATTTTCTACTTTGTTGTACTGAAGTCATATAACTTTCATAGTGAAAAACATGTAAATATTGTATAAAAAAAAAGACTGATTTCATAAACCAAAAACAATGACATGGGGCAAGGGATTTTAATATTTCTCATAGAAAGACATCAAATATTAGATCAACAACAAATCATGGTTATAAACAAACAAACAAAAAAAACATGCTATTTGAACTAATGGAATATGAAATTATCAAAACTAGAATTGGGCCAGGGATTTCGCTCAGTGGTCCACTGCCTGCCTCGCCAGCACAAGTGCCGAGTTTGATCCCCGGTACCAAAAAAAAAACAAAAAAAAAAACTGGAATTATTTTTGATGCAGAATGATAAGGCTTATCTATAACACTTCAGCGTTTCCGACGACTTTGAAACTTGTAAATGGCTGGGCTGTTCACTGTTTCTTTCTTCACCTTCACCTTCTGAGTTTTATCCTATAAAAAAATTAAAAGAATAAAAAGATGATCAATCAGTAAACAGAAGGTTTTATAAAATAGAAAGGTTAATAAACTACTGATTAGAAAGCCTCCAATACAGGTCTTCTCAGAACTCGGAAGCTTCAGGGCCCACTGCACTACACATCCACTGTACGCAATGCCTTAACTTTCCTTCTGAGCATCGAGAATGCTATTAGCTATTACTGTCCTTGAAAAAATTAAAGAGAGGTGTCCAAATAATTGTTTTATTTAAAATTATAATTTTAATTCTCTCACGGAACCCTAGTTGAGAAAGGCTGACCGAAATGATCTGCAAGGCTAAAGAATTTGACATTTAAAGGAATGATAATAATATGAAAGAGGCATCTTATATTCCTTAGCTCTGCTATTTAACTACACAATGTTGTCTATTTTTAAACACCAATGAGTGACATGCACTGTTTTGTTAACCTGTTTAAATGTTACGGGAGCTGCTCATAAGCTATAAAGTTCATATGCTACCCGATCCTACCCTTTGCTGTTCGAAGGCACTGACTAATAACCCCCTTATTACCTTCTTAATCAAGGAACATTTCAACACTGTCAGGGCAACAGACACTGGCTCAAACCACTGCCCCTGAGGAGCAGACATTTTCACTGGGTTGATTTACACACAGCTGAAATTCAGTCTCAGTTAAGACCTTTATAAGAAAAAAAGAAAAAAACAAGAGAAAGCCTAAGGCTCTCTCTCCTCACCATAAGATCTTTGCGAGTTTGAATTTTCTGTGCAATAATGAACAATTTCTTCTCTCGTTCAATCCGCTGTGTCAGGCAGTTATATTGCTTTTGTCTTTCTTTAGCTATCCGCTGTAGAAGAAACGTATCTTTTCAGTAAAACAATTAACAAGGCAAACAAATGAATAAGAAACTGATTCTTAAGCCACTTTAGCCCAAATGCATAAATGGTTTCATCAATCCCACCTTACCCCAGAATCAATATAATGTAATTACTATGAAGTTGTCAACTTTAGGAACATCACATTCTAGAGCTCAAAGGAACCCTGAAAACAATCTTATCAAAACCTGTCACCACAAATGCAGAACGAGGGAGATCTGGAAAAAAATAACTGGCCCAAGGGCACAGGGTTCACTTGGAGCACAGTCAGGACTGCCCTGAGTCTCCCAGATTCCAGGAATGTTTCCACTACTATTCTTAAGCTGCTTCAACCCTTGTGTCAGTCACCTGAGCTGGTGGCAAGAACACACCAGTCAATAGAGAGCAAGAGGGGCTATGAGGCAGTGTGCTGGTGCCTGAGAATCAGAACTCAGAAAGCAGAAAAATTTTTCTATCAGGGGCTGACCTGAAAATCTGCACTGCTAATGACTCCCTAAAAATTAGTGGGGTCTGGGGCTCAGTGGCACCACGCCTGCCTTGCAAATGCAACGTCCTGAGTTTGATCCCCAGTACCAGAAAAAAAAAAAAAAAAAAACCACTAGTGGGGTCCTTACATTTGGGGAAATCATAAACTTCTGAGAAATGGATGAAAGCTACAAATTCTTTCTTGAGATAAAATACAAGTTGAGTTGCCCTCATCCCAAATGCTTGGGACCAGAAGTGTTTTGGATTTAGAATTTTGGGAGGTTTTAGGGTATGTGCATATAAATAACAACATTATCTTAGAGAGGGGACCCAAGTCTAAACATGAAATTCACTTATATTTCAATATCCGTTATACATGCAATCTGAAGATAATTTTAAACAATATTTTTAGTGTGCCTACATTTTGACTGTGACCATCAAATAAGGTCAGGTGAGGAATTTTCTACTTATGGCATCTCATCGGCACTCAAAATGTTTCAAATTTTGGAGCATTCTGGATTTCAGAGTTTGGATTAGGAATGCTCAACCTGTATATACCTATTTGTACAAAATTTCAGTGGAGGAGGGGTGTTCACAGACCTCATAAAGCCCATCAAGACCTGCAATTCACCTACCAGCAGTCTTTAAAAATAATTTTGCTTTAAACAAAACAACTGAGTGAAACAGTACTAGACAAAAGTGACAAGATCTGAACCTTAACTTCTCAAGAGTTAAGATGGTGAACTATTCTACATAGGAGTTTGGAATACTAATCTCCTTAGGTACTACCACAAAATGCTTGAGAAGTGTCAGTGACACAGCTAATTGAAAATACAACTAAAAAAAAAGAAAAGAAAATACATCACAAGAACACTAGCCAGCCAGCTCCTCAGCTGGAAGTGTAACTACATCAAGGGAAATATTGTTGGGCCTCGGATTTCAACAATCCACTGATTCTAGCACAGTCGCACAGCAGTGGTTCCAGACAGCTTTTGTTTTCACTCTATTGCACAGACTGTCAAATTTATGGGATTACTCAAGACAGTCAAACTAATTAGGGGTATTTATATTACTAAAGCAAGTTTAGCTGCCTCTGAGCTAGAGAAGACTGCTGTGAAATTAAACATTGGAAGCAAAACTGATGCAGTGTAAATGATTCAAATCAAAACAGAACAGCTGTCTACTCGAAATACACTGACAGCATTTTTTTAAAAATGAATCAGTCAGAAGTGAGAGTTCAACTCCAGAAGGCTTTGAGAAAAGCGTGTCTTCTCCACAACCCAGTTAGTGATGGAAAGCACGATAAGGAAAAGTCAATATGAAATTTTGGTTATAAATGCATATAATAAGGGTATTCACTGCTAAAGGTTTAATATCAAAGCTCTGTATACCACATCCCTAAATCTTCCGTGTCCCCTCCTTCCTTGGCATTTCTTAATCGTTGGCATCTGTTTCAAGTATTAAAAGAACAAGGTCAGAGCTGGGATTCAAACCCAGAGCTAAGAGCCAGAGCCTAAACTCCTGACCAGTACAGTACACCATATACTCTCCAGCACACTGCCTGCTAGCCCTCCTGTTGCTCTCTATTCTCCATCCCAATCATCAAATTCTCTTTCCATTTTTCTAAGGAAACTCAAGGGGTTTTCCACAGATAAGTATATAAAACACAATGGAGAAAAAAAAAAAAAAGAACCAAACTCCTAACTGTGTAACAATGGAGAAAATTACCTTCAGTCGAGTCTGATGGGTAATTCCTTTCACTTTTTCCTTCTGCAAGGTCTCTATCTTGGGTCTGTTAAAGACTCTGTCAACTAGTTCCGGGGCTGTTTGCAGGTGAGTGGCAATATCAAACTGTTCAACTAAAATTCAAGATAATCCTTAAGTCACGGTCTGTACCAAACGACACAGAGTGACACAGTAGACTTTCCCAGAAACCATCAAACATTTCATTACCTTCTTTTTTGGTGTCAAAAAAGAACAAATGCTTATTCCGTTGCTTCCCCTGGAAATCCAGCAGATGGAGCTCTGATTTTAGTCTTTCAATTTTCTAAAATATAAAATATCTCACTTAAAATTGGGTTCTTCTGGAGTCTCAGAAATAAATTTACAAACGTTGAGACAATTTCACATCATTATTGCCAACCAGCAAGGAATTTCATTCTTTTAAAGGGAAGGACCACTAAAATTTATCAAGCATCAATTACATGTCCTGGTACTGGGTGAGGCATTCCACAAAACTCACTCAATCTTTACAACAATCCTATGAGATGGAAATGAGAGAAAAATCTCAAAGAGATTAATTTACCCATAGTCATGGGGCAAGTAAATGGCAGAGCCAGAACTGAACCTATGTGTCATTTTCAAACTTGAACTCTTTATACCACTATGCTGACTATACTTCTAAATCATTATCACAATCAACCATATTTAAGATTATGAACACCAGAGGAAATCAACTGATAACTGAATATTGATGGGTTTATGTTCCTTTCTTAACCAGTAAAAATATAACAGAACAAAGAGTTGTTACCTTAGCTTCTGCAATCCTTTTCATTTCTATATATTTGACATCCTGAGTTCTCATTAGCTTTAGCTGTTCTGGAGTTACTTCTTCCTTAGTTTCCTTAATAACATGAACTCCATCCTAAAATCCAAATTTAAAAAACACATTTCCTATTAGAGGTCTTCATTCTTCTTTTTTTTTTTTTATACCAGGATCGAACTTGGAACCTTGTGCTTTCCAGGCACGCAGCGGAACCACTGAGTTAAATCCCTGACCCTCACATTTCCTATTAGAATAAAATCATAAATAAACTGTTGGCATAGCTTGTGGTTAGAAAAATGACCAAATGTTGCATGGTAACAGTAATCCAAGGTTGTTGGTGCTACTTTCAATGTAGCACCTCCAGCCATCTGCTTAGAACAGCTTTAGACATAAGACAATTCAAGATATAGAAGATGCCAGGTGTGGTGCCACATGCCTGTAATCCCAGCACTGGGGAGGCTGAGGCAGGAGGATCACCACTAGTTCAAGGCCAGCCTGGATTACATAGTGAGACCCTGTCCCAAAAAAACAACAAAAAAAGATACAGGAGAAATATATGGTGCTCAAGAAGAGGCAGATCTGCGCTATACTCGAACCAACTAGAAAAGGGCTAAATTAAACCCCAGAATCCTTCCTCTCTATCTCTTTCCCCATCCTTATTTTCCAACACCTGGGGATTGAAACACCAACTGACCCATCAGAAACCCACCTGGAGCTTAACTCGAGTCATTTTATAGTAGAATTCATCTGGATTTTTTTCAAGAGCCTTCTTCCGAAGTGCTTTGAGGAATTCTTGTTTTTTATGATAGTCACTAAAAAAGCAGATGAAATATTCATTGAAGCACACACACTGAACAAACTTTACAGGCATCTAAAAGTTCACACAAAATAAAATTCAAAAACACCAAAGCAATGACTGGAGCTGACCCACGTTCCACTTTCACTGAAGTGGGCTCATGTCTCTATAGGGTCCATAATCTATAGTCCACTCTTATTCTGATCATACCTGAAATTAACTGTCTCCCATCCCACTTTTATCTTAGTGCCACTTATATCATTACAGGGACAAACACACACACACACAAAAGGACAAAATTTCCCAGGCAGAGTTCTGCCACAAGTTTCAGAACCAAATTACCAATATGAGTCACAGTACAATGACTAAAATGGTGGACTTTGGAGCCACAACATCAGTTCAAATCTACATTCCACCACTTCTGGTTAAGTAATCCTGGGTAAGACAGTTAGCAACTCTCTATCCCAATTTCATCTGGAAAATGAGCAGGGTCCCGCTACCCTACCCCAAGAAGATTGCTGGGATAAGTGTAAAAACGGGAAATCTAGAACACTGCTTGGCATAATAATAGCATTCAAGTATTATTATTAGCCTCAAAAATCTCTGGGACCTACAGAAAACCACTTAATCCATCAACACCATTCACACAAAGAGCATAAGAAAGACATCAGCTGATATATATCACTAACAAATAATTAAGTATTTTGCAAATGAAATGCTGAAGAAAAAAGGAAAATGGGCATAATTGTTTTATAAAACATTTTCAGAGTTCATTATCACCCACACTCAGTCTCATGAATCCATCTTTCACATCTTCTCATTCCATACCACAACATGTGATGTAAGAGACTGAATGAATGGAGATTTAGATTATATCTTACACTTCAAGAAAAGGGAGAAAAATTCAGCTTTTGGTTCAAACACTAAGGCAGAGGCAAATCAAAGCCACCATAACAAAATTCCCTAGAGCAACATAATAAAAAAGTCTTACAATGCAGCTAGTTAAATAAATAATACTCTATCTAAACAAAGGGAGAAGTTTGGGGTCATAAAAAATATCCAACAGGCTGACAGAGCTTTGGCCATTTTATCAATGGTAGGAAATTATTCCCCGTTGGACACCTGGACACTTCAGCTGAGGTCTGGGAATGCTGTAATCTTTTCTGGCAGCACCTCTACCAGAAAGACTGGACTCACTCTGCACGAAGTTTGTAATCTTTCTTTTTCTCCAATAGGCCCAGATGTTTTCGAAAGCCAGGCTAAAAGACAAAAGAAAAAAACAGCACTTAGTTTCCTCAGCAAACACACACTCAGATCAACATGACACCTGATGGGAACAAGAGTCTCTGGAGTGCTCAGTAAATCCATGTCCTTGGAGCCAACCCACTATCCTGTTCCTCCCCCTCCCCTCTACTGTGCTCTGCCCAAAGATGAGAGGGACCACACAGGTGCCAGGCAGGTCATAGCACTGCCATAGTATGTTTCTTGGCCTATTAAGGACAGGGAGAGGCAACAATGACTCTGCACTAACCAAGCAGTTGCCAGTTGTACTAAAATTACTACCATCTTAATCCAAGGGTTTACAAAATACTACCAAGGGAAAACATAGTACCAAGAAGGCAACTGTGGTAAGGGAGTTAAATTTAGATTCTGGAGACCTGGGATGAAAATCTAAACTCTACCTTTTAATCTGTGAACTTGGACAAATCACTTAACTTCTCTGAGGTATTTCCTAAATGTGAATTAATAACAATAGTACTTTCTAAAGTTATTGTAAGGATTCAATGAGCTTCTGTAAATAGTAGCATCTGCACATGGGTTGTCACACAGCAGGTGTCCAGAATGTTTATTGTTGCTACTGTACCTTTGGTACAAGGTATGAGAGAAAAGCAAGCATGACAGTAGTTTCTCTGACACACATATAGATAACCTAGAGGATTCAAAGGTTAAATGTTTGTATCATCTTTCTACAAGCTACTATATGTTGAACACTTAATCTATGCCAGGGTCTGTAGTAGATGCTTTTGTTTACAGCAACTTCATAGGCCACACTTATTAGGCACCTACTCTGTTACAAAGCAATATGCTTTACTCATTACACAATCTCACTTCATTTTTAAAAGAATCACAAAGAGTAACATGTTACACCAACTTTCCAGAAGGGGGATGAAGTTTAGAGAAGGATACACCAAAGAACACAGAGGCAGTGCAAAGCTAAAACTAGAACCCATTCTGTCTGGGGCCACAGTGTGTGCTTTTCCACACACCACTAGAGTGCATCCTCATCTGCTCGAAACAATTTTTACCTCAGAGAAAGTACATGTACTTCTAATAAATTTACATAATAATTTTAGTGGAATTTTTAATAGTCACCTTTGTCATCTGTTATCTTTCAAATGATACAGTAACTCAGTATTTAAAATAACATCTAAAACATCTCCTGGTAATTTTTATTTATTTTTCCCTCTCCCTGGTAATTTTTATTTTAAAAATAGTAGATGAAGGGAGGTTGACAGTGGTGCAAGAAAATTCAAGGATCAAAAGAGCAATGAGATGAGGCAGAAACTGTGATATTCATTGTGTTCTCTTGAAGGTACATCTGCATTACAGAAGGAAAACTGATACTGCATCTGAAATGGTTTACATAACATTTAACCCCTTCCATACAAAATATCTGCAGCAGCTTCCCTACTGCCTCACTGAAGGACCCACAGGATGAAGTTCAAAGTATCCAAATAGGAAATATGAGGGTCAATGTGTTCACTCATCTTCCAGCATGGACTGCTCCTCTCCCTTCCCTCAAAGACTTATTTCTACTTAGGTACGTAGATGGCCATCCTTGAAAGCCTTCTCTCTTCTTGGATAATCCAAATCAATTGTCTTTGTATACACCAGTCAATCTCCTTAAGCACTAGATTCCTTATTTGTAAAATAAGGATAACATCCACCTCATAAAGATACTGTAGGATTATGAAGCAATCCATGTAAAGCAAGGAGGGCTGTGCCTTGCCTATTGTAGTGCTCAAAGGTGATACCTCTGTCTTTAAAAGCAAATTGCTCTGTAGTTGAACAAGTTTCACCTTGATCTTCTCTCAGCATCTCTATCCTTCCCATTCCTACTTGGCATTTAATATTTTTTATGTGCCATTTCTTATACAGGTGCGTCTTTATTCATCTTTGAGTACCCTCTGGACTCAAAACACCTGATGTGATTTTTGTCTTTGCCACTTGCCAGTGTGTCTCTGGGCAAAGACATTACCTACCTGAGCCTTCACTTCCTCATCTAAAATAGGTTCACATATACATACTCTCCCAAACAAGGTGACAAACTTTATTACTCCTCCCAGTATACTACTTAGCAGACAGAAAACGCATAATGAATGCTATCAGGCAGGAAGACTGAAGTGTGGTTAAAAGTCTTTAGTTCTATGTCATCAGTCACAGAAGCTTTCCCCACCTGGAAAGAAGTTATCTCTAAAGGTCTTTCTGAATCAGATATGTGATGACTGAGAACAGTCAAATGGATACATTAATTCTGCACAGAAGCTTATATCTACTAAACCTCTCCACACAAACATATCCTCCTCCAAAATCCTAGTTTATTTTGCCTGGATGAAGTGTTCGTGAGCGGTCAAGCAATTCTCTGGACCTCAGTTTCCTCACCTGTACAATGGGGATGGAAAACACCAACATTGCAGGCTGAGGCATAAACCAAAACACATGTGACAGATTTTCGTGAATACAAAGCCCACATATAATGATGGCACCACATTAACATCAATCTCTTCGGTCATGAACCTTATAGGCAGCAGGTAGAGCTGAGCCGTGGATATAGATTACAACGTCTGCAAGGCACTTTGAGCTTTGACCTCAACTGTCACTGAAATCTTGCTGGGTAGGTGTGATTAACCCCTAGGAATGGGGAGCAGCCGGTGCCCTCTCTGGACAGAAAAGGTCAAATCCCTGACCATAGTCACTCGAGGCTCAGCCCCAGCGGTGCTGGCAACAAAGCAATATTTGCGCTTATCTACACACAGGATCTCCGTAGCCCGGACCAAGACTCCAGGGCCTCGAGGAGGTTGGGGCGAGAGAACATGGGGCCACGGGCAAGCGTTCATGGAGCCTGCGCGGTCCTACCTGGCTTCGCTCTCGGTGTTCTCGCTGCCGGGACTTAGCCGCCTTGCGAAAAGCCGCCGCCATTCCTTCCCGCTGAGTCCTCAGAAGCTCAGTGTAGAACGCAGGATCCTCAACGCCTCGCCGCCGCTGCACCCACCCTACAGGAAACAGACCCAGCCACCACCCGCTTGGAACCGCCCACTTCCGTCAGACAGCCTATCAGGATCCTGCATTCCCAGAAGTACGTCCTCCAGATCAGGCGACACTCGCGGGCTCTTCTGGGAGGTGTAGTTTCCTATGGCAAATCACGTGACATGAGAGCCTGCTCTTATTCGCCTGAGAAGGTCCACGCATCCCAAGACCTCGCCTTTGCTCCAGGCTGCGCGTGGGCACCTGGGAACACGTGGCTGGCACTGCCCTCCGTTTGAGCTGGGCTTGGTGTGTGCGCATGTGCAGTCACCTATGGCTTGGACTCATTTCCGGTTTTTACGCGGTACATTTAAAGGTGGGAGCTCTGTGAATTTTGCAGTGTACTATGCTGAGAGCACAAGAGACATTAAAGCTATATCTGGCTTGGCCGGGGATTTAGCTCAGTGGTTCTGCCGCCTGCCTCTGAAGCACAAGGTCCCGAGTTCAATCCCCGATACCAAAAAAAAGCTGTATCTGGCTCTGCCACTGACTTACTGGGCGTGTGACTTTATGCAGACTTCTTGCCTTTAATAAGCATCATTTCCCTCACCCATAAAACAAGGATAATAATAGCATGCACGTCTGGTCTCATGGGGCCAGGTGTTGAAGAGTCATATCTGTAAGTAGCATAGACGGGTAATTTGTTTCCTTGTTATTAGTTTCTGGGCTTTAGACAGGGCTTTCACACTGAACTGTATCTCTGACCCTTATTTTACTTTTTATTTTTGAGAGAGTCTTGCTAAATTGCCCAAACTGGACTCAAACTTGGGATCCTCCCTGCCTCAGCCTCCCAGAGTGCTGGGATTACAGGTGTGGGTCCCCATTGCCTGGTTTAAGGACAATAGTTTTAAAGTTCTGAGTCCTGCTGGAAAAACTGGCTATACACATGCTAAAGATTAAATCTAAACCCATATCTCTCAGCATGTACTAGAAATCAAAATGGATCAAAGGTTTAAATATTAAAACAATCTGCTGAAAGGTAATACTCTTCAAGACACGGGCATAGGCAAAGACTTTCTGAATAGAGCCCCACTTGCACAAGAATTAACACCAAGAGTCAACAAAGCAGATTATATCAAATAAAAACCTTCTGCACAGCAAAGGA
This sequence comes from Heterocephalus glaber, assembly GCF_000247695.1. The sequence goes on along the minus strand of NW_004624764.1, from coordinate 20,655,281 downwards.
AACAACCAACAGACTGAAGAGACAACTTAATGAATGGGAAAAAAGTTTTGCAAGCTACTCCTCCGGGGACTAATGTCTAGAATATATAACGAACTCAAAAAAAATTAGATTCCCCTAAAAAATAAAAGACCCAAACAAAAAATGGGCAACTGAAATGAATGGACACTTCTCAGAAGAAATAAAAATGGCAAATAAATATACTAAAACATGTTCACCATCTCTAGGCCATTAGAGAAATGTAAATTAATACAAGGGCCCATCTCGCTCCAGAAAGAATGGTTATCATCAAGAAATTACAGTAGTCCCGCTGCCTGCCTTGCAAGCACAAGGTCCTGAGTTAGATCCCTGGCACCAAAAAAACTAATGCTGGCACAGCTGCAGGGTAAAAAGGAACCTTTTTCATTGTTGGTGGCAATGTAAACCAGTACAACCATTATGAAAATCAGAATGGAGATTCCTCAAAAAACTAAAACTAGAAATTCTATTCAACCCATTTGTGCCCCTCCTAAGTATCTTCCTAAAAGAGTTAAAGACATCATGTTAGAAAGACACATACACACCCATGTTTATAGCAGCACAACTCATAATAGCTAAATCTTAGAAGTGACCTATATGTCCATTGACAGATGAGCAAATAAAGAAAATGTGCTATTTATACAGAGTAGTACTCTCCCATAAAAAAAGATAAATTTGAGTCATTCATTGGAAAACGGATGCACCATGAGATGATAATGGCAAGTGGAATAAATCAGGCACACAAATTTAAATATCCCATGGTTTCTCTTATATGAGAAACCCAAAGTATAAATAATTTAAAGAGGGCCGGGGATTTAGCTCAGTGGTTCCGACACCTGCCTCAAAAACACAAGGACCTAAGTTCAATGCCCAGTACCAAAAAAGAAAAAGAAAAACATTGAAGAGTAAATAATTTAAAGAGCAAAATAAAAGACAGATAATAGGAAACAGGAAGCTAGATCTTTTGCAAATGGGAAAAGTGATGGAGGGAGGAGGTGAGAAGAGGGGAAGGGAAAAGTAAAGTACAAAGAACTAAGATGTATAATGAACATATACCAACTCCCCTTGAAGAATGTATCATTGTGTACTGCAAACATGTACCAATACAAATTTTAAAAAGTAAAGTTCTAAGTCTGTCACACCCCCACAAGAATGGCTGGCTGACAGGTTGAATGTCAGAGGCACTACAATGTAATGGTTAGGACTATGAACCATGAAGGGGTGTTCTGATCCCAACTGCTAACAGCCATGATAAAGTTTGCTTTCCTGAGCCTTCATCTGCCCACCTATAAAATAAGGTAATATTACTAGACCCACAGGATTGTTGTGAAAAATAATATGTTTAAAGTGCTTAGCTGGGCATAGTGGTGTACGCCTGAAATCCCAGCATTCAGGAGGCTGAGGCAGGAGAATCATTGCAAGTTCAAGGCCAGCCTAGACTACATAATGAATTGAAGACCAGCCTTAGCTACATAGACTATCTCAAAAAATAAATAATTAATAAAGTGCTCAATACTGTGTTCTCCATTAGTAGATTCACATTTAATGGCGCTTCACTGTTATTGTTATTATTACAACACCCACATCTAAGTCTAGCGAGAGAGTTGGACACAGAAAAGCATCCCAGAGGCATTTGGTTTCTTCTCTACTACATGAAGCTGACTTTCAGCAGGTTCTGCAAGTGTATCCTCTTCTCATGACAGTGGTCATCCCTCCAGTTGAGGAACTCTGGGGAAATCCTCTCAGTGAATCCCCAGAGGTGCCAGTCCAGCCAAGCAGTGCACATGGAAGAGTTGACAGTAACTGAGATCTGCTATGTGAGAAGTTTCTTCCTGACTGTGTTTAAGCCTTGCCTAACCAGGACAAAATTCCATCTTGTTTGTCGATTATCATTGGAAGACAAAACTCCTTCATGAGCTGACCTTGGCCCACCTTTCCATGCTCCTCTCAATGAAGGAGCCCTGTGAGACAGTGTGGTGGTACACACCTGTAATCCCAGCACTCGGGAGTATGAGACAAGAGAATCACATGTTCAAGGCCACCCTGGCCTATATCAGGCTGACATATTAAGACTGTCTCAAAAACAACGACAAACAAACAAACAAAAAACATGGTGGCAGAGGTGTAATTCCAGCACTCTGAGAGGCTGAGGCAGGAGGCTTGCAAGTTTGAGCCTAGCCTGGGCAACTTAGCAGCTAAGCAAGAGTGTTTTCTCCAAATAAAAAATAAAAAAGGGTCTGAGACTGTAGCTCACACAAAGACCTTGGATTCAATCCCTGGCACCACGAAAAAAACAAATAGCCACCATCCAGAGTGACTAGGTAGCAGCCCTGGCCACTTCCCCTATAGAATCTTGAGTGACTAGCAGAGAATCCAGCTCTGAGCACTGAACATAGGGAACCATGCAGTCAGCTCTGAATTGGAATTACAAATTTATCATTTCTTGGCTTGTGATTTGGAGCCACATTGTCAAAAATCTCTGATCATTATGTCCTTTTCTATGAAATAAAAATAACCACCTCATATGATTTTTTTTTGAAGACTAAAGCAGGCAATGACCAATCTAAGCATGATGCCCCGCATCACTTAATCACACTAGTTCTCCCTCCATCTCCCACCACCCCCATTCTCTGGGAAAGTCACTCATGTCATTTTACCCTCCCCATCCACAAACCCATTGCCAGGCTTAGGATCAAAAGGAAAGTTTCTGAGCAATTTGAATGAGGGTGTCTGCTAAGCCTTGCGGCCTGGGAGGACTTTAGGCATCACAGCGGCAAGAGTGAGCAATATAGCCAGAGAAGGAAGGATATTTTCTCAGTGGGAGGAAGGAGGACTTGTGGTTACAGGCACCAGGGAGTGATTCAGCACCGAGAGCAAGCCATGAAAGGCCTGTCAATAGTGACCCAGGAACTAGTTTTAAAAACTCTAGTAAAGTGAGAGGATGGCAAAGTAACCCTGAGCATGAGAAAGGAAAAGGTATGTGGGGAACCTCTCGGGTGATGAAGGGACTACCAGATCCTTACCCAAGGCCCTTCATTCAGTACTTGGTCTTTGCTTCCAGCCCAGGCTCAGACACACCTGTTTCCCAGGGAGGGGGAGAGGACAGATGGGGAACAGGGAGTCCATGTGGCTGATCCCTAAACTCCCTAGGGGATGTCTTCCTGGGCCAATGGAAATAAAATGAGCAGGGAAATGTGAACCCACGGGGCAGCTGAAAACGGAGAGGGAAAAGGACACAGGTCCCCTGCCCTAGGCCAGGCTCCCTCCTAGGCTGACCAGAGCCAGAGGTCTCCTAACTCTGTAACCTCTAGACCTCCAAGTCCAAGCAGCAGAACCTTAACACCAGACCATGAAAGGGGCTTGGGGTCACACTGAAAACCTATTGTGTGTCTCATCCAGTACAACAATTCTGTGAGATAGTCAGCAACTCTCAACAGATGAGACAGAGGCTTGCAAAAGTTGAGTGACTACAGATACTGCAGAGCCTTTCCTTTTTTTTTTTTTTCCTTCATAACAGGGATCGAAAACAGAACCGTGTACTTGAAAGCCAGGTCTAGCACCGCTGAGCTGAATCCCCAGCCCCTAGTAAACTTAGTTTAGGGTAAGGGGCTTTGACATTTGACAATCTAAGTTTGAATCCTGGTTTTGCCATGTTTAGCTGTGTTGTCTTTGACAAGTTACTTAATCTCTCTGTGCCTCTATGGTCTCATCTTTAAAATGAGGATAACCATATATGCTTAATAAAGTTATTGGATAATGAAGTGTGTTAATATATGTTGTGTTTAGGGACCGGTGCAAAGTAAGAACTCAGGAGATACTGGCTCTCATTAAGGATAGTATTCACCAGATTCAAACCATGAGTAAAGAAGAGAGATCCCAAGACTGTCTTCTATCCAACACCTTTTTTGCTCATTTATAACCCCTTCCTTTCTGAAGTTCCTCACCTTTGCCCTCCTCTTACCCAGAGCAGACCCCCTCCACTTGCTATCTACTCCAACCAAGAAAAATACATACTCTTTTCTGCATCCCCCTAGGCTGGGAGTCCCATAAAACTGCTAGACAAATCCCAGAGAAAGGGCCCACACTCCGGCTGGCTGTTCTCTCCCTGGACTTCAGCTAGCAGGTTCTTAATGGTCCAAATGGGAGAGTAGGGGTGCAAGCTGAAGCAGTGTCATTCATTCACTCATTCATCAGCTGTTTATTACATGGAGCAGGTACTGGGAATCCCTTGGTAAATGAAAAGGAAATAATCCCTGCCTTCACGGTTCTTGCAGTTTAGTTATCAATAACAATAAACAATAAGAGCTCTTGCAGTTTAGCCATCAATAAACAGTAACAATAAACAAACAATAACAACTTTGAAAGGAAAGCTGTCCTGGAGGCCGATGTGGGGACCCAGGCATAGACACATGATGCAGAGAAGAGGGTGCAGCTGAATGACAGCCTTGTAAGGTGTTAGGCCCTGCAGTGGGAGTTTAGGTCCAGCCTGGGATGTGGGGATGCTTTTGTGGGCACCTGAATCTCCACTGAGATACTGAGATTATTTCCACACTTTGTTTTTGTCTCTCTAGTTTTGCAAAGAGCACAGCGGGGCCTTCCCTGTCCCCTCCCCCACCGGGTCCCTACCCAGGCCAAAGCTATTTATGCCTAGTGACAAGCCTGAGGATGGAGGGGGGTGGCCCCAAGGCTCTGGAGGGGCCTCATATCCCTGCCAGGTGCAGAAATAAAGCCAGAGAGTCGGAAACTGCTGACGTTCTCCCCTCTCCCTTCCCCCCTGCAGCACCCCAGCCACCCATACTTTCACACCCCTCCTGAGAAGCTCACTGGGCTTAGGGTCAGGGATTAGGGCCTTCCTAGGTCTCAAAGGTCAAAACTATTCTTGGGCACCGTGGAAACCGAGGCTGGACTCTTCAGGGACAGGATGCAGTTGGAGGTGGCAAGATGGTTACAAAGGATTTCGCCACTCAGAATAGGAAGTAAAGTCCTTTGAAGGTCAAGGCCCTAAGTGAGGGGGGAAGCAGGGTCCTCTCTTCACCCCAAGTTTCTAGAAAACACCTTGGTCCCCACTGACAGGGTCAAGATAGCAGAGCCAACCACTCCTTCCGCCCTGCTGGACTAAGGCCTCCTTCACCAACTCGGGTTTAGTGGAACCCCTGGGAGCAAACGGGAGGGTGCGGGGAGGCACAGGAGGTAGAACACGAGGAAGAAGGGCAGTTGATCCCCAGATGCACCCTGGCCCTCTGGGTCCCGCACCCCGCTGCAGCTGGGGTTTGGGGACGCAGAGACCTAGAATGAGGACACCGAGGGCTGCAGGGAGGGGGCGGGACGGGGTCTGGCCGCCGCGAAGGTAGCGGAGCCAGGTTCCGCGGGCCGGAGGGGGCCGGGCGGACTGGAGCCCGCGCGGGCTGGGGGCGGGGTCTGGCCCCTGCCGCGGGGCTGCGGGGCCGGGGGCGGGGTCCGGGCGGGGCGGGCTGGCGCGCACTTCCTCGGAGGGCTGGGGCCGCGCGCCCACTCGCCCACACGTCCGCCGCCGCCGCCGCCGGCAGCCGGCACCCTCGCCGCGGCGCGCCCGGCCCCGCTTGGCCCGGTCCGCAGGTAGAAGCCGCGGAGGACCCCACCCGCTCCGCGCGCGCCCGGCTCCCGCGCCCGCTTCGAGGTGAGCGCCCCGCAGCCCTGGCTCCCGACCCCAGGGCCTGCCGCGCGCTCGCCGCGTGCCCTGTAGCGTCCCGGCGCCCGCGGCCGAGCCCGAGAGCGCGGCCGCCCCGCGGGACCCGACCACTCCGTTCCCCGCCGATCGGTGGGGCGGGGGCGGCGGCGACAGCGAGAGTTGGGCGGGGGAGGGAGACTAAGTTTGAAATAGGAAAACCGGAGAGACCTGGAGGGGTGCAGAAACTGAGCCAGACAGAGACACGAGCGACCGGAGAACACAGACCGTTGAAAGGAGGATAGAAGCTGGACATACAGAGTTTCCGAGCGAGGGACCGGAGGCACGGGGCAGACCTGGGTTTTGTGGAGCATTTTAAGAAAAAGCATACGTGTGACCTCAGTGACCGAATTCCTAGGGCCCCTCCGAGGGCCCTGTGGCTGAAGCTTCCTTAGCCTCACGCTAAATCCACCTCCAGGGCCTGCCTACAGACAGAGACTGGAGATAGAGATGCCAAGAGGCTTGGATGCAGAGACAGAGGGGGATGGTGGGACCTACACATTCAGCCCCCTAGGGACTCTGAAAGTTCAAGGCCTGAGTGTGCCGAAATAGAAATCCACAGAGTGGATGGTTACCCGACTGGGAGATACCCCCAAACATAAAGACAGCAGCAGAGTGTGCCCGATACCGGGGTGCTCAGCAGGTGAGCTGGACACAGACTGAGACTTAAAGTAGGTGGAGAGACCTGGGTGCACTGACAGCTCCAAGATAGACCCTCAGAGGCCCAGACCTGGAAGATTGGGTGGCAAGGTCAGGGAGAAACAGACTGTCAGCCAGCCAGTCCCCCAAGAGGCAGAGGATCCCAGATGGTAAGACAGATCAAGGAGCCCCATGCACACACTGCCCCAACACAGCCTCAGCTTATTTTTAAACTCAAATCTTGGACGGCTGCTTCAGCCCTGGGGGACCTAGGGTGAATGATCTGTTCCTCTCCTGTCCCTAGAGCAGCTGCTGGATCTTGCTCCCCACCCCCTTTCCCCTAAACTCCTTTGACTTCCAGGCCCCTTGGGGGAGGGAGGAGGGAGAGCAGAATTTGGGGTTGGGTTGGTGCCCAGTAGCAGGAATAGGGTGGGGGCACTTTGCTTTCTCCCCTGAGTCTCCTTTCCACTCCTGGGAATTGGAGGAGGGATCTGTTCTGATCCTGATTCACACCTGTAAGGCCTGGCCAGGGTCCTCCTGCACAGTGGGGGTGGGAGACAGAAGGATTGAGCAGTTGGCATGGATAATTGGAAAGGCTTCTGGGTGTCTTCCAATCACAGGGCTGGCAGCTAGGAAGGAGAACGAGGCTCTGGTATATCTCCTCTCCCCCTGCATTTAAAAGCTGACCATCCCTCCTCTACCACCCCAGAAGCATTTCTAGGGAGAGGGTAGCAGGAAAGGGCTCCAGCCCAGGAGGCCAGAGACCTGACTGTGATACCTGAGCAACTTTGGACATGCCCCTGCCTGTTCTTGGCCTCTTTATGCTCTGCTGTAAAGTGGGGACAACAGTCTGACCTGTCTGCCTTTGCCAGATCTGAAGATGTGGTGGACATGTACTTTATGAGGGGTAGAGCAGCATACAGGTGTGTGTACCTGTGTACCTGTATGAGCAATCTCCAATTTATGTTCGCTGGACACAGACTGACTGTTAGAACCAATGCTGGTCCCTGTAGTCTCCTCAGCAGGATCCATGGTCTTGGGATCTCCTGTCCTCTCTCTGAGCCCACCAGATAGTTCAGGTTACATCCCAGGCCAGCTCCCTGCCCCAGGCCTGCCTAAGATCTACAGTCTGACTTGAGTATGAGTGAGGGGCTCACAGTAAAAATACAGACAGCTTCTGTTTACTGAGTACTATCTCCAGGTGCTCTTCAAGGATCATCCAGTTTAAGCCTGAAACAAGCCTGGGAGATAGAAATGATATTATCTCAATTACATGGCTACAATGGCTCAGGACACTTAAGTCATTTGCCCAAAGTCCCACAATCCAAACCTAGTTTATTATTTTTTTGTTTTTTGGTGTCTTTTTTGGTACCGGGGATTGAACTCGGGACCTTACGCTTGCACGGCAGGTGGCAGAATCACTGAGCTAAATCCCCGGCCCATACCTAGTTTATATTTTATAGCTTGAACCTCTACACAAGGCGCACAGTTCCGAGCTCTAGGCAGCTCACTGAGATGTGCGTGTGCGTGTGTGTGTGTGTGTGTGTGTGTGTGTGTGTGTGTGTGTCTAGGTCAGGTAGGGATGTGCATGGTGGTGGGGGAAGGTGCTGACAGCAACTAGACAGATCCAGTTATCTCCCCTGAACCTTGGCCCCTATCACCCAGGAACAAATAGTCCAAGGCTGGCTCTCTGCTCATCCCTTCAGTTCCCCAGCCTTGCCAAGGAAAGGGGGAGGGAGGGGGGAGAGATAGAGGATGGGCAGAAACAGGTGGACCTTGATGGTGCCCTTCACTCTGACCCAGCTAGAGCCCAGCTGGATTGGGGGATGCTGGGAAAGAAATACAAGCCACACCCATACCTTATTTGGGTTGCCTGTTTCAGAGTGGTGGGTGGCTTCCAAGGGCCAGGCCCGGGACTAGTCTGGCCCTGGAGAGGTGGCTGCTGCTGCTACCCAGGCCAGGAAGAAAGGAAAGGACCCAGGCACTCCCAGATAGACACATGTCCACACTCCACCTGCGTGGCCCCCTGCTGCTCAGTGGCTGACAATCCTCAGATTGCAGGCAATCCTCAGATGCTGGGCCAAAGGAAACTTGGATTTGAGCGGCAGGGAGGGGATTGAGAAGGAGGGGTACCCTCTATCCTACAGCATAGCCCCTACCCTAGGAGTACCCATCCTAAAGACCCCAGCTCTGTTGGCCTCATACCCTGCCTGGGATGTGAACCGGGTGTTCTCCCATTGTACAGAAGGGAACCTTTGAACTCACAAGCCCCAGAAGTCAGACCTTCCAGGGTTGTCATGTCTGCTGGCACCTGAAGTCTGAATTTAAGTCAGAGCTATGCCATCGGTGAGAATCTCCCACTGCGGGTGGCTGGAAAGAGAAGGGCTTTTCCTTCAACTTGAACCAGGTCAGGCTCTGGGGATTGCCAGTCCATGGAGCCTGCACCGGAGGGGAAGGAGATTGGTGGATTCTTTTGTGTGTCCCTTTAACTTCTCCGGGATCATCTGTAGCTATGAGCACATCCCCTTCCTCTGGGTTCTGGTGGTTCCTCTCCACCACCTCATTATCGCAGCCCAGAGAGAGCAGGCTTCATGGTGGAGGAGGCCGGGGCTGGGGAGCTCTGAATTGGGGCTGGAGACAATTGGGCAGCAGAAGGGACTGGGAACCCCACTTCCCCCCCTTGTTCCAGAGGCAGCTGTGTGGATGACCTCATCCCGCAAACATGCTTTGTTCCTGAGAAAATGGAAAGTGTCTGAGGTTTGGTGGGGGGCTGGTGTCTGCCCCAACAGCTCTCAGGGCTCCCCATGTCTTATTCCCCACTCAAGAGGGGGCCTGACTGGGGAGAAAAGGTCCCCAGTGGCTCCTGCTCTCTCGCCCTTCACTCCCCCCAACATCAAACTCTTAAAAAATCAGAAAAGATGGGGAGAGGCTGCTTCTTGGGGGGGGGCATGGGATGGGGCTCATGGTGGGCTGTGTGGGCAAAGATCTTGGGGCTCTACAGACACTGCAGGGAGGCGGGTGGCTGGCAGGAGGTGGCAGGGGACACACCTCTGTCTCAGTCTGTCTCCAGTTCTCCTCTGTCTCCACAGCCATCACATTTTCCCTTTTTTGCCTGTTGCTGGCAAAACCTGACATCTGGCCCTCTGTGCTGCCACAGCTGCTACAGATGTTGCAGCCAAGGCTGTCCAGGATGGTGTGACCAGAGACAACAACAGGGGTGAAGGGGAATGACGGCAGAGAGTCCAGCTAGGGGAAGCTTGACTGTATCCAGCTTGCAGGATTTCCTTCCACTTAAACTTAGGCTGAGCCTCTCAAGTTTTTGTTGCTTGGCTGATTCTCCTGGGAGGAGAGCCCGATCTCACACCCAGCCTCCACTAGTCATCCATCCAGTATCCCTCTAGCATTGCACTGTTTCCAGATCAGAAGGGGGCCAGAACAGCCCATTCTACCCTCTAAGCTCCCCAGTTTCCCACTCTAGGTAAAGGATCTTTTATCTCTATTCGTAGGGTGCCTTCCTGGGAGTCAGAAGGTGACAGTACTGGCTGTATGAGGTAGATCCGTGGCTCCCTTCTCCCATTCCTACCCTGGAGGCACTGAGGACACTGGAGCAGGAAGTGGGAGGCTGGGGCAGGAAGTGAGTCACTGACCCAGGAAAAGCCCCTTCCCCCCAGATCTGCTAGGGCCTAAATAAGGAAACAACTTCAGCTTCCTGATTTTTTCCTGACCCCCTTTGTACCCCTACAGTCAGATACAGAAATAAATATGCAAGACTCCTGGGCTGCCGGAAGCACCCCTTCCCCATCCCCACCTGCTCTGATCTGGTATTTCCTATGCCTAGTCTCTTGCTCTTTTTTGAATACAAAGATCTCCTGCCAAGGGCTAGTCTGGGCCCCCTCTGGGTGACTCCTACCCCACCTCATGTTCCTAAACAGGGCTCATTCTCATCACCACCATGAGTGAGGCATTTGACTGTGCAAAATGCAGTGAGTCTCTGTATGGCCGCAAGTACATCCAGACAGACAGTGGCCCCTACTGTGTGCCCTGCTATGACAACACCTTCGCTAACACCTGTGCTGAGTGCCAGCAGCTTATTGGGCATGACTCAAGGGTAAGGACCAGTCCAGGCAGGGCTGAGAGTGGGTGGAGGCTGGTGGGAGGGGGCAAAGGCCTAGGTGCCAGTACTCTTTTGTGCTCCCCTATAGGAGCTCTTCTATGAGGATCGCCACTTCCATGAGGGCTGCTTCCGCTGCTGCCGCTGCCAGCGCTCCCTAGCTGATGAACCCTTCACCTGCCAGGACAATGAGCTGCTCTGCAATGACTGCTACTGCAGTGCCTTCTCTTCACAGTGCTCTGCCTGTGGGGAAACCGTCATGCCTGGTATGTCCCTGGGGGTTCATCCTATGGAGACTGGCATGCCCAGTATCTGTGTAGTCTTTGCAGGTGCATGACTGATACATACACGCAAGCTTGACATGTGTGGAGACCCACACACGTAGCATGTTCTAGGAAATTTAGTGTGAGGGGATCTGTTATGCCTTTATGCGCTTGGGAGCTTAGTGTACATAGGAATTGGCATGCCCAGATCTACAAATGAAAGCTTGGCACATGCAGAAACTGACAAGCTTGGTACATTTTTTATTTATTTATTTTATTTTTAAATTAAAAAAAAAATTTTTTTTTTTGGTACCGGGGATTGAACTCGGGTCCTTGCACCTGTGCAGCAGGTGGAGAAACCACTGAGCTAAATCCCCGGCCCTAGCTTGGTACATTTTTTTAAGGCTTAGTTAGCATGTACTGGACCAGTCAGCCTGGTACAGTGTACACTTGGGAACCTACCATGTATGGGCTGACATGCTTAATACATACCTGGGAGCTTAGCATGTATAATGACCTGCATGTTAGGTACATGTAGGAGCTGAGGATGTGCTGAGACTATTGTGCTTGGTGCACTAGGGTTTACTATGTGCAGAGATCAAACGGGGATTACCTGCGTGCCTAAAAGACATGAGGACTTAGCATGTGTGGAGAACATCATGCCTAGAACATGCAAGAGCTTAGCATGCACTGAACCTATCATGCATAGGGCATTAGAACTTTATGTAGGCAGAGATTTGCTTGTCTTGTATATGTGGGATCATGTGTATATGTTAAACTGTCATTTCTGATGTATAAGGGCTTAGCATGTACTGAGACAACAAACCTATTACATGGAGACTTGACTTGTGTTAAGATAGTCTTATCTGATACATAAGGAGACAACGTATGCCAAATCCCTCTTGTGTAGTTTTGGGGTCCTGGCACATGCTGAGCCATCATGTCCAGTGTTTGGGGAGAGGTTAGCATATACAGTGTACATGGTGGGGGTCTTGCTGCATGTACATGGACACCATCCTGCTCAAGCTATGGGAGCAGTGGGGACAGTCTTGGGGTGGATAGCAGAGCAGTCTTCAGGTGTTTGGGACACAGCTTCTGAGTGGGTCTCCTGTTCCCCACAGGGTCCCGGAAGCTAGAATATGGAGGCCAAACATGGCATGAGCAGTGCTTCCTGTGCAGTGGCTGTGAGCAGCCCCTGGGCTCCCGCTCCTTTGTGCCCGACAAAGATGCTCACTACTGCGTGCCCTGCTATGAGAACAAGTTTGCTCCTCGCTGTGCCCGCTGCAGCAAGGTGGGGCCAGGTCAGCGGGGTAGGGGTAAGGCCTGTTGTAGGGTGGGAATCCCCACTCCTCCTGCTGATGGGTGCTGCCCCTACAGACGCTGACCCAGGGTGGAGTGACATACCGTGATCAGCCCTGGCATCGAGAATGCTTGGTCTGCACTGGGTGCCAGACACCCCTGGCGGGGCAGCAGTTCACTTCTCGGGATGACGATCCCTACTGTGTGACCTGTTTTGGAGAACTCTTTGCACCTAAGTGCAGCAGCTGCAAGTGCCCCATCACAGGTGGGACAGGTGGGTAGAGTGCAGCCCAGGGCATGGATGTGGTATTGGGTGAGGGGCAGGACCACCCCTAGATCTATGGAGCTAACCTCCAGCCTCCCTCTAGGACTTGGTGGAGGCAAGTACGTGTCCTTTGAAGACCGGCACTGGCACCACAGCTGCTTCTCCTGTGCCCGCTGCTCCACCTCACTGGTGGGCCAAGGCTTCGTGCCTGATGGAGACCAAGTGTTATGCCAGGGATGCAGCCAGGCAGCGCCCTGAGCCAGGGCTCCTGGCCTGGGCATTCCTAAACCAGGACTCTAGGACTATGGCTCCTTTACTGAACCACCTCTGTAATGCAGCCCCTCCCCAGAATGGGGCTCCCCTAGGCTCCAGGATTCAGTCTCCTTACTCCAGTATACCCCAATTGGTGCTCCCTCACTCAAGTCCCTAAACCTGGGCTTTTAAAAAGCATCCATGATTCAGGCCCCCACTCCGAAGTCTGGACTGTAGAACCCAGCCCGAATCCTTACAGTGTGGATTCCCACACCAAGCCTCCTTTTCCAATCAGGATCTAGACCCCAGCCCTCCAAACTTGGACTCTGGGACCTAGGCCACCCTAAATCTAGATCTCTCAGCATAGATTATTTTAGGTCTCCTATGGGTGCCTGAGAAGTCCTCAAACATAGTACTCAGGCTTGGCCCCATCCCTAACCCCAGTGCTGGGGCTGTTTGGGCAGCAGATCAGGGTCTCACTGCTTAGAGGGTCCTAAGGTACAGAATGCTGCCCAGTCCGTGGTAATCAAGCATCTTCTCGTTGCATTTCAGCTCCATTTTGCTCAGACCTGGGCAGAGCGGGCGTGGGTCACTCCTCACTTCCAGATTCTGCAATAAAGCAGTATAAGGAAGCACAGGCCTCCGTGTGTTTGTCGGGGGTGGAGGGCGAGGTGAAAAGAGGTTTCTTTGTAGACTCGGGCTCTTCCAGTCCTGGGGAGGGGGTGGGAAGTCTCCAGGAAGGGGGGATCCCGGGCCGGCCAGCCACCGTCCCTCTCCAGCCTGGCCTGCCTTCCCCCTGCTGGGAGAGGGCTTTCCTTCAAGTGGAGAAGGGAGGGGCTGGGGGAGGTCCCAGACGCTGGCCGGGTGGCCGTGGGTTCTTCCTTTGTCTGGTACAGACCGCCCCCTCTCCTAACAACAGCCCAGCCCAAATCCCGCAATGGGAACACCCGGGCCTGCTCCTCAGTCGGGCCCAGACCCTCAGCCCCCTTCCCCCTCTTCCCAAGGATCCGCGGGGGCGACCGGGGATTCGCTCGCGGCCACACGTTTTTTGCCAAAAAAGGCAAGGATGCAGCTGCACGCGCCGCGGGAACATCTGGATCCGATTCCCAGCATGAATGGGTCATGGCCCCGCCCCCCCGTGATTCAAGAGCGGGGGCGGGAACGAGCTAGGGGGGCTGTCCCCCGAAGTGGGGAGATGGGGCGGAGCGCTGCTCCCCAGCCTGGCGTCCGACGGCCCCTGCTCCTTTCCCGCGGGCTGCTGGCTGACCAGGTGGGCTGGCTATCGCGGCAGGTACGTGTGTCCTAGATCACAGGCGGCCTCCGGGCGGAGATGGAAACCTTGAGATTCTATTTTAATAAATTGGCTCCCCAACGCCTCACAATCCTGTGGGGGCCACTACTACCTCCATTTCATAGAGTCACACAGGTACATCTGGGTTTCTAATCCGCTTTACACTCCCTCCTGGGCCCTGTTTGAATCCTCAACTTTCTGAGGTCTTGACTGGCATTCTCAGCAAACCTTTATGAACACCCAACATGTGTGTTCGTAATAATTACGTGTTTGCATTTTTGTTTCTCCCACCAGCCTGAAGACTGGGCTCATGCGCCTGCCTTGCTCATTCCTCCTTTCTCAGCTCCCGGCACTTACTACACGTTCAATAAATACTTATTGAGGAAGAGCAGTCCAAGCATAGAAAACAGCTGGTGCAAAGCCTGGAGGCCTGGTAGCATATGGTGCTTTGGGGAAGCAGCAAGTAATTGCATTTGGAGGAAGTACCAAGAAAGTAAAATGGCAGGGCAGGCCGGCTCAGGTCGGGAAAAGCCAAACGCCAAGTTAAACAGACCTCACCCCGCGGGTGAAGCAGCCAGTGGAAATTCTAAGCAGGAGCATGAGTGGGGCTGGATTTTAGAAAGATCACTGTGTTTGCATATGAATAATGGATGGATTGGAGGGGTAAAATGAGCAGGCTGGTGCAGGTGGGGGTGTAATCCAAGCAAGGGATCCTGACGCAGGTAGCAGTGGGAGGAGAAAAGCTTTGGTGTCTGGTTTGAGGGAGTGCGGGTGGAGAAGCATTTGGAAGGATAGCTTCAGATCTGAGGCTGAGTGACAAAACTTTTTTTTGTACCCAGTATCGAACACACAAACTTGCACTTGCAAGGCAGGCGCGGCACCACCTAGCAACTGTATATATTTTGTGACAAAACTATATGTTGCTCAAGTGATCTAACTACCCACATAAGGGAAAGACGTGTGCAGTTTCAATATTGTGTTTCATTTATTTCTTTTCTTTTTTTTAAATTAAATTCTTTTATTGGTACATTGTAGGTATACAACACAATTACATTTCTCATTGGTGTGTTTCATTTATTTCGATATAAACGTTTCCAGATTTAACATCTCAAACCCTATTTATTATTTATTTATTTTTAGTGCTAGGGTCCAAATCCAGGGCTTCACACAGTCTAGGCAAGTGCTCTACCACTGAGCTATATCCCCAGACCTTCCAATTTAAAGTTTTAATACATGTATATTTAAAAAAAGAAAAATAAATAAAACTTGATGCTGTAATTTGGGTGTATACAAAGAAAAATCTTCCCATACCAGATCCCCAACGCTATCTCCTCAGGAACAACTACTGTTTACTGTGAATTGGATATCCTTACAGAAATAACCTCAGCACATCTATTTTTTACACTGTTGTGCATTTAACTTTTTTCATGTGTGGTCATCTTTCCATGAGTTCAAAAAGATTTTTAACAGCTTTATTGAGATATAATTTACATACCATAAGCTTCATCCATTTTAAGTGTACAATTCAGTTAATTTTAGAAAATTTAACAAAGCTGCATATCCATATCACCAAAATCCAATTTTAGAATATTCTTGTCACTCCAAAAAAGGACTCCCTGTGGCCATTTGTGGTCAATTCCAATCTCATCTCCAGTCACAAGCAACCACATCTACCTGATGTCTCTAGATTTTCCCTTCTGGACATTTCACCTGAACATACACTTTGGCATCTTTGTATCTGCCCTCTTTATGTAGCACGATCCTTTCATGGTTCAACCTTATAGCGTTCCTTTATTGCATATATATACATATATATCACATGTTTATCCATTCACCAATTAATGGACTCTTAGGTTGGATCTGAACTAGTCGACATGTTTTCATCGTTTCTCCACCTAGAAGTGGACATAAAGACTTTTTTTTTTTTGGTACCGGGGAGTGAACTTGGGTCGTTGCAGGCTGCGAAACCACTGAGCTAAATCCCCGGCCCCATAAAGACTTTTTAAAGAGACGGCGGTACCACATTTCGCTTGCATCGTATTTTATTTGATGAGTTCTTTGGTAACGGACAATGAGATTGTTTCCACATGTGAATTTCGTTAAAACAAAAAACACCTTGACTCCCATTTTACTAAAAAGTCAATGAGGGCCAAAGAAGGGGGAAATGTTATCAAACTACAGATTCAAGTTTCAGTTTCTCAATTCATCCATATTCTTCAACTACTCACGCTACACGGTATCCCTGATCGCCCAGCTGGCCCCAGGATATCTCAGGAAGCCAGCCGTCACTAATCTTCAGGTTCCTAGATTTTTGTGTGTCTAGAGGCATTTGAGAGCCACTGGGCGTCACGCCGCTACACCCCTGACCAGCAGCAGGCACTGTTGCCATCTCGGTAGCACAGACGTGAGCTCCTGGTGGTGCTCTTTTTTCCTCCAGTCCCTGAAGCACTTCCGGCACTCGCGGAACTTTGGTGCAGCCGGATAAGCAGAGAGGGGACGCGGGAGCGCAAGGCGGTAGGAGCTGCTTCCGGTCGTGTCCTTGGCCGGAATTGTGCCGCTGTGAAGGGACTATGGAGACCATTCTGGAGCAGCAGCGGCGGTACCATGAGGAGAAGGAACGGCTCATGGACGTAATGGCCAAAGAGATGCTCACTAAGAAGTCCACGGTGAGTGGGCCGTGGGCAGGGGCTACATCATAACCTGGACTGCTGGCCCGTGTTTAACCGCTGAGGGCCGCCTTTGGCCTCAGACCCTCCCCGCGTCCCGCCCAGCCTCTGTGCGGGGCTTCCTCGGGGCTCTGGTTTTGTTAAGGTCCTCCCGGGGCGCAGAACCCAGAGGGCCCTCTGCTTCAGCCCCAAAGACTTTGGCGGGGAAGCACCGCCCTGGGGCGGCCTTTTCACCTGCAGAACTCTTAATCGTCTGTATCATCCTTTGACTTTCTTTAGCTCCGGGACCAGATCAATTCCGACCACCGCACTCGGGCCATGCAAGATGTGAGTGCCCCACTGTCCTGCTTCAGTTTGGGTCGGGATGGGCGGGAAAAAAGAGAGGGCTGGGGTTTTATCGCTAGCCCTGGCCAAAGGTAACTGGATCGAGCAGTCGCAGGTTGTCTGCTTGGCCAAAGTCAACAAAACTGCGAACTTCAGGGTCACTTCTCGGAGTGGGGAACTATCCCTTGGATGTGCAAAGATTAGTTTCGAAGAGTCCATGACTCAGGCACAAAAGGCACTATCTCTTCTCTCAAAAACAGAAAAGTGTTAATGTATTTCCTCCCAGAACACTATTTTGGAGTAATTCTGTCTAAAATTTCTTTCCTTTTTTTTTTTTGGAACCGAGAATCGAACTCAGGAATTTGCGCAGGCGCGGTGCCACTGACCTACATCCCCAGCCCTCAATTTCTTATTTAAAAAAAAAAAAATCTAGGCAAAAACTGTTGATAATTATTAAAGCTTACTGATCGTTTGATGAGGGCTTGTAATACTGTGCTCTGTACTTTTCATAGGTTTGAAATCTCTTTAAAAGAAAGGTATGAAAGACTTAGAGCTTCTGCTTTGCAGGAGATAGATTGCAAGCCC
This sequence comes from Heterocephalus glaber, assembly GCF_000247695.1. The sequence goes on along the minus strand of NW_004624764.1, from coordinate 20,637,867 downwards.
CCAGTCCCTAAAGTTCCCAAATCCAAACTATTCTGAGAACCAAGAGAGTTTCTTCTTTTTGTTATACATTTGGTAGCAAAATTTGACCTGAACTTATTTGGTAGTAAAACTTAACTTGAAGCGATGAGAGTCTTATGGTTTTTATTTGCCCCACTTAGTAAGTAATGCATAAAGACCACTTCGGAACTATTAATGTATGCTCCTGCCAGGGATTTAGCTCAGTCGTTCCACCACCTGCCTCAAAAACACAAGGCCCTGAGTTCGATCTCTGGTACCAAAAAAAACCCACCCATATATATGTGCTCCATAGTCCTCTAGGGATGTTACATAATATATTGTACCTTTCTGAACTTAAAAATTACCGGGATGGGGGTATAGCTCAGTGGTACTGCCCTTGTCTGGCATTTTTTAAAAAAGGTTTATTTATTTTTTTGTGGTACTGGGGTTTGAACTCAGGGCTTTGAACATACTAGGCAAGTGCTGTGCCACTGAGCTATATCCCTTGCCTCCTTGTCTAGCATTTGCACAGACCTGGGTTTAATCCCCAGCACTGGAAAAGAAAAAGAAAGAGGAGGGCGGGGAAGAAAAATTTTGAAACAAATCTGCCCCTGAAGCTTTTGGGGAAGAGCTTGGGCCTGTGCTATCCTGAGTCAATATTCTTTGACTGAAAATTTCCAGTCAATGTGATGTTTATTTAGCCTGTGTACTCATCATCCAAGGTTTTTAAAGTTGTAAGAATCATCTTGGACCATCTTTTTATCTTTTTTTTGGTACCAGGGATCAAACTCGGGTCCTTGTGCTTCTGAGGCAGGTGGCAGAACCACTAAGCTAAATCCCCAGCCCCATCTTTTTATCTTTGAGGATGTTAGGTGTTCACCTGAAGAAGGATAAGGATAAGACTGTTACAGCAAATGTTAGATATCAATAGTCTGTAAAGACTAGAACACAAGGGAACTTTTTTTTTTAGAGATAGGGTCTCGCTGTATAGTCCAGGCTGGCTTTGAACTCACTGTGTAGCTCAAGCTGGCCTTGAACTCTTGGCAATCCTCCTGCTTCAGCCTCCTGAGTGGCTGAGAACACCTGGTTGGGAGCTTTTCTTAATGGTGCTGGGGATAAAACCCAAGACCTTGCATGTGTTAGGCAATGTACTCTACCACTGAGCTACATCCCCAGCTGAGAAAGCATGAGGACTTTTAAGGGCCTATCTCACAGGGTTTCCCTGGGCTTTGACTAGAGTACCTTTTCTGGTGCTGAGCTCAGTAGTTGTACAAATTATTTCATTTTAATTGGTTTGATTTTGCCTTTCAGAGGTATATGGAGGTCAGTGGGAACCTGAGGGATTTGTACGACGATAAGGATGGGTAAGTGACAGTTCTGACCATTCCAGGAGTTAGTGCTCCTGCAAGCTGTGACTAAAGGGCTGACTGTTCTATCCTGTTTGGGTTTTTCCTGGATTTGTAGGTTACGAAAGGAGGAGCTCAATGCCATTTCAGGACCCAATGAATTTGCTGAATTCTATAACAGACTCAAGCAAATAAAGGAATTCCACCGGAAGCACCCGAATGAGGTATGGTATTTTCTCCAAAAATAAATAAATGAATAATTTTAAAAGGAGGAAAAACTTTTTTTTTTTTCTTGTTACCAGGCATTGAACTCAGGTCCTTGTGCTTGCATAGCAGGCATCGAAACCACTGAGCTAAATCCCTGGCCCCTGAAAAACATTTTTTTAAAAAAGGAGGAGGTGTGGGCTGGGGATTTAGCTCAGTGGTGCCATCTCCTGCCTCGCAAGCACAAGGTCCTGAGTTTGATCCCTGATACCAAAAAAAAAAGAGGGGGGGAGGTAGGGCCAGGGATTTAGCTCATTGGCATGGGGACCTGCCTGATAAGCATGAAGTCCTGAGTCCGATCCCCAGTACTGAACAAACAATAAAAAGGAGGATATATTTTCTCCAAAGATGCTCCAAAGAGCATCCTAAAGGAAAGATATAAGGAAAATGGAGATGTCCCTTCAGAAAAACATACCGGGCCAGGGATATAGCTCAGTGGTGCCACTGCCTGCCTCAAAAGCACAAGGTCCTGAGTTCAATCCCTGGTAGCAAAAAAAAACAAAACAAAAAAGAACCTACCAAGCCAGACATGGTGGTGCACTCTTGTAATCCCAGCACTCGGGGCTGAGGCAGGAGGATCACCATGAGTTCAAGGCTAGCCTGGGCTACATAGTGAGTTTAAGGCCAGCCTGGGCTACATAGTGAGCCTTTGTCTCAAAAACAAAGAAAAAAAGATTTGGAGATCACATGGACTTGATGGTTAAGCCATATAGAGTTCTGGAAGAGAGAGAATGTGAAAAAAGACTTGTCAGGGCTTGTCCATGTGCCTTGGGGGACACTTCTAAGTTAATTAACAGTTAATTTGTAAATTAGTTAACAGAAAAGGAGCCTGGGCAGACTTCATCACAAAGGTCAAATCAGAAAGGAAGGCATGGTATCAGTTATTGTTGATTAGTAATTGCCAGATTGCTGTTTCATTGAAGTAGTGGGAATGAAATCTGGTCATAGGGGTAAAATTGTATGATGGATAAGTAGAAGTATGGAGTGTGGAAGATGCATTTGAAAGGCTGGCAGGAAAAAGAAACCAGGAGAGTCCTAAGGAAGACAGGGGAGCTGTGTTTACTTGAAAGGAGAGGTTAGGAATTAACAGAAAGGAGGAGGGGGTGTGGGGGTAAATGAAGGTCCTCTCACGTCCCGAGAGTCCCCTAACACCCTAGCAGGATAGAGTATGAGAGCTGCTGCTAACCAAGAAAGAAAATATGAGAATCATTCTGATGTGTTAACCCTAGCCAATGTTGAAAAGTGATGAGGAATAGTTAAGAAAAAGATTGAAAGGATACCCAAGACATACTAAATGACGAAAGCAAGTCTGCTTAGTAAAATGAAATAAAAACTTTGTTCAGGTATGACTATGCTTATACAGAGACATATATGTAATACAGCAGTGGTTTCCAAATTTTGCTATAATTTTTAATCAGCTGGGAATTTTTTTAATACTGGTACCTGCCTCCCTTTGATTTATGCTTTCCCCCCCAAGTGATAGGGATTGAACCCAGAGTGTCCCATGTGCAGCTGCTTTTGATTTAATTGGTGTCAGTCGCGTCAAGATTTTCAACTGCTCCCCCAGATGATTCGAATGTGCAGCAAAGTTTGGGAACCACCGTGTTTTTCAAAGAGATTACCTGCTAGACATGGTGGCAGTCTGGGAGGCTGAGGGAGGAGGATCACAACTTTGAGTCCAGTCTGGGCAACTTTGCAACTTAGACTCTGTCTCAGAATTTTTTGGGGGTATCAGGGATCAAACTTGGGACCTTGTGCTTTTGAGGCAGGCTCCAGAACCACTGAGCTAAATCCCGGGCCCCGTCTCAGAATTTTTAAAAGGTCTGAGGTTGTAGCTCAGTCCGAAGGTACTATGTTCAGTAACCAGTATCACAAAAAATAAAAATTTTTAAAAAGTGCAGGTACCTGTTTTCAGGAGAATTATAATAATAAAAGGGAACGTTCATGTTCTGAGCATGTGTTACTTTAGCACTTTTTAGTCAAACAGTACAAAAAATGAAAGAAATTGGAGAACAGTAGTAGGCTTTTTGTGAAAAAGCAAGGCTGCATGAAGCATTAGAAGTCCAACTCAGGGCTGGGGATTTAGCTCAGTGGTGCTGCCACCTGCCTCAAAAGTGCAAGGTCCCATATTCAATCCCCAGTACCAAAAGAAAAAAGTCCAGCTTTCTGTATAACTCATTCCAGTGACATTGAAACTTTTACAGTGATAAATGTACCTGAGCTTTTGTCTTTTCCTTCAGATCTGTGTGCCAATGTCAGTGGAATTTGAGGAGCTCCTGAAAGCTCGAGAGAATCCAAGCGAAGAGGCACAAAGTAAGTAGGTTTAATATTTGTCTCCAGCACTAACAAATTACAGGTTCATGACAGCTTGAGTTGGCCTAAAGGGTCTCAGAGAAATTTTTAGTGAGGTTTTCGTGCTCATTTTCTTTTCATTGGTTTCTGGAATAAATGCCGTCCTAAATTGGCCTTGTGAAAAATGTTCCTTTTGTGTTGTCCTTGCTCAGATTCACTGGCGTAGGGAGCACATTTGGATGAGAGGATGCTTCTTGTAACTAGGATCTATTTGCAAAGGCAAGTCCAGGAGAGTAGTCTGTAGTGTCTGAATTGCTGACTGATGTGTCTGATTCCTTCAGACTTGGTGGAGTTCACAGATGAAGAGGGGTATGGCCGTTACCTCGATCTCCATGACTGTTACCTCAAGTACATTAACCTGAAGGCGTCTGAGGTGAGACCTGGGAGAGGGGAGAGGTTTTGATTCTAGGGGCCAAGTCAGGATGTTAGGCTGGGACTATGAGACATGAAGCATTTAGTGTCTTCCTTGTATTTTATAACTACTGTGTAAATATTTTTTTTCTTTTTTTTTTGGTACTGAGGATCGAACTCGGGTCCTTGCGCTTGTGGGGCAGGCGGTGGAACCACTGAGCTAAATCCCTGGCCCTCTTTTTTTTTTTGGTACCAGGGATCGAACCTGGGTCCTGTGCTTTCGAGGCAGGTGCCAGAACCACTGAGCTAAATCCCCGACCCCTACTGTGTAAATATTAGAGAGCACTGGTTAGCTTTCTTGGAATGAGACAGCATTCAGAATGAAAATCAGACATCTTCAGTAATGCAACAAGCATTTTATTAATAAAATTTATTAATACAAGTATATTTTACTTTTGTAAAAATAAGAATTTCTGTAAAGCCAACAAATACCACACTCTCACATTAGGCAGACACAATACTAGTTGTATGGGAGATATAACATGCACTGTCAGCAAAGGGCTACTTAATGTCTTTTTTTGTTGTTGTTATCTGGGATCGAACTCAGGACTTTGTGCTTGTGAGGCAGGTGGCTGCTCCTCTGAGCTAAATCCCTGGCCCTACCTAACATCTTTCCTTAATTTTTTTTTTCATTTAATGTCTTTTCAAAATGCTCCATGAGAGGGCCGGGGATTTTACTCACTGGCACTGCGCCTGCCTCACGAGCGCAAGGTCCTGAGTTTGATCCCCAGTACCAAAAAAAAAAGCTCCATGAGAGATTCTCTTCTGAATCCCCACACTTAGACCAGAGACATTCAATAAGTAGTTGCCATGAATAAACAAATGACACCTTTAGAACCTTATTTTAGGATGTCAGATACTAACCAAGAACCTCGTATGCAGTATTTGACAACTATTTCTTTTAGTTTACTGTTCACTAACTTGATCTTATCTTACAGAGTTAGTTATGTATGTGATATTCCTTATGGTTCAGTGGCATTAACATTCCAGTTATTGTAGGGATTGAATGATGATAAAGAAAAAAATAAGATAAGTTAGGCCTTGTTGGCTTTGTTAGGGAACACTCAGTTTTGATCTCACTTACTGGAGATTATAGCAATACAGTGACTTGACTGACTTCCATTATTTTCTTCTTTTCAGAAGCTGGATTATATCACATACCTGTCGATCTTTGACCAGTTATTTGACATTCCTAAAGAAAGGAAGAATGCAGAATATAAGAGGTAGGCGTTAGTAGCTTGCAGGCCTCTGTTGGATTTGATTAGAAGATGGTATGATAGTTTGACCACAAAGTTCTGAATTTTGTTGCTTGAAAAATGTACATGAATGACTTCCAAGTTTATTGGAGGATAAGAGCTATGAATGATACAGTTTTAAAGTGTTTGTAGAGGAATAGGAAAGGAAGGAGACATAAGAATTAAGATGTGTTATGTACATGTACTACCTATGATGAATGTAATTGTTATGTATTAATAAAGATTAAAACTTAAAAAAAGAAACATTTAGCTGGGTGTGTTGGTACATACATATGACCCCAGTATTCAGGAGGCTGAGGCAGGAGGATCACCAGTTCAAGGCCAGCCTGAGCTGCAGTGAGACCTTGTCTCAAACATCCAGCTTAGGGGGGGGATCCAAAGGGGAAAAAAAAGCATTTGTAATAATGTAGCTTTGGGCAGAGGTGACTCTATAGGCACATCTTTGAGCTTAGCCCCATACTCTTAACTCAGGACCTTGTGCTTGCAAGGCATGTGCTGGAACCACATTGCTAAATCCCCGGCCCCCGGACCATACTCTTTTTGAACACCAAAGGCAGTAATGGCAAACCTTTTAGAGACCAAGTGTCCAAACTGCAACGCAAAACCCACTTATTTATCTTTTCTTTTTTTTTTTTTTTGGTACCGGGGATCGAACTCAGGTCCTTGTGCTTGCGCGGCAGGCAGCGAAACCACTGAGCTAAATCCTCAGCCCGAAAACCCACTTATTTAAAGTGCCAACACTGCAATTAAACATGAATACCAAGGTTTTAGTTTAGAAAAAATAACTCATACATTAATGACTTTGGTCTTAAAAGGAAAACACAATAATATATGTCATATATTCGCCAACACTGACCTAAGGCCTCCTGTGCTAGACAAGCACTCTGCCACTGAGCTACATCCCCAAACCCTATATGTTCTTTTGTTTGTTTGTTTGGTACCGGGTATTGAACTCAGGACCTTGGGCTTACGAGGCAGGCACAGTGCCCCTGAGCTAAATCCCCAGCCCAAACCCTAAATGTTGTTGATGTTGTCTAATTATAGAAGAAAGTCACCCAATCAGGGAACTCTGTTTTTGGAATTTAGTGGGAAAAAAAACTAGACTTTCTCAGGCTGTAGCAGAAGTGAGATGCCTAGATCTGATGTCAAATACAATATTATATTTGTGTTAATTATGCCCCTGATTAATGAGCCTGCTCTTTTGACTTCTTCTATTTTACTTTCTTTTCTTGTTGTTACTTTTTTGTTTTTTGAGATAGGGTCTCACTATGTATCCCAAGCTGGCCTTAAACTCACGGTGATCCTCCTACCTCAGTCTTCCCAAGTGCTGGGATTACAGGGAAGCACCAACTCGCCTGGCTTACTCTATTTACATGAAGTCTTTTATTTGTGAGTCAAAACTTAGTAGTCTTAGTATTCAGTATTATGTCCTGAAGATAAAAAGAGGTAGGAAAAATCAGAATTAAAATGATGTTGGCAGGGATTTATAAGATCATTTAAGAATGATTTTTATCAGCGGCACGCACTGTGCCTGCCTGGCAAGTGCAAGGCTTTGAGTTCAATCCCAGTACCAGAAAAAAAAAATGATTGTTAAAGCCAAGCATGGTGGCACATGCCTATAATCCCAGCAGTCAGGAGGCTGAGGCAAGAGGTCGCCACTTCTTTGAAGCTAGCCTGCCCTACAAACTGAGACCCTGTCTCAAACTCCCCCTCCCTCCCCCCAAAAAAGAACAATTGTTGAGCTGGGGTGTAGCTCAGTGATAACAACACTTGCCCAGCATATGCAAAGGCCTGGATTTGACTCCCAACATCACAAAAAAAGTTTAAATGAGTATTAAAAACTAATAACTAGAATTATAGTCTACAGGGTTTAAAAATATATCAAAGACAGAAACCCTGATACCTTTCTCTGTATTGTATATTCTTTTTTTTTTCTGTATTGTATATTCTTTTGTAGATACCTTGAGATGCTGCTTGAGTATCTTCAGGATTACACCGACAGAGTGAAACCCCTTCAAGATCAGAATGAACTTTTTGGGAAGATACAGACTGAATTTGAGAAGAAATGGGAGAATGGTACCTTTCCTGGATGGCCGGTGAGTGTCAGTAGGAGTAGGGATGAAGGTTGTGCCAGGGAACTGAAATAATTTATTTTATTTTTTTGGTTTTTTGATTTTTTTGGTACTGGGGATCGAACTCTGGACCTTGTGCTTGCGAGGCAGGCGCCAGAACCACTGAGCTAAATCCCCAGCCCGGAACTGAAATAATTTAATAATGAGCCTCTGCTTCAGGATCTTAGGTGCTGATCACTCAGTGTTAGCTCTGGCTAGCAGGCATTCCCTGCCATATATGTGAAGTTTTCTTTGTGTACTTTTGAACAAGATTTGTCAGGACTCATTTGCCATTGACTGGGCCTGAAATTTTCACCAACCATATTATGACTGCTGTGGATTCTTTCTGACCAAAAACTGACCAGATTATGTGGTAGAAATCTATGTATATTTTTACTCCTGGGGATAAACTTGAGTTTTTCTTGAATTTTCAGGGAGAAAATGGGTTACCTGTTTTCTTTGCCTCATTTCTCTATTTGAATCTTACTCACAGATGGATATAAGAAAGGGACCAACCAGCCCCTGGTAATTTAGATGGCTTCCTTACCTGCATTGTAATAAACTAAAATGCCATGTTTTTCTTGCCAGAAAGAGACAAGCAGTGCCCTGACTCACGCTGGCGCCCATCTTGACCTGTCTGCATTTTCCTCCTGGGAGGTATGTTTTCTCATTAGCAGTACTGGTCTCACCTGTCCATCCTTCAGAGGGACTACTCACTTTCCTGTCTTTAATGCCATGGGACTGTAACAGTAAGACACCATTTCCTAGGAACAGACATTTACAAGGTATGTTGAAAGATCAAAAGAAAAAAATCATATCTAAGCTGGGCTTGGTAATCCCAGCTATAATCCCAGCACTCTGGAAGTCTGAGGCAGGAGGATCACAAGTTCAAGCCCAGTCTGGGCAACTTAGTAAGCTAGTAAGATCCTGTCAAAAAAAAAAAAAAAAAAGGAAGAAGAAGTGGGACTATAGTCCAATACAAAAGCCATAAATTCAATCCCCTAAATGGGAGAAGGTCAGGGAATTTGAGGGAACACACATGTCTAATGACTCTGAGAACTGTGATATAATTCTAACTACATTAAGCCATAGTAGAGGTAATGGAACTCCACCAGTATGATCAAGTCTGAATCACTACAGAGTTATTTCTATGGGGAGTTTGAACTTACTGCTAGGGGATTGGCTATGGGATGAATGGTCCTGCCACAGCCTGGGAACTCCCACACTCTAGCCTGTGCTTATTTCCCAAAAGCTATTCTTGTAATACTGTAATTTGTTTATCTTTTGTACAGGAGTTGGCCTCTCTGGGTCTAGACAGATTGAAGTCTGCACTCTTAGCTTTAGGCCTGAAATGTGGCGGGTAAGAGACTAGTTTTTCCATCAGTGTGGTCCTATTTGCTGTGTCTTTGCGTGACCCTCTATAAACATGGTCCTATTTGCTGTCTTTGCTTGATCCTCCAAGTGGCTTTCATTTTTTCTGTCACCACATACTACAAAAATACATAAGCTTGTGTAGATAATTTACTCTGAAATCCTGTGCCCTTCCTGTCTCCTTAGCACCCTTGAAGAGCGAGCCCAGAGGCTATTTAGCACCAAAGGAAAGTCCTTGGAATCACTTGACACCTCCCTATTTGCCAAAAATCCCAAATCAAAGGGCACTAAGCGGTGAGTGGCTGGAGTGGCACCCCCTTTTTTGGGGATTTTTGTTGTTGTTGTTTTTTATTTTTGGTACCAGGGATTGAACTCAGGACCTTGCTCTTGCCAGGCAGGCATGGGACCACTGAGGTACATCCCCAGCCTCCATTATGTTTTTTAAATATTGTTTCCATGCAGAATTTCATCACAGTGGAGATTTTAAAGCCTGTTTTATCACCGGTATCAGTCCATAAAGGGCCATTCTATTCTTTATCTCTGCTAATGGCTGTGATTGTTCAAGGACAGTAATTCTCGCAACCCTGAAAATAGCTCTTAACCCTGATTTTTGCAGATAAACACTCAGAAAAGTTGCAGAATGTAACCACTATCTTACAGTTAGTAAGCAGCAGAATTAGGATATCAGCCTAAGTCTGCCTGCCTACAGAGCCCCATTCTTCAATATCACATTCCCTTTATGGACCATAAGGACCAAAATGTAAATGGTCTTGATAGGTCTTTCACCCACAAGGTCATAGAGCTGTGGTGGCCAGCCTATGGGACACATGTTACTGTGTTTTTCTTTTAAGACAAAAGATGTTATTGTGGGGCCAGGGATTTAGCTCAGCAGTTCCGCTGCCTGCCTTGCAAGTGCAAGGACCTGAGTTTGATCCCCGGTACCCACCCCCCCAAAAGATGTTATTGTATGAGTTGTTTTTTCTAAACTAAAATGTCAGTATTTAGGTTTAATTGCAGTGTTGGCACTTTGTGGTAAATAAGTAGGTTTTGGGTTGCAGTTTGGGCACTCGGTCTTAAAAGGTTCACCACTACGGTCAGAGGAAGCTTCCATGCATTCTAAGAAACAACCTCAGGACTTCTGTCTGTGAGTTGTAAGATGAACAGAGCGTTTCCTTTCACAGTATAATGTTTCTTGTGTGCTTATTTTAAATGCAGTCATGTAAGAAATACTCTCGGGCTGAGGGAATAAATTTTTGGGTGAGAAAAGCACCCTTGAGTGATACGGCTTGTGTCTTCTACTCAGAGACACTGAGAGGAACAAAGACATTGCTTTCCTAGAAGCCCAGATCTACGAATATGTCGAGATTCTTGGGGTGAGTAACTAGCTCTGCTGAGGACTATAAATGCTACAAAGTATGGGAGTAAGAGAGATAGGAACTCACGTAGAGTTTTGTTGTTTTTTTCAGGTTCAAAAGAGAAGGGTAGGTGGTTAAACTAGTTCAGCACAAAATAGGGTTCTCTGATGTTTTGGGCCCTTCAGTGGGTTCCTGTTCTATTGCCAGGTGATATTACCAAGGATGTCCAGTTCCTGTCATAAGGCCAGGCAGGCATGGAGACTTGCTCCCCTGTCAAAATAGTATCCAGAATAGTGTAGTGCAGTCAACAAAAAGCAAAAATTCAAAAGGCAGTAAGAGAAAGGCTGAAAAGATGCTACTTATAGACAGAGAAGAGTGTAAGAAACTTAAGCTAGCTGTGAACACTCTCTTGGAGAGGGAAAAATCCCTGTCTACCCAGGAAGCATAGCTCAAAGAGAAAGGAGGGGAAGAATGAGAGGAACTCTCTTTCCCTCTCTGGGAAGAGAAGGTGGAAGAAAGTGCAGCACTAGTCTAGAGATGAACAGCATCTCAGAATCCTCTGATGTGTCTCCTCTGTGCAGTTGTCAGCTGCCTTGGAGCCTTTCCTTTTACAGATGCTCGCACAGCCTCCTCTGAGAAGTTGTTTACACATCTTTGTCAGTTGCTGTGTACATGTTGTTTGCCCTTGTTTGAGGACCCACCTACATTTTTGCTGTAGGACTAGTCACCTGTTGGTTCTCTTACGATTGCTTTCAGTAAAAGGTTAGCCAGCATTAGAAATTGGAGAGACACATTCTCTGCAGTGAACTTCGGCTATGCTAGTGTGGGCAACAGTCTCAGTCACCCATCCTCAGGAGATGGTAGGGAGGCCATTGCATCATGCCCTTGACCCGAGGTGTGCCCACTACCTTCTCCCTTCTCAGAGTATTTTGCTTTCCCACCAGGAGGTGGCAGTACTCTTTGGAATTCTGTGACATTCATCCTAGTGGTTTCCATTTGTTCTCATTATGTACTGATAAGGTTGTTGCTCTCACTTCACCATTTATTGATATCTGTTGGTTTTAAGAGTGCTTCCTTGGTATGCATGAGGCCATGAGTTCACCCAGGTCTCCAATACAGGAAAAAAAAAAGAAGAAAGAGAATGTACCACTAGATTTGGATTTATGAATAGATAAGTTGGGCAGCAAAATGGAAAATGGACTAGAATGGGGGATTCAAGGCAAATTGTAAAGTGGTTATGTTGGTGAAGGCAGTAACAGCGGGCAGGAAAAGATGGGTTTAAGAAACAGAGGCAGAAGAAATGAGTCTTCTGTTCTTTTGGTCTGTGATGGTCTGCAGCCTCAGATGAGTAATTAGGCAAGTATTCTAAAACCTTTGTTTACTTTCGGATCAGGTAGGGCATGCTAATGAGTTCTGAACATAAAGGCAAGACTTTCCCTTTTTCTGTGATAAAGAAACTTAACCTTGGAAGTAAGGGATCAGCAAGGGTTATAGGAAATTTCTCTTCTTGTTGTGTACTTCTTGCTCTGACTTTCTTTCTCATTTATACCCTGCCTTAGGAACAGCGACAGCTCACTCATGAAAATGTGCAACGCAAGCAAGCCAGGACAGGAGAAGAGCGTGAAGAGGAGGAGGAAGAGCAGATCAGTGAGAGCGAAAGTGAAGATGAAGAGAATGAGATCATTTACAATCCCAAAAACCTGCCCCTGGGCTGGGATGGCAAAGTGAGTCACACACCACTTTCTCCCCATTTCCCATTGTAGAAACAGATTATAGACCTTAGTGAACTAATACCGTTTCTTATTTGGTTTTTTGTAGCCCATCCCCTACTGGCTGTATAAGCTACATGGCCTAAATATCAACTACAACTGTGAGATTTGTGGAAACTACACCTACCGAGGGCCCAAGGCCTTCCAGCGGCACTTCGCTGTAAGGAATTCAGAGCCGTTTCTCTGAGGAATGGAAGTTGAAACATGAGATTTTTAGAAGAAAGGACAGGAGCAACTGCAGGCACCACTAGTGTCCAGAATGAAGGGAATCTGAGAAGCCCATGGCATTTGGCCTTTAATACTGGTGCTAGCCTTGAATACCTAGGACAGTTCCTGAACCTCATTTTGTTTTTTGTTTTGTTTTCTTGTTTGTTCTTGTACTTCTTTCTCTGCAGGGTTTTTTGGGGAATGGGGTTCTGTTTTTATTGTTGGTTTTTGGTTTTTGGTTTTGTTTTGCAGTTTTGAGGATTGAATCCAGGCCCTTTACAATGGGGTACATCTCCAATCATTTTTTAATTTTTGAGACAAGGTCTCTTAAGTTACTGAGTTGTCCAGGGTAGGCTAGAATTTGGGGTACTACTCCTGCCTCAGCCTCCCAGAGTGTTGGCATTATGGGTATGCATCACCATGCCTGGCTCTGCTAGCATGTTTTTTGTTTGTTTGTTTGTTTTGGTGACTTGCGGTTGTTTTTTGGTTTGGGTTTTTTGGTTTGGGTTTTTTGAGACAGGGTCTCACTTTGTGCTATAGGGGGCCTTCAACTCACTATGTAGCCCAGCCTGGCCTCGAACTCACGGTGATCCTCTTTCCGAGGCTGGGATTACAGATATGCTCCACCATCCCCAGCTCTGCTAGCATTTTAGGCCATCTGACTTACTTGGCCATTTCTCTACTCCACTGTGAGGACTGAGGAGCAAAAGGGCTATCTTGCTATCTCCTCCACTAGGTTTGGTTTTGTTTTTTTTTTCCTCCTCTAGGCTTTAAATGGGCCTTTGCCTCTTTGAAAATAAAAAAAAAAAAAGAAACTAAGGCGCCAGCATCTATCACACTGTTCTTTTTTTTTTTTAGTACATTTTAGGTATACAATACATTTACATTTATCATTGGCTGCTTGTGCCTGAACATGATGTGTCTTAGTTCTTATTTTTTCCCCCATTACCTATGCGCCCTTCACCCCCTCCACCCTTCCTTATTTACATAGACTTTGTTTCCTTTTTTTTTTTTTTTTCTTTCCTTGCCCCTTCCCCTTCTTTCCTTTCCCCTTCCCCTCCCACCACCCCTACACCTTTGGACCTTTTCCTATTTCAAATTATCAATTATTCATTTTAATCATTTTCATCCTTATTTACACTTTCAGTTTCTCACACTAGAGAAACTACTTGGTATTTACAGATGTGTGTCCTGTTTATTTCACTTAAGAGTATGGCCTCAATGTGCATCCATTTAGCTATAAATGTCTCTAGTTTCACATTCTTTATGGCTGAGTAGTACTCCATTTTATTAAAAAAACACATTTTCTTTATCCAGTTTCCAGTTGATGGGCACTTGGGCTGCTTCTAAGCTTTAGCTATTACAAACTGTATCACACTGTTCTTGTGACAAGACTTTATGTAGGTGGTACTCTAGTAAGTGGGCTCATCCTAGTTTCATTTCTGCCTTCAGTTCTTAGTACTTGGAAAGAAATTTTACATAATGGAAAAGATTTATGCTAGACCAAAGGTGGTTAATTTATATGAATTCCTCTTAGGCACATATTACTAGTTGGCCCTGGGTCCCTCTGAGTCCCCCAGCAGCTCTGAATCTTTCTGTATACTGTCTCAAATGATTGGAGTTGACACCCAAGGGTAAGCCTATGTCATTTACCATCCAGGAGCCAAAAATATCGCTACTTCAGTGTCTCTTCCTGCACTCTCACATTTTCACTTACAGCTGATAAAACACTCTACTTACAAAAATGATGCCAGCCTGTCGTCATACTCTTTATGCTGGCTGTATGTTGCTGGTACTGTGCCAGCTTCTCCCACATCATAGGGATGACAAGTAAGAGTTGCTTTGTTTTTCTCCAGTCTTGACCCAGAAATTTGTTAAGACTACTGAATCTAGAATGTACATATTACAAACCTGAGCCAGTGCAGTGCTGCTTTGAAATGTCATCAGCCTTTTTTTTTGTACCGGAGATCAAACTCAGGACCTTGTGCTTGTGAGACAGGTGGGGGGGACCATGGAGCTAAATCCCTGGCCCCTATTGTCAGCCTTTTGTCACTTACAGCCAGCTGGTAACAAACCACAAAAGGAATGCTGTGTTTAGTTTGAGTCCTTTGCAAAGGATCAGGCTAGGGTTGCTGAGTAGAATGGAGCTAGTACTCTCCCAACTGTTCCCACTTCACATTGTCTTGCTTCTCTCCTTCAGGAATGGCGCCACGCTCATGGGATGAGGTGTTTGGGCATCCCAAACACTGCTCACTTTGCTAATGTGACACAGATTGAAGATGCTGTCTCCTGTAAGTATTCTTCTTGGCTGTTCCCTAGGCCAGACCAGTCACCACCACTCCTGTAACTCACTGTCTGTTACCCTGCTGTACCCAGGCCCAAGGGCAGTAGACTGTGGGTAAATAAAAGCTGCAGCAGTCGTATGGTTACTGCATTTTTGAGGGGAATGAGTTAGCAGTACTATTTCTCCTTTGAGAAGCACCTATGCTGAGAGGAAAACAGCTTTTAACCTGGCTCTGTGAACTCTCTACGTAAGATTTTGAGGGAATGGCTCTATGCTTATTCTTCTGAACTGACTGTAATGTGTTAAGAACTGCCACTATAGGGCCAGGGATTTAGCTCAGTGGTTCCGCTCCCTGCCTTGAAAGCGCTCAGACCAAAGTTCAATCCCTGGTACCCCCCCCAAAAAAAATTGCCAATATAAAGGAAAAAAATAGAAATAGATTTCGAATAAAAAATAGAAATAGATTTATCTCTGAAGCCACAGGGCAAATACACAAAAAGACAGCAGCAAGAAAAGTACATGGCAGCAAATGTGTGGTTAAAGCCCACAGCCCTCAGTTGGAGTCTTCCTCTTTTTCTGGCAGTGATAGTTTTTTTTTTTTTTCCGTTACAGTCTTCCTCACAGATTCATTTTCTTCTTGTTTGTCTCTGTTGGGTTTCACTTTAGGCTGGTTAGACTGAGCAGAGGAATTTTTCCTACTGAGTTAGAGGCACTTGCCCTCAGCTGTTCTTAGCATACTCTTCAGCTCTTTGGTCAGCTGCAGGTAGAGCCAAATGAAAGTGGCCTTCTAAAGAGTTCCTTGATCCTTGACTTAGCCCATGGGTTCTGGGGGCTCTTCATTGCTTTTGGTGGGGGTTGAACCCAGGGTCTTCTTACTAAACTACATCCCCAACCCCCTCGCCCCTTTTACGATCTTGCCAAGTTGCTGAGGCTAGGCTTGAATTTAAAACATTCTGTTCCTAGAGTGCTAGGAATATAGAGGTGCACCCAATGCCCAGCTCTTCACTGCATTTTTTTTTAATATATAGTCAACTTTGTGGAGTTCTGCATGGTTTCTTTCATTATTAATTTACCAGTCAAGATCATATATGTGGCCAGTAAGAATTTTATTTGTTTGTTTGTTTGGTACCAGGGATTGAACTTGGGACCTTGTAGTAAGAATTTTAATATGACTTGTTGCCTAACTACTTAATTAGCTTCCTTACTTTTTCATTTTTGCCCTTCACTTTGTTGGGAGAAATAAAAACAGTAACATAGCTGGGTGTGGTGGCACATGCCTGTGATCCAGCACTCTGTGACTTAAGTTTAAGCTATCATCATCATCATCTTCACATCTGCGCTCTTCTGCAGAGTCTCAGAATCACTGTTTTTATTCAGTTTATTGACATCACCAGCCACTATTTATCAAATACCTGCTATTTGGTAGGTAAATGAGAGATGTTTTAGTAGGTCACTCACATGTTCATAAGAAAGTAAGGTGCAGAGAAATTAGGTAACTTTTTTTTTTTTGGTACTGGGGATCGAACTCGGGACCTTGCACTTTCAAACCACTGAGCTACATCCCTGGGCCTAGGTAACTTTTTTAAATGTTTTTATTTTGAGACAAGGTCTGTCTTACGTTGCTCAGACTGGGCTTGAACTTGCAGTCCTATTGCCTCAGCTTCTGAAGAGTGCTAGGTACACTGCTTTCTTTTAAGTCACCTTTGTCAAAAAGCTTTCTAGCTGGGTGTGGTGCCACAGGCCTATAATCCCAGCACTTGGGAGGCTGAGGCAGGAGGATTGCTGTGAATTCAAAACCACCATGGGCTACATAGTGAGAACCTGTCTCAAAAAAACCACAAAACAAAAAAGCTTCCTAAGAGTCAGAATTTACCTCTTTATTCAGCTATCTGGGTTAATCAGTTTCTCTTAAGGCATGTTTTTTTATTGCCACTTTTTAAATTTCTTTTATCATTTCCTGCCTATCATGGCTTCCTGTGATATTTTTAGGGTCTCTACATAGCATTTGTTATTTTACTTCTCAGTGCTTTCTCTTTTTTTTTCCCCACCCTCCCTCCCTCCTTGAACTCTCTTCATTTTTTTCTCATTCTCTATAGATCATTCATAGCTTATTAATTTATCATCACCCCACCCTCTTTTCCAGATGGTATTCCTTTTAAGTGCTTAGCCTAACTCTGGCTCCCTTACTGTCTTTCCATAACAAATAGGTGGTATGTACCTATTGACTCCCACAAGACTGTGACAGAGTGTTAGGAATTAGTCAGTTGAGCTGAATCTATTGTAAGGAAAGTTCCTACTATTTTCTTTATTTCCTAATGGTGGTATAATTCTTTTTTATTTAATCTATATTGTGCTTCCCCCCCTCCCATTTTTTTTAGCATTTAAAGTAGACATCACAGGGACTTTTGGTTATAAAGAAGACATCCTATTAAAACTAACTCCAAGAGCTGGGGATTTAGCTCAGTGGTGCCACCACCTGCCCCGCAAGCACAAGGTCGTGAGTTCAATCCCTGGTACCAAAAAAAACAAAACAAACAAAAAAACTCATGCATGGCTTCTGTTCTGTTTGTAAGAATATGCACATCCTTGGGGCCGGGGATTTAGCTCAGTGGTTTCGTCACCTGCCACGCAAGCGCAAGGACACGAGTTCGATCCCTGGTACCAAAAAAAAAAAGAATATACTCATCCACCTGTGCTACTCTTGTACATTTGCTTCCTCCACATTCTTGTATCTGTTGACCTTAGTATACAGTGAAGGCAATTCTTGCCTTTTTTCTATATGATCTTTCTTTGGTTTTCAGAGTCTACCAATATGCAGTTCCCAATCTCTAAGGCTAGGAAAGACACTAGGTGGGAGCAGCAAGGTCAGGTACTGTCTGCATCCAGTGAGCTGTGACTCCTGTAGGACCCTTAAGTAGAATGTTCCTTCAGTGCTGCTGGGGAGGCATGTTCTCAGGATGGAACCACTGGTACAGCTCTTACCCTGGATTTTGTTGTCCTTGTTTTAGATCATTCTGTGAAGCTTTTCTTTTCTTTCCTTAGAGATTCTGGGAGGAAAGGGAGACACACTACTGTCACTTAGGTTGCACTTGAATTTTTTCTTAAATGAAGAAGTTCACTTATAAATTTATTATGTTAATTATTCCACTATTAACACAAATTTATGCTTTTTGGTTTTACTTGGTTGGGTTTTTTTTGTTTTGTTTTGTTTTAATAAAGTTCTCACTGTATAACCCAGGCTGGCCTCGAACTCAATTTATAGCCTACGGTGGCTTCAAATTTGCCATCAGCCTCCTAAGTGCCTGGAACTGAGGCATGCACTCTCTGAGGCATGCATGGCTCTAGATCTGTGTTTTTTTTGTTTTGTTTTTTAATTTTAAAGAGTTAGGTAAAAGAAATGAAGAATGTGGTCTTGTGTGAAATTGCCACAAGAAATTCCCATTTAATTGATTGGTCACACAGTTTATCAATATACTAACTAGATATAAATGGTGCCTAATAAACTAATAACATTAAATTCAAATATCACCCACTGTCTTATAATAATAGCATAAATTTACATGGTTGGTTTTTTTTTGGTACCAGGGATTGAACTCAGGACCTTGCGCTTGTGAGGCAGGCGCCAGAACCACTAAGCTAAATCCCCGGCCAGATTTACATGCTTTTAATGAAGTCCAGGGGTAGTATCTATAAAAGCAGTTGTTCTACTAAAATCATGATATCCTGTGTCTGTGGCTTTTTATTTTGTCAACTATCCCATCAAAAATAAATTTGCCGGGCCGGGGATTTAGCTCAGTGGTGCCACCACCTGCCTCGCAAGTGCAAGGACCCGAGTTCGATCCCCGGTACCAAAAAAATAAAAAATACAATAAATTTGCCAGGCACAGTGGCACACACTTGTAATCCTAGCTACTCAGGAAGCCAAGGGAGGAGGATCTCAAATATGAGGACTGCCTGGGTAATTTAGGCATACCCTGTCTCAAAATAAAATTGAAAGGGCTAGGAATGTAGCGCAGTTCCCTAGTACTGAAAACAAAAACAAAAAGACAAAACCAGGAAATTCAGTTACTTGGCTTGACTTATTCTTAGTGAACCCACACTGGCACCCAGTGATTACATTCTTTTCTTTTTTTTTTTTTTTCCCCCGGTACCAGGGATTGAACTCGGGTCCTTGCGCTTGCACAGCAGGTGGCGAAACCACTGAGCTAAATCCCTGGCCCCTGGTTACATTCTTTTCTAATGGCTTCCAGATTTTTCTGAAGAGTAATGTGTCCCTTATTGCTCTGTACTTTTGGGAGGGGTTTTGTTTGTTTTGCTTTGTTTTGTTTTTAGAAAGTCATGACAGCATTTTTAGCATCTAATATTTTAGTACCACTCTGCATTAGATTCCTGAGAGGCCTAGCAAAGAATATGCCAAAGAAAGGCTGTACTTTGTCACAGAAAATATTGATAAATTCTCCATTTTTTTCCTCATGTGCATGTCATCTGGGGCCTGAAGACTTTTTTAAAGCAATTAGCAAGGAAAGAAAAAATGATTAGTTGAGTATCTAGGTGCCAGGCACAAAGCTAAGCATTTTCTCATATATCATCTCATTTACTATTTCCTCATCCATCTTAGGCTTTTTGTTTGTTTGTTTGGGTTTTGTTTTTTGAGATAGGGTCTCACTATGAAATCCAGGCTGTATTTAAACTATCTAGCCCAGGATGGCCTTAAACTCATGGCAATCCTCCTGCCTCAGCCTCCCTAGTGCTGGGATTACAGGCATGTACCACCATGGCCAGGCTCCATTTTGGCTTTAATTTTCTATGATATTCTAATTTTGTGAGAGATTGTTCTTCCTGATAGGAAATTTGGTAATACAGGCAGGAACCAAGTAGTTCTTCCTTCTCAGTATCTATTATACTTTAATCATCTTCCCTCTCTAGAAGCAACCAGTCTTACCTATTCTGTGTAGGCATTTGTCCTGACAGTTTACCTTCCTGACACCATTCTAGAGACTCATGTCATTATTTCCGTGGGTTTGTATCTGTCCTTTCTTCGGCAGGTATTTGATCAACTCCCTTTGAAGCTGTGATTCTTTAGTAGATGTCTTTACCTTTTCATCTTCAAGGGGATAACTTGTTCTTCAACTTTCAGAATTTTTATTGTCTATATTGTCTTGAGCCATATTTCCTTTCAGACTCTTTGGCCACAGTATTTCACCTTTTTTTTCCACTGAAGTTTTTGGGTTGGGGGGCGGGTACCGGGGATTGAACTCGGGACCTTGTGCTTGCAAGGCAAGCAACAGCACCACTGAGCTAAATCCCCAGCCCTCCACTGAAGTTTTTGAAATATATGCACAGACTTTAAACATATTTGACAATATCTAGTATCCTTTTTCTCTTTTATGAATTTTAAGACAGGTCACTTTCTCCCGTAAGTTCCATTGTTTGTTCCACATTACTTATTTCCTTATAGTATATCAGTTCTTTATTCTAAGAGGTCTTTGATTATATTCGATCCACCTGTATTTTTTTTTTGGTACCGGGGATCCAACTCGGGTCCTTGCGCTTGCACAACAGGTGGCGAAACCACTGAGCTAAATCCCCGGCCCGATCCACCTTTCTTTTATAGCAAATCAGAATCATGGTAGGTTTTGCAGTAAAAGGAGTTTTGTTTATAGGTGCCCCAGAACCAAAATTCTGGTTTAGGGCATATGAGATTCTCAAAGGCACAGCCACCCAAGGGAGCCTGCTGGGGTGGGGAGTGTTGTGACGCTATGTGCGTGGGGGATGACAATCTGATTGCTGCTCATTTCTCACCCTGTAGTGTGGGCCAAGCTGAAACTGCAGAAGGCTTCAGAACGGTGGCAGCCTGACACTGAGGTGGGTGCTTGTGTGTCGACATTGTGGACAACATCGATGACAGCTCTCTTACCATGTAGAATGGAGGAAAAATGCTCTTTGCTTTACTGCAGTAACACCTGCAATGTGAAGAGTCTATAAATTGACTCTTGAAATATAAGCCTAATTTAGTTGGGATATTAATTATGGATTATGTCTTAAGACAGGTTGTTGGGCTGGGGATTTAGTTCAGTGGCACTGCGCCTACCTCTCAACCACAAGATCCTGAGTTTAATCTGGTACTGAAAAAAAAAAAAAGACAGGTTGCATTCTACTGAAATTTTGAAATGGCAAGCAGGAGTACTCAGTCTCTTGTCCTGCCACAGGGAATTATAAACAAAGACCTCTGTATCCTACAGTGGGTCTCTTTTGAAAAAAGCATCTAATAAGAGCTGATCCTTTCATAGGGATGGGGAGGTGTCCTTTTGGTTTTGAGATTGTCATCCAGCAGCAGGTTTCAGCCTAAGGATGACATGGCATAGGAAGTATGGTGGTGACTGACCCAAAGCCCAACAGGGACTGACTATAGATTCTCTGTCTCTTCGGCCAGGGGTTTTTAATATTTCTTTAGCAACGAAACCGTTTTCAGCTGTAAAGCAGAACTCCAATATATAAAATAGAATAAAGCAGACCTGCCCTGGAAGTGGGGAAGCTCAGCCCTCTTGGCCTTACTGTCAGACCTTACTGTGGCCCCTAGATAGAAACTTTGGCTTTTTGAGAACCATTTGAAAGCTGCTGTTTTAGGTTAGCCTTTCTCAACCAGGGTAAACACAAAGTGATTTGAATAAGCTCTTTTCCCAGGTACCCTTAAGGATGGGTCTTGACTGGTATGATTCTTGATGTCTAGAAGAGAGTTTCACTCTTTTGTGGCACCTCAGTTGAGAAAGGCTGTCTTAGATGAACACCAGTCTTAGGACACCATACCAGAGTAGGCCATAGAACTGGGTATGCCATGGAGATTGGTTCCAAACATTTCTCTTGGAGAATATAACTCACAAAGTGTACCCCTTCCTTTTTAGGAAGAGTATGAAGACTCCAGTGGGAATGTTGTAAATAAGAAAACATATGAGGATCTGAAAAGACAAGGACTGCTGTAGTGTTCAGGGATGTAGCTCAATTTCTGCCTTCCCTGAGGTCTGCTTTTTCTATTTCTCCCAACCAAATGCTCTTAAAGACTCTTTGCTACGTAGTCTCATAGTCTGGCATGCATCTTGTAGAAACAAGGCATGCTGGCAGATTGCAGAGTTGAAATGTGTTTTATCTTTGTTTTATATTAAAAAATTCTGTGGGAAAATAAAACCAGCCTTTGTTTTGAATGTGTCTTTGTTTTGAAGCCCAGAGCTATGCACTAATGTGATCCTTCAGTTCTTATTGGCTCCCCCACCTCACCAACTGTAATAGCTAAGATTTACTGAGCACTTGTTAATGCCACATATATTATGTTAAATAATTATGACCTGACCTCTTTCCCCAATCCTTACCCCTTTGCCACCACTTCCTCGAGCGAGCATTACCTCTGGATGAGCCCTGCCCTCAGTTGAGTCCTCCATCAGTGCTCATCCTAGGCAAAGTCAGCCAGGGCTGCTCCTAAGGACCAGGTGTGGCCCCATAGCTTGCCTTTTTTATTTGTGTGGAGAGCAGTCGAGTGTTTGGAAATGGGCCAGCAGCCTGGCACACAATGGAACAGGACCAGGATGACTTCGCCTGCTTGCTGGTTCAGAGTAAGAGGCTTTGGTGATCTTGCCTGCCTGTCTCTTCTATAACAGCCTTGTCTGACTGCAGAAGTGTCTAATGATCTTGTCCCCAGACCCAGGCAGTGATCTCCCTGTAATCCCAGTCCTCGAAGACCAGTGCCTGCTCCAGAACTGGATTCCCCAGAAGGTTCCTTTTCCCCGCAGTGGTCAGCTCTTCAGTTTGTTGTTCATATGTCCACTTTTAAACATCCCAACTCTGGTACAGGTGTGGTGCACGCCTGTAATCCCAGCATTCAGGAGGCTGAGGCAGGAGGATTGACACCAGTTTGAGGCAGCCTAGACTCCATAGTGAGTTCAAGGCCAGCCTAAACTACATAGCGAGACCCCAACTTTGCAACTGCCCATCTTCCTCACACTTACCTATTGCCCTCCTCATCTCCGTGGCAGTAAAGATTCCACCATCCCCACCTCTTCACTGGATCAGTGTTTTCCTTCCTGGTCCAACTCACCCCTTGGGCAACGACTCACCTGTTTTTGCTTAGCCTCCTCCAGTTACTTAAAACCCAGGTGGACAACCTCTACAGGGCCTGAGCTTCTAAAGCAAAATAAGTAGATAATTACACCTAATTTCGTCAGCCAGAAACTCATTGCTGAGACTGGTCAGGGGTACAAGAAGATACTGCCGTTTGGGAAAAGTCAGTCTTGAGAATGGGGAACGTGGGAGACATGCCTCCAGCTTTCCTATTGGAACAGCTGCATTAGAGTTTGCAAGGAATGATCTGCTGCCTTCCAGCTGTCCCATTCCTCAGAGGCCCCAGGAGTGGGTGCCTAGGACTCCAGGGTTAATGCAGTGCCCCTTCATGGTGTGGAGGGGTGGTGGGCCCAGGCCCTGGGGAGTCCTGCTATCACCCCTGCGGTTAATTGCAGTCATCCTGTGAACTCTATGCCAGAACCCCCTCAGAGGGAACCTGGTCTGACCTGTTGCAGCCAAGGCTTCTTTTGTTTGTTGGTTACATTCTGGGATTCAAAGTTTTTGCCAGGCACAGTGGTGCCCACCTATAATTCCACCTACTCAGAAAGCTAAGGCAGGAGGATCACCAGAGGTTGGAGATTTTCTTTTTTGAGACAAGGTCTTAACTATGTAATTCAGATTGGCCTTGAACTCACTGTGTAGCCCAAGCTGGCCTCAAAGCTCTGGTGATCCTACTGCCTCAGCCTCTAGAGTGCTGAGATTACAAGTGTGTGCCACCATACCCAGCTACATCAGTCATTTTTTTTTTTTTTTTTTTTTTTGGTACCAGGGATCGAACTTGGGACCTTTTGCTTGCAAGGCAGTCGCTGGAACCACTGAGCTAAATCCCCGGCCCATCAGTCATTCTTGATCTTTTTTAGGATCATGGATTCCTTTGGAAATACAAAGATAACTGTGGACTTTGTTATTAGAAAAATAGGCATGTGCATACATTTTTGCAGTTTCGTGGACTTTGAAGTTCCCATATGTCCATACTTGGTTGTTATGTCTAAAGACCTCACATTTACCAGGCTGGAGTTGTGGCTCAGTGGTACAGTGCTTGGCTAACATGTACAAGGCTGTGGGTTTGAGTCTCAGCAGTGCCAGTAAAGAACCTCATCTTCACCTGTAGAGTCCAAACCTGTGCCAGGATGGTTACTGTAAAGAGCAACTTATTCAGCTCAAGGAGCAAAGCAGAGGAGAAGCTGCAGGAAGTATCCGAGGATAGGTATTGGGGTTGTCTTTAACCCTCTGCTGAGCCCAGAGGCCGATCCTAGCTGGGATGAAGCCTCCCCAGGAACCAGAGTTCTCACTCCCCTCCACTGAGAGGAAGTGAATAGATCTGTCTGGCCTGGACCCATTATCTCTCTCCTCTTCCCTTCTGGTCCTCCCCCTGAGGTCAGCTGGTGTTGGAAAACTGCAAAGCACGCACCCTAAAAGTAACCAATGTATTAGGGCAAGCAAGGGGTGGATAAAGTTTCAAAATTTTTCTCCTACATATTTTTTTATCCTTGGGATGATAGCTACCTCCCCCCTAATTCTTCAGCTCCTGCCATCAGACTGACAAGGACACTGGCCTTTCTTCCTTCAAATCTTTTCGGACAGCCCCCTCAGCCTGCCAGTGTCCTGATCCAGTCAAATAAGCCACCTTCCTGTTCCAATGCGATACTGGGATGAGAGTCCCCCAATCTGCCCAAGCTGCTTTACATTAGCTTTTGGAGTCTGATATCTCCTTGGAGAGGTGCTGACTGGTTGAAAATTGTTTCTTGAGTGGCAGAACCAGTCCTTGGGAAGGAACCACAGGGAAACAGGCTCTGGTTTCGAGGGGTGAAGATGGAGAGAGAAGGGGCCCCCTATAGCCAAAGCCTCTCCTGAGCACCCTGTATCCTGAGTATAGCCCCATTCATGCACTACCACCATCAGAAGGAGGCCAGCCCAGAAGAGGTCTTCCTGCAGGCTGTCCTCTGTCACAGCACCCTGACAGCTGACACCAATACACAGATTGGATGGACGGTGGAGGATTATAGCTATGAGGATAGGGGAACCCATGCCCTGTTGCCCCTGAAAATGGTAGGATCTGGGTTATGCTCAGCTTCCCAGGGTTGGAAGGAAATATGGGAATAACGCCCCCACTCTCACCTCCAGCTTTTCTACCTTGCGTGGAAAAACCTAAACCTAGGCTTAACAGACACTTTCAGATCTGATCCCTT
The DNA here is from genome assembly GCF_000247695.1 of Heterocephalus glaber. The sequence goes on along the minus strand of NW_004624764.1, from coordinate 20,612,846 downwards.
GAAGACCAGGGAGGCAGAGCCTGTGATCCAGGAATCTGTAGTCTGAGAGCTACCTCCTGCTCTTGGCTCAGGTCTAATTTAGAGACAGGGTGGAATCTGAACCCTAAGAACCTTTGGAAAAAGTGAGCCCTGACTTTGACCATCTCTGTGGCTCAGGGTTTCCCTGGCCTGAGCTCTGAGGAAGACCCTTACCTCCTTACTCTCAAGCTCCAAGCACTTTCTGAGGTTGGATGCAAATAAAGCCAAATCAGAAGCACCTGGTATCTATTTCCTGTTGTTGCACCTGCTCCCAGTCTGCCTCCCCTGGGGCTTCAGATGCCGTTGCCATGCCTACAACCACATTCACTCTCAAAGGGGGAGTTACTAGGACGAAGGTTGCTTTGTGCCTACCTCATATTGCCATCTGAGAGTATGACTTCCAAGAAGCAAATGCTGAGCCCCTCAAGCCCCTTATCCCCTACAGGTTGACCTCCCCTGTTTCCCAGCTTTGGTTTATTCATCTGCACAAAGCAGTAACAGATCTCTTTCCAGCCCTCACCTGCGTTGCCCAGGGCTGGTCCTTCACTTTCTCCAGCTCTTGCCGCACCTCAGCAGATGTCTGAGGCCAGTGGTAACCACAGGGCTGCTTTGCTCAGAGGTAGCATCTGCATCCCAGGGAGCCCAGCCTTTCCTGGACCCTATGACCAGTTCTAACCCAGGCTTACTCCTGGGCCCTGGAATGGCCTTATAGTTTGCTGTGACCTCATACTTCCACTTATGCTCCGCCGGACCTTCCTTGACTTGTAACCTTTGAGCTGGTGACTCGCCGAAGTGGCTCCTCCTCTCCTTTTCCTTCTGCTGGTCTTCTTGGCTCCTGTCCATGTAAGCAGCATGTTACCCGAGTGACAGCCCCATGGGGTGAGGCTGCAGTGCCCAATCCCATCCCTAGACATGCCACAGCATGCACTGACTCGGAGAGATGTGTTACCAGGAGGAAAAGTTCCCCAACCAGACAGCAGAGTGTGGGCCTGGGGAGCACTGCTGCAAAGTGCAGGGCTGGGGCATGATGGGGCACCACTCTGAGGTGAAGAGCAGTGAGGGGCCATTGGAAGGGCAATGACCTTTGGGTACAGTCAGGTGCTGGGGAGAGAGATTATAAAGGGAGGAGGCTGCATTTCAAATGCTGGGAGAAATCACGCTATGGCCCAGGACTAGCTGTCCCCCTATGCTCTTCTTTGTGCCTGCACTCCTCTTTATCCAGCTAATTCAACTCAGCACGTCCCACTATGCAGACCCAAGCAGCCTGAGTTGTGAGGAAGGAACTGAAACCTGTCCAAACCCAGGCCTGCTGTGCAATGACTCAGAGCCCAGCCCAGTGGTGCTGCCCTGCAGGCTGCTCTGCCTGGTCCTCAACAAGTCAGGCTCAGCCTTAGGTGAGATGGCCCAACCTGGCAACCTGCAGCCCCGAGCCCTACCTCACCTGCCTGGCTCTTCTAGTCCCACTGACCCACAAGCTCAGAGAACCGCTCACTGAACTCCAACTCTGCCCTTCTCTTTTTTTATTTTTTGTACCAGGGATAGAACTCGGGTCCTTGTACTTGTGCAGCAGACGGCAAAACCACTGAGCTAAATCCCCAGCCCCATGCCCCTTGCCCTTCTCTTTAATAAACCCTCAAATCTCAGTTCAGTTTTCATTGTCACCCCCCAACCTCAATGAACACCCTAACCTCTAAACTTTGTTTGACTGGCCTTTACCTTTGAGGTCTTTCTCTTTCATGGGCTCCCCTAAGCTGAGTTTTCTACTTTCTATGCCCCACTCCCGACAGACCCCATTTCCTAACATCTGTCTTCCCCTAGCTCTGATCAGCCAGCTTTCCCTTCCTCTACAAGTTCCAAGGACACATGAGTGGGCCAGGGATTTAGCTCAATGGTTTTGCCGCCTGCTGCGCAAGCGCAAGGACTGGAGTTCGATCCCCGGTACCAAAAAAAAAAAAAAGTTAGTTTTGTCCCAAGGACACATGAGTAAGCACATGTGCTTGTGCAGGGTGACAGCAGAGAGAGGTGTCTTGGAGTTGCCCACAGGCCCTTGGGGAACTGCAAGTCAAGGCTCTGCAGAGGACCTGCACAACCATACCCTTGGGACATATTGTAGCACTTCTGCTGTCAGTCCTGCTCTGCTCCCAGAAGTAGGCCACCTGACCCTCCCCAAGGACAAGCTTATTCCCATTCTACACTGATGGCCACCACCTCGTCTGCTGATCCCAAGAGAAATGTGACTATCTCATTCATGCTTGCCTGCTTTGGGAGGTGGAGGCAGGAATAGACAGTGTGTGGTGGCTGGAGCCAGTGGCACATGCATGTGGGGCTCCCTCCTCACCTCTGTCCAACAATCACCCCTCAAACCCTTTTTCTTCCAAGAGAAAACTGGCCACCTCCTGCCAAGGCAATCACTGCTTCAAAGGTCAGGAAGCTGTGGCCATGTGCCCTGAGGCTTGGACTTCTGTGAGGTGGCACCACGGTGCTCCAGAGATTGGAGTGCTGTCTTCCCTCAGAACTGCAGGCCCAGAGGGGTATCTCAGTAGCCTAATCTGACTGGAGCGAGATCTCATGGCAGAATGTTGAGGATTAGGTTTCTGGCATTCATTAGAAAACCCTTCCAGAATAGGGAGCCCAGTTTATCACAGGATCTAGGGGGTTAATGGAGGGCATGCTGGGACTTGCAGGCTGGTTGACCATCCTGAAGCACAGGGTTTTATGGGAAATGTAGTCTCTGGCCCAGCCCAGGGCTACGGACTCCCGCACTCAGCAGTGACAGCTCAGGAGGTACTGGTAGGTGGCAATGACAAGGTGCTGGGAGTGAATGGAAGGCAGGAGAGGGTAGGCAAGGTCGCACCTGGGACCCCTGCCCTGTACCCACTGGACAGGACACCCCAGGCCTGCAGCTGATGCAATGGGGCCTGCTGGTGGGGTGAGGGGCAAAGAGCAACGGGACACGTTTCCTGTCTGCAAGGAGAGACCAGGCCTGGGTTACTTTCAGGATGGGACCCTCCTTACCTGAGGGTAAAATGTTCCCCCAATCCTATTTGGACACACCATCAACACCTCCCAGAGAAGCTCCAGAAGGATAGATACTCTCCCCTCAAAAGGGAGGTAGAGCCCTGCCCCCCAGGAGCAAAGGGGACCAGGTCCCCCGCTGCAGTAACAGGACCAGGCACCCTACTTCCAACAAGGAGACTGGACCTTACTCAGGAACCAGTGGATGCCTTCCCAAACAGAGCATGGTACAACAAATTCCATATCTGACCAGGGGAAACAGATGAGGTCCCTCTCCCTAAAAATGTGAAAAGGTATATTTGAGGGAGAAGGATCAGGCCTCCTCTCCCCCTCTCTCTTCACAAAAACCCCTCTTTCCTGGCCCAAAACATCCTAAGGCAGCTAGATCACCTTGAGGATAATTTTTTTTTTTTAACCAAAGGGGGCCTTCATCTGTCTTCCCCCAGGGAGAGTCTACTCAGCAGGGGCCGGCATGGACCAGTCTGTGGCGATCCAGGAGACTCTGGAGGAGGGAGAATATTGCATCATCATATCCTTGTCAGCTCTGAGCTGCCAGCCCGGTGCTGCCTTGGCCTTGGGAAGGAAATGGAAGGTGTCTAGCACTCTCTTTCTGCTCTGTGAGCTGTCCAGGGAGAGGGAAACCAATATTATACAAAGTACTTGCTTTGTCCTGGACTCTCTGCCTGCTACTTAAAATATGCAGCTCTCCTCCCAAACCCCTGTGAAGTTGGGGATCATAATGAGGAAGGCTCAGAGAGATGAAGTGATTTGCTCAAGTCCACACAGTGAAGGGGATGGACAGGGGAAGGGCAGGGAAGGCAGAGTGGGCTGGATTTGGAGAGGCCTGGCCTCAGCTTTCAGATTTTGGTTTTCCTTGACTCTGAGCAGCAGGCAGTACAGGGTGTACTGTGTGAGGGAGACAGCAGACAGAGCCGCCTGCTAGGGCTCGTGCGCCACCGCCTGGAACACAGGGGTCAGGAGCATGCGTGAGTGAGGGTCTTGGTCTCCACCTGTCGGGGGCATGCAGTTAGTCTGTATCCTCAGGCTCGACTTCAGCCATCCCACCAGGGCAGGCTCTGAATCATTATCATAATGATAACTTTGGTTTTCTTTTTTTGTAATAGTGGGGATTGGACTCAGGGAATGCTGAATTACACCCCAGCCTTTTTTTATTTTTACCTCCTTTTTTTCCCCCTCTAGTATTGGAGATTAAACCAAGAACCTTCACAGTGAGCTATATTCCTGGCCCTTTTTGGAATGGATCTCACTGAGTTGCTAAGTGGCCCAGCTTGAGTTCAACCTTTTTTTTTGGTACCGGGGATCGAACTTAGGTCCTTGCACTTGAGTAGCAGGCGGCGAAACCACTAAGCTAAATCCCTGGCCCTCAAACTTTTTTTTTTTGAAGTTTTAAAGCATGCCTCCATTTTTTTTTTCAAGTTTTAATTTTTATTAGTGGATGTTTGCGGTACATAATGATTACGTTCATCATGGGGAGTTGGTAAATGTACATGTCACATCTTAAATCTTTTTATACTTTGCCTGGCCCTGGGTTCAAATTTTTGAGCCTTCTGCCTCAGCCTCCAAGAATGCTGGCATTACAGTTGTGCACCATCAAGCTCAGCTACAAATTCAGCCTTGATGACTTCATCCATAAATTGTGGTCTTCCTGCATTCTTGAAAGAGATGGCTTGAGGTGTGTGCGTGGTCAGGGCACTGCCAGCCCGGCACTAGGGACTTATGAGGTTGTGTGAGCACCCAGGAACCCCAAGATGGGCCTGAAGCACAGCCAGTGGCCCCACCCCTCACTTCTGCTTCCTGCCCTTAGTCTCTTCCTGTACATGCATCGGAGGATGGCCATTACCGGGGACGATGTCACTTTGGACCAGATAGTACCAGTCTCGCGGGACTTCACACTAGAAGAAGGTGCCACAGGAGACTGGGTGGTGGGAATCCCTCTCTTCTGGATACCCCCAGTTCAACTATACCCTTGTTGGGGTGATGGCTGTGGGAGGAAGGAGGATGCTGGGCCAAGAGTGCTCCGATGCTAAAGAAGTTCTATCTCCCTCCCTGACAGTGTCCTCAGATGGTGAACTCTACATCCTTGGTGAGTGGTCTTCTCAGTCTGGGTTCCAGCTGGGGTACAGGGTACAGGGTTTGCAGAGAGAGCAGTAGTGTGAAGTATCTTTGCTGTGACAAGTAGACCCTGCAGGATCTGGGCCCGCTCACCCCCGCAGGCTCATCTCCATCACCCCCTTGGCTTGCTCCACTGGGTGGCACCCACCCCTTCAATCCCCACAAGTTCCCACAGCAGAGTTCCCACCTCCTGAATGCCCCACAGCGCCTTGCACTTGACTAACTCCTACTCATCCTTTAGGGCTTCAGGCCACACATTTCTTTTCCCAGGAAGCCTTTGATGAATCCTTGAAATTGTATCTTTCTGTTTGTTTTGAGACAGGATCTCTCTATGTAATTCAAGCTGGCCTTGAACTCCTTATGTAGCCCAGGGCTGGCCTCAGACTAGTGACGATTCCCCTGCCTCAGCCTCCAGAGTGTTTGGATTATAGACGTGCGGTAGCACATCCAGCCTGAAATTGTATCTTGCTGATACATGTGTCTTTTTCTCATTCTTACCAGCCCTCTGTCACTCACAGTGATTTGTGTTTGTATTGACTTATTTAATGGTAGACCTTTTTTTTCCCAGTGCTGTGGGTTGAACCTAGGGTTTTGAGCATGCTAGGCAAATGCTCTACCCAATCCTTGTTATTTTTCATTTGAAACAAGGTCCTATTAAATTGTTAAATTACCCAGGCTGGGCTTAAATTTGTGATCTTCCTGCCTCAGCTCCCAGAGTGTTGGGATTATAAGCATGTACCACCATGGCTGGCCTATTCCACTTTTTAACTCCAAATTCCCTGCTATGTTTATTAACCCTATAAGACTGAGCGCTAGTTTAGCTGTCTCAGTACCATGATTCAAACTCTGAATCCAGACTCTGGAGCCCACACTTGTTTTTTCTGGGCTTTTGTTTTTGTTTTGAGACAAGGGCTCAATACATAGTATAGGCTGGTCTTTAACTTGCTATGCAGCCTAAGCTGGGCTCAAATACAATCTTCCTGCCACAACATCCTGAGTGCTGTGATTACAGGTGTGTGGTCACCCTCTGAATCACTCTGCCAGATCACATCTGTTCATTAGTTTGGCACATGTTTTCAATTAAAATTTTTTCTTTCTTTCTTTTGACTCATGCTTTTGAGTACTGGTCAGGTACCATTGGGTACAGGGCTTATCTGAGCAAGCTGCCTTCCAGTCCAGCTCCCTGAGGATACATGTGTTCTCTTCACTATGGTATTCCTACTTTCTAGCACAATGCTTGGTACTGTAAGATCGACTTACTAGTGGACTGTCCCTCTGGACATCTCTACATGGTTTTCATTCCACCAGGAGGGGAAGAGCCTACAAGTCCAGAGAACCTGTCTCTTCTAGCTCCATTAGCATTGCAGTGGTGAGGCTTACTGACTTTTCAGAAACTTATTCTACCCCCTCAATAAAGCAGGGTGGTATTCATTTGGAACTGAGGGTACAGGTACCATCCCTGCAGCAGCCCTGAGTAAGTTGCCTAGGGCCCAAGGGCTTTGGAAGCCTGGGCTGCTGAATCGCCATTCTAGGGACTCTTAAAATGCAGCCGAGTACCCAGCTCCTGGCAGCCAAGGGCTCATTTCTTGCTCTTCTGTGCAGGCTCAGATGTGACTGTCCAGCTGGACACAGGAGAGCTCAGCCTCTTATTCCAACTACCATTTGGCTCACACACCAGGATGTTCCTCCAGGAAGTCGCCAGAGCCTGTCCTGGTAGGTAAGACCCCAGGGTCCCTGGGAGGGCTGGTGAGCATGGGCCTCTCACCCGCTAACCTACTCCAGCTGACTGTCCATCCTTTGGACTCACTGCACAGATTCTGTGCCTTCTCCAAGCTGCTGGCATGAAGCTGCAGTGCCCCCAGTCCACCTATCAACCATGGCATTTGCATTTCTGCTTCTGTTTATGGTTTCTGAATCTAGTGTTAACCATGGCAGGGCCCCTTTGCTCTCCCGGCTCTGGGCAGGGCTGCACAGGGCAAGTTCTGTGACCTTGTACAGGGCAAGCTGTTGGCAGGGCCAGCAGCTTCTAGGAGCTCATCTCTCTCTCTCAAGCACCCACCCCCAGAACCAACGGAAGTCTGTCATATGGGCTCCCATGCCCTTGAACTCTGCTGTCCTTCACTGCAGCTGAGAAGATGGTCTAGCTTTGGTCTCATAGTGAGACATTAGTGGACTCTAGGACAGAATTTGTTTAGATCAGAGATTGCCTGGCAGGTGAAGGTGAGTTTATGTATAGAGCAGAGGATCAGGTATGGAAAATGCAAATTCAAGCCACCAGGTGCTGGGGCCTAGGGAGTCACCCATTACTGGTGGTTTCCCTTCAGGGTAACATCTCTGTAGGAATAGGAGAGAGCTTGTCTTCTATGGTGGTTTCACTACGGAGCCCAAACCCTGGGGGCTCCCAACGATTTCACTTGATCCGCCAGGAAACGTACTGGCTTTGAGGAAAAGGAAGTAGCAACAAGATGACACAGCCATAGTGGCCAGTTAAGGAGTTTAAAATTTATTGTATAAACGGGAAATTTTATCTCTAAATCTTTGTTTGTTTGTTTTTTGTTGTTGTTGTTTTTGGTCCAGGGATCAACTCAGGACCTTGGCTTGCAAGGCAGGGGTGGTACAACTGAGTTATCTCTAAATCTTTTTTTTTTCTAAATCTTAAGATAATTTATTGTATGATTATTGGTAGTAGTTCTAGGAGGCGGTAGTAATAGTAATGCAGGTTGACCATTTCTAACCCTAAAATCCAAATGGCTCCAAAATCCAAAATGTTCTGAGTGCCAATATAATGCTACAAGTGGAAAATTCCACACCATGAAGCTTTGTTGTACCTACAAAATTATTTAAAATATTTTATAAGCCAGGTGTGGTGGCACATGCCTGTAATGCCAGCACTCAGGAGGCTGAGGCAGGAGGACTGCCGGGAGTTCAAGGCCAGCCTGGGCTACATAGTGAGTTCAAGCCTGGCCTGAACTACTTAGCAAGACCCCATCTCAAAAAAAAAAAAAAAATAGGGCTAGGGATATAGGTCAGTGTGAATCTATATAGATAGATTTGTTAATAATATATATTATTTAATTTAATATATAAATATATAACATGTTGATATTAATATAACCTGGAATATTATAATACACAATGTTAATATATATTTAATATATTAAAGTGTATATTTAGTATACTTAATATAGAATACATATTTAAATTTTACATGGATCAAATTTACCTTCAGGTTATATGTATAAGGAGTGCATGAAACATAAATTTTGCATTTAGACTTGGGTCCCATTTCTTAGATATTTCACTATATCTATGCTATCATTCCAAAATCTGAAATCTGAAACTACTGGTCCCAAGCATTTGGGATAAGGGATACTCAACCTGGAAAGCAAATAGCACGAGCTCTGAAGCTAAACAGAGCCTTGAGTTTGAATCCGTACCTGTCAATCCTTAGCCATGTGATTTTGGGCAAGCCACTTTACCCTGCTGAGCTTTAGTTTTTGTAGTCTTTTGTATCTAATGACTATCTTCTTCTTGGGGTTGTGAGAATTAAAAGAAGTTACACATATAAAAGTGCGTACTATACAGGGAGCTCAGAAAGTGTTGGGTCCCCTCTGTGTAAAAGGAATGATAGCCAGCATTCACTGGTGATTCATCATGTTAGACATCATTCTAAGACCTGTTCACACATCTCTCCTAATTCTTAATACAACCTTACACAATAGGTATTATCAGTTTTTCCACTTCACAGATGAGGACACTGAGACTCAGAGAGGCTAAGTGCCTCGCTGAGTACATGGCTAGTGAACTGTACAGCCAAGTTAGGCAGGACTGGCTACAGTAGTTCTACTAGTCTGAGCCTTCCTGTTTTGCTCTAATGCTTGATTAGTCTCCTGGTCCGTACCACCCTCTCTCTATATGTCAGTGGTTTAGGGAAGGCTTTGTGTAAAAGGGGTGTTTTTCTTTTCTTTTCTTTCTTCCTTCCTTCTTTCTTTCTTTCTCTTTTTTAAATCTTTGAGGCAGGGTATTGCTATATAGTCCAAGCTGGCCCTGAACACACTATGTAGCCCAGGCGGGCCTCAAACTCATGGCAATCCTCCTGCGTCAGCTTCCCAAGTGCTAGGATCACAGGTGTGTCCCACTATGCCCAGCAGGAAGTGATATTGAAGCTGAGATTAGAAGGAAGCATAAGAGGTTTTTCCCAGGCAGGCAACAAGGAGGAAACAGGCATAGCAGTGGTTGGGAAGAACAGGCCCTTTGGTGGGACTGAACTTGGAGTAGGAAAGAGCTGAGTCAGGGGAGGGTGGCACAGGGCAGCTCATGAAGAGTCTGTGTGTGTGTGTGTGGGGGGGTAATGTGGTAGTGAGGATCAAACCCAGGGCCTCACTGCTGAGCTATATCCCCATCCCATTTTTTATTTATTTATTTATTTTGAGACGTCTTGCTAAATTGCCCAGTCTGGGCTCCAACTTGCAATCCTTCTGTCTCAGCCTCCCTCAGTACTGGAATTACAGCTTGGCGGCTAGTAGTGTCTTCAATAAATGACAAAGAAGTTAAACTTTGCCCTGTGGTTTACAGTGAATAGTTAAGGAATTTGAAACTGGGGAGTGATTTGGCAAGTTAGGAAAACTTCTCTGGTAAAGTTAGTGGAGGGAGAGTCTGTCGCAGACCAGCTACAGTCGATGTAGGGTAGGAAGGGGAGATGTCCTGGGCCGCCGATGAGAAAAGAACCTTTACAAGCGATGTTCAGGTTCCCTCTGAGAAGTCTCAGGGTCTGATTTATTTTTATATCTTTAAGCAATAGCTAAGAGGCATTGGGCGGAATATGTTTAGATTTTTGGTTACCTTAGCAATATCTAGTGAGGTAAAGGTTATTTTTGCTAAACAGTATATTTTTTCTAAGCTGATTCATTTCATTGAACACCATGAATACATTTCTTAAAAATTACAATTGTCCCCTTATTTTCCCATACCTAAACAGAATAGAATGTAACTTAATCAAAATCTCCAGAGAGTAACTTAATCAAAATCCCTATATCAGCGGGGGTACAAGCAAGATTTAATTAATTAAATGTCAAACTTGTGGTCACCAGCTAGCCCTTGAGAAACTGTACAATGGTTAATATAGTTTGCTATTAGCTATTTTTCTATACCTCTATTTATCTTACCTAAGTGTCATTTGGGTTCATAGTCCATGAGCAGGAGATATTTGCAGCACTTTGAGAAATACTGAGTAACTTGCCCCCTTAATGTGTTTTCCTGTCTTAACTTTTTTTCTATTTCCCATTTCCCACTATTTCTTACATCTAAAGTCTATCCTTCCAATCTCTTCATAAGACCCCTTTAGTAAAAAGAATGTGAGCAATAAGAGAGGGAGTTATAGTAGTGGGAAAACAGAGGGGGGTTTTAGGAGAGGTTTTTTCAGACATAGATGAGGTAATAGAACTAAGAGAAACTGGAATTTGGGACTTTTGAGCCAGATCAGATTTCAATACATCATTGCCAATTTGCCTCATGGAGAGTTTGTTGTTAGTCACAAACACAGTGACTCCTGTGACCAGAGTAACAATTATAAACATTATGGCAAGAAAAAATAAAACATGAGGGTACGATGTGTTCCACCCTTTCTTTCCCCCAGCTGGAACTTTGTCAAGCAGCATTGGAGGTTGGTTGGGCTTCGTCAAGAGTCCTGGGCAGGGAGAAGAAGAAGAATGAATTATAACAGTTTAAAAAGTGAGGCGGATTTAAAAATGACGGGATTCAGCTTGGTAGTTCCACCACCTGCCTTGCAACCTCAAGGACCCAAGTTTGATCCCTGGTACCAAGAAAAAAAAAAAAATGAGGCTTGGACCAGGGCCCTGGCAATGACATGGAAAGGTTTATCAGGCAGAAAACTTTTCCTGGCATGGAAAGGTTTATCAGGCAGAATTAGATATAAGGGAGAATAGAAAAGACTCCAGCCAAAGTAACTGGAGGGGACTTACTCTGACAAAGGAGATTCAGACTGGCCTGGGCACAAAAACACAAGATCAGCTTTTAAGGACTACCAGAAGTGGGCCAGGTCCAATAGATTACTGTCTCAGCTGTCAGCTTCCATCGCTCTGAAGAAATCCTTATGGTTTGAGGGGCAATTTGTCTCCTGAGTTGATCTTCCTTGTGTGGGGGTTGTGTGTATGGCAGCCTCAGTTCCTGTCTTGAGATTATTGCTCTTGCTTGGGGGAAGATGATCTCATCAACAGGTGGTCAGCAAGATTCTCCTTTCTCTGGAAACTGATCTGGTTGTAGCTTTGAAGACTTCTAGCCATTGCTCCAAGGGTATCTGGAACTGGAAGTTGCAAAAGCTGGCAACTAAGAGTCCCTGAAAATTCCCCCTTATCTTGGTGTCCCCAGTTTTGAAGGAAGTTAAGATGAATTTAGGGCCAATAAACTCTATATTACCTGACACTCTGCTACCTGCAGAGCTGGGCAAGGGATCTGTCCCAAAGTTTTAAGATAATATGTGAGACAAATAATGGAGTTTCCTTGTCTCCTTTTTTATCTATTTTTATTTCTTGTATCCCACTGCGGGGTAACCAGCAGGGAAACTGTACTAACTCCACTTCTCTGAATTGTCATGACAGGGATTTCTTCATTCTTCTAATTTGTCATGTCCTTGCAAATCCAATTCAGTTCCATCCAGTTCATGCAGTTCAAGCTGACAGGCAGGACAGCAAAAGGGTTCATTGGAGTCAGACAGACCTGGGTTTGAGTCAGAAGCAGAGGAGGCTCCAGAATTTCTAGGAAGGATTGGTGGCAATCTGTGTAAAGGGGAACCCTAAAGGGGAACCATAGAACTTGTCTTAGTCACTTTCCCATTGCTGGGACAAAATACCTACGTCTTAAAAGAGGATAAAATTGGGATAATAGGTCTCTACCCCATAGTTTGTTTTGAGGATTAAGAGGGTAATATCCAAAAGCACAGGCCTTAGCACTAGGCGGTCGGAGGAATGGCAGAGCGCGCGACTGTGTTCGCACTTTTACTGCATCTGGGCCTCGGATTTAGGACTTACGCTGTGCTTGGGATAAGGGACTGGAGTTTCTTTTCTCCAGAAAATGCAATCATAGAGAAATGGCTCTTCAACCCCTTCAAACTCGTGGCCCAGTCAGAGCTTCTTTTTCTTACCACAGGCTTCGACCCTGCGACGCGGGATCCTCAATTCCTGTGGCTGTCCCGATACGAGGGCAGGGAGCCGGAGCCAGAGCCAGACTCGCGGACAGAAAGCGGTTGGAGCTTGTCCCAGAGTACCTGGCCTGGATACGGGACAATTGGCGGAGGCAGGTATCTGTTTCGCAAGATGAGGCGGGGATTGGAGGAGGGCTGGTTTCAGGAGGCGGGTCTCGTCCCGTATGAGGGAGGGGTGATGGAACAGACTGGCTTTCGATTGGGGAAGGTGGCACGAGGGGGCGGGCTTTTCTAGGGGCGGAGTATGCGGGGCGGCGGCGGGATGAAGAGCTAGAGGAAGCAGGCAGGGAAATGTCTGCCGCCGCCGGCTCCCGGGAGCGCCTCTTTCCAGGTCCGCCGGGCGGTGGGAAGCTGGGTCCGGGAGGCTGGGCTGAAGTTCTCTGGGGATGTCCTCAGCCCGGCAGGGCGGGGCAGGCCAATGGGAACCGGGTACCCAGGCTTCCGCAGGCAGGGGTTTGGGTGAAGCCTCGTTTCCAGCTCTCTCTGTTACCTCGGGCTGCTCGCTGCCCCTGTCGGGGGCTCAGTTTCTCCAGCCGAGCTTGCTCTTCAGTCATGACCTTGGCGAGTGTTTCTAGGGAGTGTGCCGTCCTGTGACAGAGCTTCCTTTGCATGGGGTACGGTGTACGTGGGCTTCTCCGTTAGTGCGCAGAGCTGGTCCAGGGGAACCTGCCCACCCTGGGACTGGAGGCTGGGATGAGATTACAGGTGAAAGGGACTAGTGTGATGCAGCACAAAAGACTAATTGTTGAGCAAGAGGTTGTGCTCTGAAGAGCAAGAGGCTCGGAGCTGAAATTTGGGTCAGTCCCGTGCTTTGCGAGGACCCGCAGACCTGCCTTTTATGGTCAGCTCTAGCGTGTTTTGTGGGGGTTTTTTTTGGTAAGGGCTCCTTGGTGGTTTTCCCCCGAGTGTGCCCATGAAGCACCAGTTTCGTTCGAGCTTTGGCACAACCTCTGGTACCTGTTTGTACCCTTTTCTCAGTCGCTTGCTAGGGATGAAGAGTCTGTCAGGTAGCTGTGTCAACTCGGCCCGCACTCTGCGCGCTCTTACAGGGCTTGGAAACTATGAGGGGCGTTGCACAAGAGTTTGTAAACCGAGAGGAAACTAGGCAAGGGCTCTTACACAGTGCTTCTGCTTCTCTTTTGTTGCAGCCACCACAAGATTCGATTGAAGCCCCTGATGGTGCTGATAGTTGGCATCTTACTTGGGCTTATCTCAGAGTTCACTTGAAGAGTTGATCTTGAGACAGCTATTGCCTCAGTTCCTATGACTTACTAGTCTATGGTACGGGATGGGTGAGAATTTGAGATTAAGAGCACATCCTCTCCTTGTCCTTCACAAGAGGCTACCAGAATCCAGATAATCGGTGGAGGGCAGGCCCAATTGCAGCACCAAGAGCTGGAGTTGGCCTTTTCAGCCAGTGTGTCAGAGCCAGGCTATTGGGGGTGGCCCATTCCCTGAAAAATCAGGTCAGCTGGGTCTGAAGCTAGCTATCTGCCCCTGGGTGAGAAATGTGCAGGGATTGCAGAACCTTTCATTTTCTTTCACAAAAGAAAAACTAGCCACATACTGGAGAGGGCTTATTGTGAAGGTTTTGGTTTTACTTTTAATTTAAAAGAATCTGTCCTCATCATAATTTCCACAGTAAGTAGAATTACACTAGTAACTGCTAAGTTCCTCCTGTTAAAATTAGTAAGAATGACACCAGATCCTCATACTTGAGTCATCTCTCGTTTCCAGAGATGCTCTGGCCTCGGGGAGGAGTTACTTCTGCAACAGGTGGAAGAAAGCCTTTGGGCCTCCTGTGGAAGCTCCAGTAGATCCAAGCCCCAAGGGAAACACGTGGTGGATTTGGTTCTTCTATACAAATGGCCAAAAGACCCACTTCCAATAGCCAACCCAAGGCTTTGAAATGCTGTTTGTGGAACATAACAGGAGAATTAGAGGAACCTCTCCTCCAAGGGGGTGGCAGGCTGAGAAGAGTCTGATAGTCTTTTTTTTTTTCGAGACAAAGTCTCAGTATGTAGTTCACCTGTGGCCTTAACTCACTGTGGAACCCAGGCCGGCCTCGAACTCTCAGTGATTTTCCTGGCTCAGCCTCCCAAGTTTACAGATGTGTGCCACTGTGCCTGGCTATTGATACTCTATTCAAAGAGGTAAAGAGCCTAGGGTCAGGCTGATGGGAAGATGGTCCTTGTAGGGGGGGCTAAGGGCAAGGGCACCTTATGACCTAGGTGTGTTGGGGGCAAGGTGAATCTGCTAGAGATTCACCCACTTTTCTTTGTTAGATAAAGGAAGGATCTCACTTTAGCAGTTCCCTCCAAAATGTCCCTTCTTTTCTTTGATTAGTCTTTGCTGAATTTAAGCATGTGGGATTGTAGTAGAAAAATGAAGTGAAGCTAGTTTCCAGTTGGAACCCATGTCTTCAAATTCAGATTGTGTCTAGGAGCTAAGTTGTGATGTTGAAGTGAGATGTATGCTTCTGGTTAAGTGGCCACCTGTTTATGATTCTCTTAGTCTCTTCAGCTGCTAAGACCTTGTGCTGGCCTTAAACTGATAGATACCTAAGGCAGGAGCTTTTCTGCTTCTTACTTTATCGCCCTTAACTTGAGTAGCTTTTTCTTTCTGACCTAGGAGAAATACTGTGTCTCATAATTGTTAGATCCTCTTACCCAGAAAACCTTACTGGGATTCCTGCACAGGACTCACTACTCATCCCAGTCACTATGTAAAAAGTCACTACGTGCATTTCTTCTGGGTGCATGCAAAGACCTGGAGCTGCATTCTGGAGGATTCTGAGGAATACAGTGGAAAGACAACTACTCAGAAGTCCCTTGGGGGCTATTCTCGGCCAATTTAATGAAGTGTTAATAGCAAACAAATTTTGGTCTTTTGCAACTTTTTTTTTTCTCCTATAGGTGATTCAAAGCAAGCCATCTTTGTAGTAACTCAAATTTTATTTTATTTTATTTTTGGTACCGGGGATCGGTACTTGTGCTTGTGCAGCAGGCGGCAAAACCACTTAGCCAAATCCCCGGCCCTATAGAAACTCAAATTTAGAATGGAATGGGTTATGAGTATTTTTTCCCCTGGACCCAGGAAACAAAGCCTTAAAATCTGCTTGGCATGTGAAAGGAAATGAATGCTATTTATGTCTCAGGGTAACAGAAAGGGTAACCTAGATTACCAGAGTAGGAACCAGAGAGGATGTTCGAAAAATAGCTCTGGGTTGTTCTTTTTTCTCTCTTTCATCTTGCTTTGTGGGTGTTAATAAATACAATCTGGGGGCCGGGGATTTAGCTCAGTGGTGCCGTCGCCTGCCTCGAAAGCACAAGGTCCTGAGTTCGATCCCCGGTACCAAAAAAAAACAAACCCAAAACAATCTGTATGACCAACATATCTTTTTAGCATGTATAAAATGTTTTGCTTTTGTTCATCTTAGAGGTAGAAATATCACCTATCATTTCTACCTTTGTAGGAAGTTCTTCAGTCTCCAATGAAAATTAACTTGTTTTGAGTCACTTTATTTCTTTAAACAAAACAGAACTGTGCTTATTTTTCTTCTTCCTGTTGTTGGTCCCCTCTCCGTTTTCCTTCTTTGTCCCATTTAACCTCACTTGTTTCTAGAACAGGAGAATCCCCAAAAGATTTTTTTTTTTCTTGTGAAAACTGTTTGTTTTGGAATTCTACAGTGGTTGTCTAGAACAAGAGAGGTTACCCATAAACATTCAATTAGAAGTGGCACTTTGCACAGGAAAGTCCTCAGGGACAGATTCAGGAAGAGGTAGGCATCAATATTTATTAGAGGAAAGACAGTGTTGGGGCATAGAAGCTAACTGACTTACATGTGATATTTTTGTTGCTTAAAATACATTGTAACACAAACCCAAAAACAAAAAAAGAAACACTGTAACAAAGTTTTAGACTTTAATAATGATCCATTTTTGAACTGAGCCTAGCAAATATGGATGAGAAAACTTTCATTGGAATATTGATGATGAGGATTTGAATAAAGTGTATATCCAAGTGGCCCGGATATTTTTCTCTATGCTCTTTGGGATATTAGACATGTCCCCTGAATGTCCTGTAGATCTATAAAGTGAGAGTAAAAGTCTGCCTCCAGGAGAGTCATGGAGGATTTAGGAATGCTAAACTAGCTGGAGGTGCTTTTGCTCAGGAAACACAGACATGGTAAATGCCACCCACAGAGCTTAGACGCTAGCTGCCCTCTTCAGACCTATCCTAAGGTGGTTTCTTTTAAAAAACTGTCCTTATTCCTTTCCTCACTCCATTTTCTTTTCCTCAATATAGTTCCTAAAATCCTTGGTCACCTTTTTCTTTTTTTTCTTTTTTTTTTGGTACCGGGGATCGAACTCAGGACCTTGTGCTTGTGAGGCAGGCAGCCAAACCACTGAGCTAAATCCCTGGCCTTTTTTTTTCTTGGTACGGGAGATTGAACTTGGGTCCTTGTGCTTGCAAGGCAGGCGGTGGAACCACTGAGCTAAATCCCCGGCCCAACCTTGATCATCTTGACTCTTCCCTTTGCTCTTTTTTTTTTTTTTACCCCCAGCACTGGGGCTCGAACTCAGGACCTTGCACTTGTGAGGCAGGCACTGTGCCACTGAGCTAACTCCCTGGCCCTGCTCTCCTGTTAAATAAGCAACTTTCATTCATTTTTTTTTTTTCTGCAGTGCCAATCCTATCTGCCACTTGTCACAGTCTTCATAGTTCATGCAGTATGCTCTCTTCTTCTTTCTTTCACACTGTGAGGATTGTACTGAGCTACATCCTCAGCCCTTTTTTTTGGAAACAGGGTCTTGCTAAGACACTAAGTTGCCTGGGATGTGCTTGAACTTGTGATCCTTCTGGAAATTACAGGCATGTGCCACAGCTGGCATATCCCATCTTTTCTATGTGAACTTGAGTATTAACACCACTCCCTGTTGCTTACAGTATAGAACTTAAATTCCTTAGTGTGTCATTTAAGTCCTTCATAGTCTGGCCTCAGCTCACCTGTCTAGTCTTATGCACCACAATCACATTCATTTCCTCTTTCTTCAAATTTGACTGCTTATATTTCTGGATAAGAGCCCTGTACTTTGCTACCTTTTTGTGGACTTCACATGAAGCTGCATTTGTATAAGCTTGAACTTGCTGCCCATGGCGTTTTGCATCCCCCTCTCCTTCCCAAACGCCAGTGTAATATCTTGAACATCCCTAGGTGCTCTTAATAGGTGTCTGTCTTTGATTCGAGTATAGAGACGCATATAATTTGTAGCCTAAACAACTGCCGCTTTCCCCTTAGAGCGCGCTTTCCACTCCCTTCCCCCGCTTCCTGGTTTGTTCTTCCCCACTTCTCTTTCAGCTGTATCTCCACACCACAGACAGTTCGCAGAAGGCCCACTGAAGGAGGGGCTGGAGGAAAGTCATCTCTCCACACCCTACTACTGCTGAACTACAGCTGTAAAGTAGTAACACTGTAGTCTTCCTCTTTGAAAACTAAACTAGTCATTTAGTCCTTGCTAACCTAAATCGGATTTGTGTAAGGTGCACATTGGATTTTGAGGCCAGGGCTCATACGTTTATAGTCTGTGGAGGTGTGTGCACCCATTTCAAATGTTAAAATCTGTGTACTTTTAGGGCCGGGGATTTAGCTCAGTGGTTCTGCCGCCTGCCTCGCAAGTGCAAGGTCCTGAGTTTGATCCCTGGTACCAAAAAAAAAAATCTGTGTACTTAAAAAAAAAAAGCCGTAAAATGCTGTGTTTAAAATGGTTGTGCAGGCCAAGGATGTAGCTCAGTGGCACACTGCCTGCCTGGCAAGCACAAGGTCCTGAGTTCGATTCCCCGTAGTGGGGGGAAAAAATAAAGTGAGTGTGGTGGTGCATGCCTGTAATCCCAGCACTGGTGGGAGGGGATATGAGGCAAGTGGATTGCCCTGAGTTCAAGGCCAGCATGAACTACATAGGGAAATTGTCTCAAAAAAGAAAAAAAATACTGTTAGAAAATAAAAAGAGGGCCGGGGATTTAGCTCAGTGGTTCTGCCGCCTGCCTCGCAAGCACAAGGACCCGAGTTCGATCCCTGGTACCAAAAAAAAAAAAAAAAGAAAAGAAAAAGAAAACTAAGCATAGTTAATTTGAATTTAAAGAAGATACACCTGTACTTTCACATCTATAATTCCAATACTTGTGAGACTGAGGCAGGAAGATGATGAGTTTGAGCTTATCTTGGGTCATTCAGCCACTTAGCGAGACCCTGTCCGAAAAAATAAAAAAGGGTGCCAGGGATTTAGCTCAGTGGCACTGTGCCTGCCTTGCAAGTGCAAGGTTCTGAGTTTGATCCCTGGTGCTGCAAAAAAAAAGGGCTGGGGATTTAGCTCAGTGGTTCTGCCGCCTGCCTTGCAGGCGGAAGGACCTGAGTTCGATCCCCAGTACCCCCCCCCCCGCAAAAAAAGGCTGGGAATGTAGCTCAGTGAGAAGGCACTGGGTTCAATCCCCAGTATGGCAAAACACGAACAACAGAAGCAGGGTGTGGTGGTGCATGCTTGTAATTCTAGCACTTGAAGGTTAAGGCAGGAGGATTACAAGTTTCAACTCACCCTGGGGAATTTAATGACTTACTGAGACCCTATCTCAAAAGAAAAAAAAGTTGGGAATATAGCTGAGAGAGAAGACTGTGGGTGCATTCTATCTCCAGTACCACAAAGGAGAAAAAAAAAAAGGAAAGAAAAAGGAAAAAATGATAACAGACCTATTTGGAATAGTGGCCAAGCTGAAGCGATAAAAATGGATTCTTTCCATGCTTTCTAATACCAGTTCCCTGTGTTATGAACTTCACTCAAGAGCTCCCTGTCTTGTACACTATGTACTATGCAAACACTTGGGGAGCCATAAGAGGAAAAAAAAAGTAAAATCCACACTCCAAATGGCAGTCAAGGTCGTATAGTTCCTGAATTTATCATTGTTACTACTAGTATTATCATTATTAGCAGTTGTACTGTATTAACCACTTACTTTGGGTCTATGCCATAAAAATTCTGAAAGAATGATCATTTGGGCAGGTTGAGGCTCAGAGCAGGTGGTAACAGGCTACAATCAGCTGGTTGGTGACAGAGTTGAGAATAAAACTCAGATCATCTGTTTGAATCTAATACTTGAGCCCTAATCCCTACATTCTTATTTTGTATCTTCAAACATGTCTCAAACAAAACTCACTTCTTTTTTTTTTTTATTTTTTTTTTTTAAAACTCACTTCTACTTATCTCACTTGTTACTTTTGTCTGAGTGTACCATAATCCACGACTTTGTGCTTTTGCTGAAGTTATTTCTTCTGCCAGGGATACTTTCTGATACTTTTTTTTCTGCGAAGTGATTTGGTTGTGAGTATAGATTCTCCACTTGGATTCCTTGGGTTTGAATTCCAGCTGTGTCACTTACTACTTACTGTGTGCTCTAGGGCAAGTTGTTTTAACTTCTGTGTGTTTATCTCCTGGTCTGTAATGTGTCTGTAATAGCACCCATCTCAGAATAGTTGTAAGAAAGAAGAAATGTAAAATGATGAAAACAGTATTTCATGTGTAGTGAGATTTAAGTATTTACCATTAATATTATTTATGTTAATGTGTTTATTATTATTATTATTATTATTATTTTGGTACTGAGGATCGAACTTGGGACCTTGCGCTTGCGAGACAGGTGGCAGAACTACTGAGCTAAATCCCTGGCCCTAATGTGTCTATTATTATCATTATTAACACAGCCTAACTTAGATTCTGAGTAGTTGAACCTGTTTGTCCTCAGCCTATGAGCAGTTGAATCTGGCCCTGTTTATCTATGAAGTGAATCTATCTCTTGCTGATATGCGCTGTTCCGCCTTAGATGGAAAGAACCCATGGGATAGTCCTCTGGTGGTATGTGCCCAGTGTGGTATCATTGCCAGATGTTGAGCCAGCCTTCTTTATCCTGCCAATCTGAACTGTCAGGTGTTTTTGGAACACATAATTTACAGTATTTTACTCATATGGTTTTGCAACAACTTCTAGTGTGCTGGAAATGGAATGGAAAGGCTGGTGACTGAGAAACTAGAAGGGAATACCTCTTCCTAGACCTGTTCTGTAGATGCTCTGAAAGGGTAGGACATGATCTCCATCCAGCAGTAACAGCCACACACCCACATATCCTGTGGAGACCATGATGATACTTTTGTGCTTTGTAATCTAAACAGACTTAATCCTCATATTCACATAGTACTTATCTCTCAGAGTTTTCAGTTTCATTGTATTGTTTTGCTCATGTTTGCAAAAGGGGAAGTTGTAGGGCATTGCAATCAAACAGGTCTGACTTTTAATGTCAGCTGGGCCATTTAATAGCTGTGTGCTTGGGCATGTCTGCTCTCTGCTGTAGGTCTTGGTATCCTTATTTGTAAAATGAAGGCAATAATCAGGAACAATGCGTAAAGCATTTATTACAGTACCTAGCTATGAGAGGTACTCCATAAATGATAGGCATTGTTATCAAAGCAGTGGGGATTTAGGAGTGATGGAGAAGAGGGAGAAGAACAATTCCTGAGTCTCTGCTGTGTACTAGGTATTGTGCTAGGCTCTTGACTCATATAGATTGCATTTGTTCATCCTCTTGGCTTCTTTGTAAGGGTGGCAGTATTAACCCCATTTTACAAATGAGGAAACAAATTAAGTCATTTGTGTGAGGTTTCATATAGGGTAATAGATGGAGCCAATAAAATAGCCAGCTGTGTTTTATTCCAAACCCCAAACCCTTTTCCAGGACACTATTGAGTTTAAGAGTCATCCTTAAAGTGCCAAACAAGACATGTGGACAAGAAGACCTTCAGATTTCAGAAAACCCTCTCCTGGCTACTGGTGTGGTTGAGTCAGGCTTCACAAAGGAGGGGTTGGAGTTGAGGCTGGAGTTTGAAGGAAGGGTGTACAAAGGTATGCAGAAAGTAGGAGGGACTTCATATGGAGGCAAGAGTTAGGTGGCATGTGGGAGGTATCTGTCTTTTTAGATCAGACTGTCTGTGTGGTAAATAATGAGAGAGTACTTAGTGAAGCCAGTGGGCAAAGGTCTGAATGTGCCGTCTGAATCAGTCTGAACCTTAATCTGTAGGCAGTGGTGTAACACTGAAAAGTTTAGAGCAGAGAGACATGAAATCAGAGTTTTATGTGCCCAAGTCCAGAGTTTATATTGGGTGGGGAGAAGCGGAAGGATCTCTTGGTGGAGAGACCATTGAGGCAACAAATGAGGAGGTTCCAGCCTGGAGTATGAAGCCAAGAGAATGAGGCTAACTATGGAGGCCAGTAAAGAGGGGTGAGTGGATGGCAGATTTCAGGCCTGCAAACTACATCCAACCCATAGCAGTATGTATGTGTCTATAGAAATCTATATGTGTGTATTTGCTTCTAGTATATATGTATGCAGGTGTGTATGCTGGACCTTTCTTACACATATAGATATATCGGCCATGCTCATAACTTCCATCCTTAGTGCCTTATTGGCAGTTTTGAACTTCTGAAGGCTAAAAAGTTTTTTGCCAACCATGGTGGTGTACAGCTGAATCCTTGGGGCTAGGAAGGCTGAGGCAGGAGGGGTACAAGTTCAAGTCCTACCTGGACAACTTAGTGAGAGAGCTGGGAATGTAGCTCAGTGGTGCCACACCTGCCTAGCCAAATGCAAGGTCCTGAATTTGATCCTCGGTACTGGAAACAAAACAAAACAAAAAAAACAACTAGTGAGACCCTGTCTCAACATAAAAAATAAAACAATGAGTTGGGAATGTAGCTTAGTGGTAGAGCACCCTAGGTTTGATCCCTCAGTACTGCAAACAAAGGGGAGGAGGCTGTAAGTTTGGCTCAAGCTCAGTTTGGCAGTAAGACCTGCTTTTACTGTTATGAGACTATTTATAGGTTTTATATATCCCACTGAGTGTTGGTATTCATAAGTTGTACTGTGCCTTCGACTTTGCTGGGGTTATTATAGTATATGATACAGATAATATATTTGACTCATTCTTTTTTTTTTTTCCCAGTCGGAGATTGAACTCAAGACCTTGCCCTTGCCAGGCAGGCACAGTGCCACTGAGCTACATCCCCAGCCCTGATACAGATAATATATTTATCTTTCTAAAATCCTCTGAATTCTGAATTCTAAAATACTTTTTTTTTTGGTATCGGGATAGAACTCAGGACCTTGCACTTGTCAGGCATTTTTTTCAACTTTTTTTTTTTTTTTTTTTGGTGAATTCCAAAATACATTTGACTCAAAGGCTTCCAGATAAAAGGTTGTGGGTCTATATATTAGGCTGTAATACCTAGACTTGGACGAAGGAACTTCCGGAGACAGCATTGTCTACTTAGCCAGGCTTGTGGGAAGGATTTGATACTTTAAGGTGTGCAGTAGAGGGCCGGGGGATGTAGCTCAGTGGCGCTGTGCCTGCCTTGCAAGCGCAAAGTCCTGAGTTCGATCCCTAGCACCAAAAAAAGAAAAAAAAAAAAAAAAGATGTGCAGTGGAAAGCACAGAAGTCACAAGACAAATAGAAGATGTCTACACTTTCTCACATTCAGATCAAGCTGCAGATGGTACTGTGATTGACCTGCCAGGTAGGTTCTCACTGGGAAGTGGCTTCAATTATAGGTATGAAAGGTGGTCATCTGGAATGTTCCCAGACATCACCACTGAGAAATGACCTGAATGTACGAAGAAACGTGAGGCTATTTGTTCGATATGTATTTACTGACTGCCTAGTATGTGCATGTATTGTGGCAAGCCAGGGGCCACAGAGAAGAAACATCAGTCCCTGCTCCTTAAAAGCTTGTGGTCAGGCTAAGGAGGTAAGATGAAGACAGTGAACCCAGTTATGATTCCATTATGGTGAATACCTGAGTAGAAGTAAACACGGTGTATGTGAGAATATAAGGAGAAGGCCCGAGATGGCCTTTTGAAGGTGACGCCTGATCTGAGTCTTTAAGTTGAAGGATGAGTTTGTTGTTCATCCTGTGGTGGTGGAACTGGGGAGAGGTTAATACATACCCAGAACCAGGGTGAGGTGAGAGGCAACATGTGAAGAGATAAACAGTTTGGTATGAGTGTACTGGAGGGTGAGAGAGAGTAGGTTGGAGTGAGAGTGTGAAACAGGGCTGAAGGAGTAGTCTGGGGCTGCTGATGCCTCTCCTGTAACGTTCAGAGGTTCGAAATTTATTCCAAAAGTAACGTGAGATGTGGAGGGATTTTACACACAAGACTGACCTGCTTAGATTCGTGCTTTCTTCTAGGTGTTGGCAAAATGGATAGGAGGATGTGAAAATGGAGGCAGGGGAGTCTCCACTAACTGGCTTTGCGGAAATATTCAGTGCCTACATGGGAGGCATGGCAGTGAGGATAGAGAATAGGATGAGATACAAAAATATTTAAGAGAGAGGATTCACAGACTTGGTAATTGAATGTGAGAAAAAGGAAAATCCTCAGGAATCGCTTTCTAGGTTGGGTGATGAATGACTGGAGGTGTGAAGCTAGAAAAATGGGCACTGTGAGAGTACAGAAGCAGAAGAGAAAGTAGAGGCAGCTATGGCCACAGGGGGAATCAGGGCACTGTGTCATGGTAAATTCCCATGGTATAGAGCTGAGCCAGAGTCTGGAGAGAAGAGGTTCTGGAAAGACTGCCTTGTGCTGGAAATTACCTAAACCACGCCTTAAAGTTTCCATCTGTAGACTCATGAATGAAGATGTTCCAGTCCTTGCTGGACCAGGTCCAGGGAGCAATTCCACGTGAGAGCATTGGCAAGATGTGTCTTTCATACCAGTGCGCTCCCTAACCATGAACGGGAACTGAATCCACAGGGACAAACCTGTTGTCCCCAGGAGACGTCCCTTCAGTCAGGCAGTTAGGAAGTGGCCAAAGAAAATCCCAAAGGAGTGTTTAGAAAGCACTGACATGCATAAACAGTACTCACTCCTAAGTCCTCAGTTTGAAAAGTGCAGGTGCCTCTGCATGTTATGGAGCCCCATGAGCTATTCATGTTAAAGTACCTCCTTTAAAGATGAAGAAATGAAGACCCAGAGGAAGGAAGTGACTTATCAAGTCACACAGGAAGATTGTGGTACAAGAGGACTTCAATTTGAGTTTCCTGATAAATTCATACACTTAACACACTGAGCGCTTCCTGTGCGCCAGGCACCATCCTGCATCTCAGGGAAATGGCGAAAACACCAATCCCTGTCACTTAGAGCTTACATTTTAGGGTGAATGGCATCCAAATATATATATATAATAAATTGTATTTGAGTGTATATAACATTTATTATAAATCTTATATGAGCATATACAAGGTTTAGTACCAAATGATACTAGTATTAAGAGGAAAAGAGCCAGGAATTTAGCTCAGTGGTTCTACCGCCTGCTTTGCAAGTGCAAGGACCTGAGTTCAATCCCCGGTACAAAAAAAAAAAAAAAAGAGGAAAAGAAAAAAGCTTAGGTTGTGGTTTCCAGCACTGTGCTGAAGCACCTTAGGGTTCTGCAGTGACACGAGGACTCTGTGGTAGATTTAAAATTTTCAGGGTAGCCCAGGATTTAGCTCAGTAGTTCCGCCGCCTGCTGCGTAAGCACAAGGACCTGAGTTCGATCCCTGCTACCAAAAAAATAAGCAAAATAAAATAAAATTTCCAGGGTAAGCATAAAGGTTTTTTGAAAGCCAGACAAATTTCTAGCTCAGGGTAGTTCACAGTTTCAACCGTAGGTGATGTTCCTTTCCTTTTGATGAGGTTGTATCTTTGCAAACCGGGGTTTTTGGTGACTGCTGTGATTAAAGACAGGTTGAGTAACCCTTATCCAAAATACTTGAGACCAGAAGTGTTTCAGACTGGATTTTTTTAGATTTTCTAATATTTACATACACAAAATGAGATGTCTTGGGAATGGGACCCAAGTCTAAGCACAGAATCCATTTATCTTTCAAAGCCAGGTCTGATGGTGCATGCCTGTAATCCTAGCACTTGGGAGGCTGAGGCAGGAGGATCACAAGTTCAAGGCCAGCCTGAACTATGCAGCGAGATCCTCTCAAAAAAAAAGAAAAGAAAGGAAAGATTTTCTATTTATGTATATATTTTTAAAAACTGCTAAGTTGTTAAGACTTAAGTATTTTTAATTGACTTGGGCCTAACTAAGAACTGTTAGATATTACTTTTGGTCTAGAAGTGTCTTGGAAAAAGTACTGAGATGGGGGAGTGCTGTGAGGTAAGAAAGTTTCCGAGCCTCTTCGTAAGTGGACAGAGTGACGTGGCATGGTGGGGCTTCTGAGGGAGTGACATGTGACAGGGGGCTTTGTGCATTTGCAGAGGCCTGGACGAAACGGAGGAGTGGATCAGTGCAGGGATCTGGAGGAAGCACATTCCACACAGAGGAGCAGCAAGAGTAAGGTTGAGTTATCTGTGAGCTTGAATGCCAGGCAAGGCCTACTAACTCTGTTTAGGGGTTGCATTTTATCCTCAGTGGGATGGGAAGCTATCTGACGTTACTTCACCTGATTACCTATATCATTTTTTTTCAAAGTTTATTCTGGCTGCTAAATGGAAAACTAACTCTAGGAGTACACATAGATGCACAGTAGAGAGGAGGCTGCTAGAGTAGTCTTGGGGAGAACCTTTGGGTATATATTGGAAAGTTGAACTTGCCTGAATTGCCGGTGAATTACATGTGGAGGTAAATGAGGGGAAAAAGAGGAATCTGAGCTGGGTGTGGTGATGCACACGTGTAATCCCAGCACTTGGGTGGCTGAGGCAGGAGGCTTGCCACAAGTTCAAGGCCAGCGTGGGGTACATAGGGAGACCCTGTCTCAAACAACCGAACAATCCCACCATCACCGACTAAAAAGAGGAGCCTGAGGAAAGTCCTAGGTTGCTTTTTTGTTTGTTTGTTTGTTTGTTTTTTGTACTAGGGATTAAACTCGGGACCTTGTGCTTGTGAGCCAGGCAGCAGAACCACTGAGCTAAATCCCTGGCCCTGTCCTAGGTTTTTATTCTGAGCAGCTACTTGAATGTTGAATGATGATGCTGTTTACTGAGATGAAGAAAATGAAGCAGGGAAGTGGGGTATATGAATCTGGATTGATCATTGACAACAAGGTGTGCCAGTAAGCATATCACAAAAAGCGAACAAAGGACAACAGGTATATCAGAACATTTTTTTGACTTTCATGGGTTTACAGCCTCTGACACTAAACAAAATACAGAAACAAGTAGAGCTTTTATTTTTGCTTTTGTTTTTGTATTGTTCCCCTCCACTGAATAGAAATGAAGATTCTCAGTCTGTTTCTGACAATCTGTTAATGTATTAGGTAGTTGTCTTTCATTTGCTTCCCATTAGGCATATTAAATTTAAAGAGCACATCTGTATGCTACAACTTGATACCATTCTTCTTTTTCTGTTCTTACATTTTTCTTTTACCCTGTTTCAGTTTCTGCATGGAGATTTAAATTAAAAAACAAAATGTAGGGTGAGGGATTTAGCTTAGTGGCGCCGCCTGCCTCACATTGTAACATTTCACATGGAAATGCTACCCAGTCTTCACCAACTTCAGATATCTGACCTGTGTCGATGCTGCAGTGAAGTGATGTAACTGAAGAAGAATCGGGTGGGGATGTAGCTCAGTCAGTCTCGCCTAGCCTGCCTAGCAAGCGTAAGGTCCTGAGTTCGACCCCAGTACCAAACAAAAAAAACTCTGGAGTGAGGCTGGGTGATGCACCCCCATGGTGCCAGCTACGTGGGTGGCTGAGGCACAGGGTTAGCAAATGTGAGCCCACCCTGGACAACTTAGCAAGATGCAGCTCAGTGGTGGGGTGCTTGCCTGTGTGCATGAGGCACTGAGTTCAATCTCTAGCACTGGAAAGGGGGGCAGACATGTAGCACGGTGCTCCCTGGGCAACTTGGCAATTTAGCAAGACCCTGTCAGTATAAAAATCTTCTTTTAAAAAGCTGGGGATGTAGGTCAGTGCTAAGGCCCTGGGGTATCCCCAGGGCTGAAGAAGAAAAAAATTAAAAAATAAAAGGAAAAGCCCCCTCAATTTGGATTTGTCCGATATTTTTCTCATTGAACTGTTGGAAGAAGACTACAGAGATGAAGTATTGTTCTTGTGACATCCCATCAAAGATATGTGTTATTTTTGTAAGAGCAGAGTCTTGCCGTGTTGCCTTGGCTGACCTCAAACTTTTGAGCCCCCTGCCTCAGCAACCCAAGTGTCTGGGATTATGGGCATGCACCACCACACCCGACCATCAAGAGTATATTTATTAACATGATTTATCACTTTTGATGTGAACCTTGACCACCTGGCTGAGGAAGTGTTTGTCAGATTTCTCCACTGTAAAGTTTTTTTTTTTTCTCCACTTTCCTTGCTGTTTTTTTGGAAGGAAGTCATTATGTGCAACTTAATAAATGGGGAATTATGTTCTACCTCCTTTTAGGTGGCACTACCTAGATAAATTATTTGGTATTCCTCCTGGAAGATGTATCTCTTCTTTCCCATTTAGTTTTTATTCAGCTGTTTATTCATATGAGCATGAACTGGTAGGTACTTATTTTATGCATTGAGTTATAACCCAGTGCTCCTTTACTTTGTTGCTCACATTGTTCCAGCTTTGGTATTGAATGTTCTTTCAGTTGGCTCTTGTGTTCCTTTGATATAACCCCATCATTGTGGCTGTTTTGTTTCTTTGACCACTTTCTTATTTTCTGGCACTGCAAAATGGCTCAGGCTTGTTTCATATATTTCCTGTTCCCGTCTAAAATAATCATAATTCCCAGGAGTCCTGGTTCCTTTTATTGGAGAATGATACTAAAAACTAAGATCTAAGCTGGGTATGGTAGTGCATGCCTCCTGGAGGCCGAGGCAGCAGGCTTATAAATTACTTAGTGAAACTGTCTCAGAATTAAAAATGAAATTTAAAAAAGGCCCATGCTGTAGCTCAGTGTGAAGACTTGGATCAATTCCAAGTACTGGGGCGGGGGAAGCGTACATTAGGCCCAGGTGCTGTTGCTCCTGTGTGTAGTCCCAGCCACTTGGGAGGCCGAGATGAGAGAATCCCTTGAACTTGGAGTTAGAGGTCAGCCTGGGGAACATCTTAAGACAACATCTCTTAAAAAAAGATGTGCATCTGGGCCAGGGATTTAGCTCAGTGGTTCTGCCCCCTGCCTTGCAAGCACAAGGTCCCAAGTGCGATCCCGGGTACCAAAAAAAAAAAAAGATGTGCATTAAGGTTCATTCTTTGTGCTGAGATAGTGTCAGGTATGTGCTATTACACTTTCTTCAGAATAGCTTCACTGGCCTAAACAGTCAGTCCCCTGTCCCTCATGTATTCAACCCCATCCCTACCCCCCAGAACCCTTGACAACCACTGTTCTGTTTACCATCTCTATAGTTTCACCTTCCAGTATATTCTGTGATAGGAATCATTTAGTATATGGCCTTTTCACATTGACTTCTTTCACTTAGAAATGTGCATTTAAGATTATTCTTGCTGCTGGGGATTTAGCTCAGTGGTTCCGACGCCTGCCTAGCAAGTGCAAGGTCCTCAGTTCGCTCCCTGGTACCAAAAAAAAAAAAAAGATTATTCTTGCCTTTTTGTGGCTTGATAACTCATTTTTTGGTTGCTGAATAATATTTTTAATATTTATATATCTTACCAGTGTGTTTATCCATTCACCTATTGAAAGACATCTCAGTTACTTCTAATAATTTTTGGTAGTTGTAAATAAAGTTGTTATAAACATTTGTGTACAGTTTTTTTCCCCTTTTCCTTTTTTTTTTCTGGACTGAAGATTAAATCCAGAGTCTTAAATATATTAGGCAAGCATTCTGCCACTAAACTGTGTCCCCAGCCTTTATTTTGGTTTTTTGAGACAAGATCTTTATGTAGTTCAGACTGGCCTGGAACTTGCAGTAATCCTCCTGCCTCAGCCTTCCAAGTGCTGGGATTACAGGTGTGCACCACCATGCCTGGCTCCAGTATTTTTTTTTTAAATAAGTGCTTGGGCCAGGGATTTAGCTCAGTGGTTTTGCCGCCTGCTGCGCAAATGCAAGGACCAGAGTTCGATCCTTGGTACCAAAAATAAATAAATAAATAAAATTAGTGCTTATTAGTTATACAGATTAGTGGGTTTCATTTTGCCATATTTGTACACATATATAATATCCTTACCCTCACCCCCTCCCCTTTTTTGTTTTTGGTACCAGGGATCGAACACAGGTCCTTGTACTTGCGCAGCAGGCGGCGAAGCCACTGAGTTAAATCCCCGGCCCTCACCCCCCCTTTTAAGACAGGGTCTCACTAAATTGCCCAGGCTGACCTCAATCTTGCAATTCTCCTGCCTAAGCCTCCTGAGTGTCAGGTATTATAGCCATGTACCACTGTGCTCAGCTTGTGGTTTTTTTATGTGAACATAAATTTTCAAATCAGTAAATATCTATGAGTATGAATGCTGAATCATTTGGTAAGACTGTTTAATTTTGAAATGCCAGATTCCATTCTATCTTATTATGATCAGTAAGAGTTACTGTTGTTCTGTATTCTATAGCAACTAGTATCAGTAGTTTTTAAAATTTTAGTCATTCTAATAGATGTCCGAAGATCCCATTCACTAGTTTAGATACCTTAGTTCTGTAAGCTTTATAACTTACAATAAAGAAAGAGAGTGAAATCTAGGGCTGGGGATTTAGCTCAGTGGTGCTGCCACCTGTCTCATAATTGCAAGGTCCTGAGTTCAATCCCTGGTACCAAAAAAAGAAGAAGAAAAAACCAAAAAACAGAGAGTGGAATCTATTTGGGGATTTGGTTAAAAAAAATTTTTTTTTGAGACAGAGTCTCACTGTTAACCCAGGCTGGCCTAACCCAGGCTGCTGCAAACTGGCGGTGATCCTCCTGCCTCATCCTTCTGAGTCCTGGGATTACGGATGTACACCCAGCAAAAAGTACTTATTAAGTAACCATAGGATAGTAAAACTTTCAAATATCTATTCTAATCAGGCATGGTGACACATGCCTATAATCTCAGCACACAGCATGCCGAGGCAGGAGAATCACTGCAAGTGATTTAGATTTATCTAGTGGGGAGTCTTTAAAAGGTTTAATATGATGTGATCAGATAAAATTTTTCTAAGACATCTCAGCCATGGTATGGAGATTGGGTTGGAGTGTATGGAGGGTGAGAAAATAAGCTAGGAAACTAGTTAAGGCTGTTGTAGCCATTCAGGGGAGAAGTTGGTAACCTAGATTAGCACAGGGATATTGGGAAAGGGAATATTTCAATTCAAAAGGCATTTCCAAAGTGATCTTGAAAGGCCTTTGCATCTCAGTCCATTTAGCCTGCCTTAACAGAATACCGGGGGTGGCTTTTAAACAACAGATTTGCTTTTCACCATTCTGGAAACTGGGAAGTCCATGATCGAGGTGCCAGTAGATTCAGTGTGTGCCGAGGACACACTCTTCATTTACGTAGGGCTGTCTTTTCTGCGTGTCCCCACAAGCAACAGGGGGAACTCTGTCTTCTCTTTATAAAGGCACCAATCCCATTCTGGAGGGCTCCCCTCTCGTCACCTAAATTCTCCCCAAAGGTTCCATCTCCTACTATCAGCATCTTGGATTTAGGATTTCAACATATAAATGGGAGGGGCATAAACATTCAGTCCAAAGCGTTTGGTAATTGGCAGCATTGAAGTGTAACTTTTTTCATGTTTCAAATGATTGTTTTACTTTTTCAGAAATTTTTTTTCTACTTTATGGACACATGTTTGAGAAATCCATGTTTAATAATAGTCTTCAGAGCAGAATTCTTTGGCAGTGTTTCATGCCTCCTCTGCGCCTTCCCATAACTTGTATATTGATGTCACATCTCTGGGCTTCTTCATGTTGTCCCCTGTTGACGAGAAGTTTGGCTTTTGAGGAGCAGAGAAGCTCTTGGCAGATTAATTTTCCTTTTTAGGTTTATCTTGGATTAGCAAATCTCCCAAAATATTTCTTTGTTGATTATCCTTGGGTTCTTTGGTTTTCAAGGCAATTTGTTGACAGTGACAAGCACTTCTTATTCCCAGAGCACTTAGACCCTTTCCAATTTTAGATCTCTGACTTTTGCCTTTCTCCTCTATGGAGCTGAAGACTCACTTGCAATAGATGGTAATAAGATCACCGTCTTCTATAATAATATGTTGTGTGGCTATTAAAGTGGTTCCATATCAGCTTTTTTGATCTTGGCAGTAAACCTGCAAGGAGGGCAGGACAGATCATTTACTGAGATTAGGAGAGGTGAGGTGGCTTGTCCAAAATGAAAATGTTAATAAATAATAGGTTAATAATAATAAACAGGTGGTAAAACTTAGCTATTCAGATTTCATAGTTCTACTCATTCTGTAGTACACTCTGTCCCTAAGAGAACAGACTTAGACTAGCTAAAGTGGTTATGTTTCCTGCAGTAAAGACATCCAAGTGAAAGAAATATTTTTCCCCTCTGTATATCCCCCCGTAGGACTTCACCCAGGCACCAGCATGGGCCTTTCCATTGCTTACAAGCAGTGTGTGGACTGCCAGTAATTCCTCGGCTACCATTAAAAAGCTGTGGTCTGCGTATTAAAGCAGATGTCCTATGTTTTAACCCCTTCTCTTACTCTCTAGGTGGTTCTAACTCTGACAGTTCCAAGTCAAATGGGAAAAGTCTGCTTGGGGATCAAAGCTCTGGAGGTCAGGATAAAGCAGAAAACTCACTCACAAGGTAAAGTAACTCCCTTCACTTGTATCTTTCAGGACCGAGGTCTCATTGGAGAATTGAGACCGTTATTATGCGTGATGTAAGAAGCTCAGATAGCTGAGATGTTTTTAATACCTGAGATTTACTGAGCAGTTGCTGTGGGTACCAGACATCATCTTAAATGGTCTATCTTGTTTTAACCTAAGAGTTAAGTTTGTTTTTATGTTTTGGAACTAAAGAAATTCAAATGATAAGAAGTTATATGTCAAAAAAAAAATGCCGCCTGCCTCACAAGTGCAAGGTCCCGAGTTCAATCCCTGGTACCAAAAAAATAAAATAAAATAAAATAGCTTTTAGGGCCGGGGATTTAGCTCAGTGGTTTCGCCACCTGCTGCTCAAGCGCAAGGACCCCGAGTTTGATGCTGGTACCAAAAAAACCAAAAAAAACCCCAAAAAACAACAAAAAAAGAAGAAGTTATATGTCACCTAAGATCTCAGAACTAGCAAGTGACAAAGTTAGTTATTTTAAACTTGACCTTCTAACCTTCCCTCAAAAATGTAGAAAATTGGGCTGGGGATTTAGCTCAGTGGTGCCACTGCCTGCCTCCCAAGCGCAAGGTCATGAGTTCGATTCCCAGTTCCAAAAAAAAAGTAGAAAATTAGAGATGTCTGATTTTTTTCTCCCATTTTTTAAAAGTGCTTCCTGGCTTTGAAAATACTACTTTTTAATTTATTTTTCATTTTTTTCCTAATCTGCTGTACTATTATATTTAGTTCATACTCCAGTGCCCCCTACAGATCATAGCCAGAATCACTTGGTCAAGATAAAACTGTATTTTATTTGTGTCATTATTTTAAATTAAGCACTTATGCAGCAGTAAACAATCCCTAAATTTTAAAATGAACCAGAGCTTTCATTCTCAGTTTACTCTTGAGCCATCTTAATACACAGACATATATTCTTACGTAGCCTTAATTAGTATGTTCATAATGATAGTAATATTAAACATTCATGTGGCATTTATTCAGGGTCAAAACAGGTATAAGTGCCATATATATCTGTTTACTAAGTGGCCTTCAACAGAAGTTTCTTAAACTGTTACAAAGGGTTCTATTAGGTAAATGTCAAATTTTGTTTAAGCTGGCACCTGAATAATTTGTAGTATGACTCTAAATAACAAAATGTAATTTTTCACTGCCTTTTTACTCTGGATTATTTCTGTGAAAGAGAGATAAAGAAGCAGAAGTATCAAGTCAAAGCATCTGAGGTGTTTTATAGGTCTTGTTACATGAGGCACAAGAGTCTAGAAAGAGCTCTGTCAAATCTGAGTTCTAATCCATACTCTGCCATCATCCAGCTGGGCAAATCATGGATGATGCTTGCTTTCATTTTTCTTACCTGAAAATGAATTATATTAGATTATCTTCAAGGTCCCCTTCTGCCCTAAGATTCTATGAATCTGTTATTAGAAAAATCTCCAGACCAATGTACTGTGCAATCAACAACATGTAAGTTCACTTAATTTCCTATAAAAATGATGTTTTAGCAAATAAATTTTGCTTTGGCTTCCTTTAGTCTCCTGTGATTCAGATACTTATGTATAGAAACTTCTAGCTTCACATTCATTTATTTTGACAAGGAGGACTCATCAAAATATGAATAAAAATGTTCTTATCTTTCCAGACAGAATAAATCCAAGTCTGAAATTACTGACCTGGTTCGCTCCTCCACCATCACAGTATCAGACAAGGCTCATATTTTATCGATGCAGAAGTTTGGCCTGCGAGATACAATTGTAAAGTCACATTTAGTACAGAAAGAAGACGATTATACCTATATCCAGAAATTCAGGTAGTTAACTGGCTTGTAGACGGTTTTCAAAGCAAAATGATCATTCAGCTCTCTGGAATGTAAGCATTTCCCTCCATACCCTAGATTTGGAAGCAAGTCATTCTGTAGGATCTCTCTCCTTATTTTCAAAGTGAGTAATCCCATTCATTCTTCATTAACAGGCATTTATTCTGTGCCACTGTGGGCAGGGAGTATAATAGGTATGGCATGAGTGACACAATTTGCTGGTAGTTACAGAAATATTTAGCGATGAATGGGTTCAGAAGAAAGATATCTTGAGTTTTGTGTATCAAAGATTTTATGTTTCCTTGGTGCTTCTGGACCTTTGAAGAAATTCATTCATTCATTATTCCTTCATTTGTGTATTTATTTTGTTTTTTTGAGACAGAGTCTTGCTATGTAGTTCAGCATGGCCTTGAACTCACTCAGTAGCCAAGGCTGGCCTCAAACTCATGGCAATCCTCCAGGCTCAGCCTCCCAAGTGCTGGGATTACAGGCGTGAGCCACCACTCTCAGCTGAAGAAATCATTTAAAATGAAGTTAAGTTGGGCTGGGGATTTCCCGAGTTCAATCCCTGGGACCAAAAAAAAAATGAAGTTAAGTTAATGTTTGGTCATCTTTTTAGACAGGATTACTTAAAACAAATAAAGCTTTCAGGATTCTGCTAGATTTTTAAAAAGCATTGTGTTGGGGGCCAGGAATTTAGCTCAGTGGTTCCGCCGCCTGCCTCGCAAGCGCAAGGTCCCGAGTTCGATCCCTGGTACCCCCCCAAAAAAAGAAACAAAAAGCATTGTGTTGGGACTATAAGAAAACATAACATTGTTCCTAGGAATATTAACAATGAATTATAGTGAAGAAATAACCTTTTGAACACTGGTGTTGCTTTCCTGTCAAAAGTAATTACTAAGGTACTTTTTATCTTTTCATTTTGATAGTATACACAGGCTAAGGAATTATTTTGTGGTTGATAGCTGTATAATGGCTGCTTAAGGGATATAAGAATATTCAAAGTAAACTGTTCAAAGTTGTTACCACAAAAGCAACAAATGTCATGGCAGACTGCCATCACTCCTTGGTCACAATCACTGGTCTAGGTTAAATACATGACAGCTCTTATTCTTTTTTTTTTTTTTTTTCGGGGGATCGAACTCGGATTCTTGCGCTTGCGAGGCAGGCGGCAGAACGACTGAGCTAAATCCCCGGCCCTACAGCTCTTATTCTTAAAATGCCACTCCACAGAGACTGAAACCAGGCAAAGTCAGCATAAAATGCCTTCCTCTATCACCTCTATAACGCTTCTGAATCACTGATGTATTCTTTTTGGTGACAGATTTTTTGTGGGAACATACAATGTGAATGGACAGTCCCCCAAAGAATGCCTTCAACCCTGGCTGAGCCATGGTACCCAGGCCCCAGATGTGTACTGTGTCGGGTGAGTGCTTCTCTTCTAGTTGTCTCTGCATCCTTCAGAATGTACAGTTGCATTGAAGGGCTGAGGACGTGAGTATATAACTGCGTCTTCGTGACAGGTGAAGGAATTGAAAAATGAGCATGTGCTTAATAACAGCTGCTTCTCTGGTCTTTTTCCTCCTCGTAACCAAAGGTCTGGCAAAGTGCTATGCTTGGCACTTATATTATAACATTCTGTTAAAATCATTTCACCTTGGGCCAGGGATTTAGCTCAGTGGCGCCATGCCTGCCTTGCAAGCACAAAGTCTTGAGTTCGATCCCTGGTACCAGAAAAAAAAAGTCATTCACCTTGAACTGAATTTTATTACTTAGACATTCAATACTCTTGGTCACAAAGCAAAAATATATGCCAGGTGTGGTGGCACATGCCTGTAATCCTAGCACTTGGGAGGCTGAGTTAGGAGGATTGCCACAAGTTGTTTTTTCTTTTTTTTTTTTTGAGGCAGGGTCTTACTTTGAAGTTCAGGGTGGACCTGAAATCACAATGTAGCCCAGGCTAGCCTCAAACTCAAGGCAATCCTCCTGCCTCAGACTCCTGAGTTCTTAGGAGTACAGGCATGTGCCACCACGCCCAGCTGTGTTGCCAAAAGTTTCAGGTCAACCTGGGCTACATAGTGAGTTCAAGACCAGCCTGAACTACATGGCGAGACCCTGTCTCAAAAAAAAAAAAACAGTAAGGAGCAAAACTGTCTCTAAGGTTAGCTAAAAAAAAGTCTCAGTTAATTTTTTTTTCCTTTTACTATTCTCTCATCACTGTACTGGGCACTGTTGGTGGGGAGGAACAGCAAAGTAAGATGGTGTGGTATATTGTAAAGAACTGGACTTTGGAATTTACGTAGACCTAGGTTTTAATCTCAGTTTGCCATTTGGTGCTCGTGTGAATGAGTGATTGCAGATTGTACAATGGGGATGCTTCCAACTACTTCATAGCCTGGACCATGAAGAGGAAATGGGCTGATGTTTGTAAAAACACTTCATAAGCTCCACTGCATTTAGTTCTTTGGCTCTTAATTGTTTATTTTTTTCCCCTGCTGTGGGTCCTCCAGTTTAGCTACAAAGCAAGGTCCCGTGCTTCTAAACCAATTTGAGAATGTATGATCTGAACGCTGCCATACTAATTGGTTGCTTCTCCCAATAGTTTCCAGGAGCTTGATCTAAGTAAGGAAGCCTTTTTCTTTCATGATACTCCAAAGGAGGAAGAGTGGTTTAAAGCAGTGTCAGAGAGTCTTCATCCAGACGCCAAATATGCAAAGGTAAGAGAGAAGTCAGGGACCTTTCAATTTTATGTTACCATGTAGGGAAATTCTCAGATAATTTTTTTATCTTCTCCATGACCTTTATCATAAGCCAGTCCTGATTTTCCTGCCAATTCCAGTTCCAGGGTCTCCAGAATGATCTATCTATCTCTGGGTGGGAAGGATGCAGGGTCTTCGCATTTGTTTATTTATTTTGGTTTTGTTTTTGTACCGGGGATTGAACTCAGGACCTTGCGCTTGCGAGGCAGGCGGTGGCACCATTGAGCTACATCCTGGGCATGGGTCTTGGCATTTGTAAGCTTTTAGGTTATCATGTAGCATGTTCAGAGAGTTGAACAGGTGATTACCTTGCCTCTTGGCATGGAGAAGAGGATACATTAATGCTCTCAGCCAGCTTAGAGGTCACTTTTCCTTTGGGGATATTTATTCTTGTTTGCAGTTTGTCTCTGATGCTATGACTTGAATATTTGGCTATATTTTCTAGGTGAAGCTAATTCGACTGGTTGGGATTATGCTGCTGTTATATGTCAAACAGGAACATGCAGCATACATATCAGATGTGGAAGCTGAGACTGTAGGGACAGGAATCATGGGGAGGATGGTGAGTTCTTGGTTGTAATGTGGAGCACATAAGGATTTTAACCCTTAACATTTTGACTCAGCTTATGATGCAGTGACTACGCACATGTCCTGGTTAGCGGGCCGTATTGAGCAGACTATTTAGAAATCATGTTAGTGAATTGCTGGCTGCTTTGCCCAGCTAGCACCTATCTGTATTTTTACTCAACACTAGAGGGATCATCTCTGGTTGATCTTGCTATTTAACTTATGAAACATGGTACAGAAACTATATTGAGTCATCAAGAAAAGCGAAGAAAGCTGAAGGTGTGCAATTTCTTCAACTTCTTGAGGTTGAATCCTGCTCTTATGTTCTCTTGCAAGAGCTGAGGTTTGGCCGGGGATTTAGCTCAGTGGTTTCGCCGCCTGCTGTGCAAGCGCAAGGACCTGAGTTCCATCCCTGGTACAAAAAAAAAAAAAGAGAGAGAGAGAGAGAAAACTTAATTTGGGCTGGCGATTTAGCTCAGTGGTTTCACCACCTGCTGCGCAAGTGCAAGCATCCAAGTTCCATCGCCAGTACGAAAAAAAAAAAAAAAAGAGCTGAGGTTTGTGTGCAGAAGGGAAGCATATGGCTGGCCTGTGACGAAGAGTGAAGAGTTCTAGATTGAGAGTTCCAGACTCTACACCCAGCTTTCCAATGACTAGCTAGTCATTTTACCTTCATGGATTTGCTTTCTTGGACTATTAGATAATAACCTCACAGGGTTATGATGAAGACTATTTAAGACAAAACACATTGAACGTTTGCAAGATTAAATGACTGACACAATAAAGTGGTGAATTAGATTTTTTTGGATCCTTTGAATAGGGTAACAAAGGAGGCGTGGCGATCAGGTTCCAGTTGCACAACACCAGCATCTGCGTTGTGAATTCTCACTTGGCAGCCCACACAGAAGAGTATGAAAGGAGGAACCAAGACTATAAAGACATTTGTTCTCGAATGCAGTTTTGTCAGGTTGACCCAAGCCTTCCCGCTCTCACCATCAGCAAGCACGAGTGAGTCTGGGCTTCTTCCCCATACAGGACTCTGGGTGTGATGTGCAGCGTTGTAGGCTCTATATCTTGTTGGGGAGGAAAGTGCTGGGGTGGGGTGCCTGCCAGCTGTCAGTTACTTGCAGATTATATCTCTTGGAAATTTTTATAGTTTCCTAATTTACCATCTGGCAGACCTTTAGAATCATTCTCAAACATCATTTATTCCTGGAAAAATGTAAGATTTATTTTACTATGGATATGCCTTGGTCTAGCATTGTGAGGAAAGCAACCAAAGAGCAAGCATCTCAAACATAGTTTTTAGAAGTATGTTTTAGGATTTTATGCCCGTTTTTCTTTTTTCTTCTTCTTCTTCTTTTTTTTTTTTTTGGTACCAGGGATTGAACTGAGGACCTTCTGGTTGCAAGGTGGGCAGGAGCACCGCTGAGCTAAATCCCCAGGCCCTGTCTTTTTCCAGAGCATGTGTAATTGACTGCACTTGTTTGCTTCTACTTGGTCTTTTTTCCTTTTAATTAAACTTTACAAAGCTGTGGTTGCAACTCCTTAAAGCATCTTGTGCTAATTTTTGTTCATTCTTTTTATTTCATTTATTTCAAAAACTTGCTATTTGTCTGAATTCAGAGGCTTAGAATTTCAGACTCTAGGGCCGGGGATTTAGCTCAGTGGTTCCGGTGCCTGTTTTGCAAGTGCAAGGTCCTGAGTTCAATCCCCAGTACCAAAAAAAAAAAGAGACAGAATTTCAGAGTCTGTGGTAACAGTTGAAGCTTATGCCACTTCTTTTACAAAGAGGAAGAAGCCACGGGGGCCATGATGCTTGCCAAACAATAAGCAAGTCACGCTTCTCATCCTCCCTGCCGCAGTGGAGCTGTCTCTAGCTTGTTGGTGTCCTGGAAGCTGACAGGATGGCTTTTCTTTTGCATGATCTGTGACAGGAAGCATGTCTTACAGTTGAGCTGCTCTGTGCTGGTGTACTTGTAGCACACTAGTTTATGAGGTTGCAGCTTGCTGGTCCGTTGTCTGCATATAGCCTGGGGCTGCATTTATCTGGGGGATGTGCGTACTGCTGTGCAGATGCTGTAATGGCACAGTTGTTGGCTTCAGATGCAACAGTATTAGACTTCAAGAGATGTGTGATGTCATCAGGGAGTCTTCAGTTTGCTTTTTCCCAAAGCAGCAGGTGTGATAAACCACCTGTCAAATCTCTGCCCAGGAGTGCAGAATGAGCCACCCTGTGATGTGGTGGTGGTTAAACCCAGGCTACACTACAAAGAATGAGCTTTGTTTGGGAGGAATTCTGTCTAGAAACCAAGGCTGTTAATGAGTTTTGTGGACTGGAGGCAGAGATGGCATCATGGACTCATCTGCTTGGGGGTCCCGGTTAATTGGGATGACTTCCAATTCTTTTTTTTTTTAACTTCTTCCTAGCAGTGGAGTAGATTCTTGTCTTGCTTTTAGATCTGATTAGGCCATCTTTCCAACTGTATAAAAATAAAATAGGAAGAACTCAAGGCTATTTAT
The DNA here is from genome assembly GCF_000247695.1 of Heterocephalus glaber. The sequence goes on along the minus strand of NW_004624764.1, from coordinate 20,573,014 downwards.
AATGAACTTGGATTTGACCAAAAAAGCTTGAATAAGCAGCATGTTAGACCTGGAACTAAGTAGGGTGGCAAGAGAAAAAAATTCCAGAACAGTTAAGTCACTTCCCCATCCAGCTTCCAACAGGCTGAGACTCATGGGCCTTCTGTGAAAAGCACCCTGGATAGAACGGGTTAAAATCCCTCCTAAACCCTATTACCTTTGTGCTCTGTCCTCACAGTGTGATCTTGTGGCTTGGGGACCTCAACTACAGGATAGAAGATCTGGATGTGGAAAAAGTGAAAAAGCTTATCGAAGAGAAGGCCTTTCAAACCCTGTATGCCTATGATCAGGTACAGATGGCTGCCTGTGTCCTCTTCAGACAGAAGAGGAAGCCTGTCTTGCCAACCCTCAGCTCTGCCTTCCTCAGATTGGGAGGTTTCCCTGAGGAACCAGTGCTGTCCAGTTCTTTCTTCATTTCATTTGCATTTGTCTCTTCCATAGTGGCCTCCTATTGGCTATTTCCTTGAGGCACCCATCTCCTTTCAGAGCACAGCCTGTTCCTTCTGATTCATTCAAGAGGTCTGAAGTTGGACCAAAAGGGCCCAACTTTTACAAAGAAAGTAGTTGGTATATTTATGATGATTTAATAATTTAATTAGGGTAAGCCTCCTGCCTCCTACATTCTTCTCTTCACTAGACTTCTCCAGTGTGAGTGAGAGCTATAAGTGTCTTCGCTGCCTACAGGAGCAGCAAACCTGCTGTTCTTTACCGTCATCGTGATTTGACATAGCATTTCATTCTCAGAGCATTAGCCATTTCACAGGACAAGGGAAGTTTTTTTCTCTCTCTTTTCTTCTCAATAGATTTCAAACCTGTTCAAGTGGTCAGAGTTGTTCCAAATCTTTTTTGGGGGGTTGGTGGGGGGAACTGAGGATTGAACTCAGGACCTTGTGCTTTTGAGGCAGGCGGCAGAACCACTGAACTAAATCCCTAGCCCTGTTCTAAATCTTAAAGTCTGTTTCCTTTTTTTTTTTTTTTTTTTTTGGTACTGGGGATTGAACTCGGGACCTTGCACTTTCGAGGCAGGCGTTGGAAACACTGAGCTAAATCCCCGGCCTCCATTTCCTTTCATAATTTAGTCCCTTCTCACACCAGTCTTTAACCTTAGTGTTGTTACTATTCTAAATCTTCTACCTTTTTCTTCCGAGGTGCAGATTAAAGGACAAGAATCTTAACTTTACTACTGTGTCTTTTTTATGGAATAATTTATTGATCCATTTTTTCCTTCTCCATCTTTTTTCCTTGGTAAATTACTTTTGTTCTACTTAGTGTCCCATTTGGCCTTAATCCACTCTCTTCCATATCTGACTGTTAATTCCCTCTGTGTTCTGGATTAAGGCATTCTAATTTGTAGTTTAATCACCCGTTTTTGGTTGTCTTCTTTCCTGGTCATTCCTGAAGTAATAGCATCTATATTATATTTATTTGTTGTCTAGTTGGCTTTAGTGTCTATATATACCCATTCGGGAAGCATCAGCTTGAATTCTTATCTAAAGTTATTATTTCCTCTTGCCTTTTATTTTATAATATTTTTAGGAAATCCTATTTTTAGGAAGTTGGCAAGTGGTATTCCTTTGATAGTTGACCTGGCCCTCATATTAGAGCTGACAGTTCTCTTGTCTGTACAGTGCCAGTCTTGGTGGTCAGGGAAGAGGCAGGAGAATGGTCGTTTTATCTCTTGCTGAAAGTTGATCCATTAGAAGCTCCTAGGATTAATACAATAGGAAGCCATGCACACTGATGCATACTTGTAGTCCCAGCACTCAGGAGATTAAGGCAGGAGGATCATGACTTTGAGTCCATCCTGAGCTTCAAAAGTTCAAGGCCAGCCTAGGCTATACAGTGAGACCCTATCTTTAAAGCAAAACAGAAACAAATAGAGTTAATACACTAGGAAGGATTCTAGTTATTCTCAAAAAATATTTCAGGTACTATTTGATGTTGATAGTTAATCTTCCTAATGTAGGTTCTACTATAAACCCCAAATTTATAGATAGGGCAATCAGTACAAGGCACAGAGCTTCCCCCAGTTCACATAATACACCTTGACAGCACAGTTTTGTTTCTGTATTTGGAGCAAGTGAAGGCACTGGTGATGTGCTTGATACTAGGAAGAGAAAGCTAGTTCCCTCATGGACATGAGAGTAAGGCTGGCCTCAGGTCCTTTGGATACACATTTACTCTTATAAAAGAGCCTTAAAAAACTTCCAGGTGAAGGAATTGTCAGCTTGCTCCTCTTCCTATAAGTTAGTTAACACAAGATCTCACAGAATAGCTTTTTTTATTTTATTATTTTTTATTATTTTTTATTTTTTGGTACTGGGGATCAAACTCAGGTCCCTGTGCTTACGAGGCAGGCAGCAGAACCACTGAGCTAAATCCCCAGCCCATGAATAGCTTTGTTTTTTTTTTTTTAATTTTTATTTTTATTTTTTAATTTTTTATTTATTTATTTATTTTTAGTTTTTGGTACCGGGGACTGAACTCAGGACCTTGTGCTTGCGAGGCAGGCAACAGCAGCACTGAGCTAAATCCCCGGCCCAAGAATAGCTTTTTTAATGGGGCCTTTCCCTTAGGTTTGGACTTGAATTCCAGATTGATTTCCTTTTCTCCACTAATTCAAGGTTTAACCTTTTTATTTTGAAGTATTTTTTTTTTTTTGTCCTTTTGTATAGCTGAAAATTCAAGTGGCTGCCAAGACTGTCTTTGATGGCTACGCAGAGGGGGAGCTCACATTCCAGCCTACATATAAGTACGACACTGGCTCCGATGACTGGGATACCAGGTAGGTCAGCCTTGGGGTTGAGCACATGCAAACCAGGAATTCTGGGAAGTACTTGCCCTTATGGACTTGCAGAACACTAGTTTCCTGTGACTTTCCCCACATTTTAACTTAGGCTTTGTTCCGTAATAAGTCTTGATCGTGATTTACTTTTCATTTATGCTTAGATGAGATGATTTTATCTAACTTGGCTTGTACTTGGTCATTAGATACTAGTTAGTATTTTTTTTTTGTACCAGAGATTGAACTCGGGTCCTTGCGCTTGCGTAGACTAGTTAGTATTTTTATTAGTGTTTATTGTGCACCACATGCTATTTGAAACTTATTTTGTATTGCCTCATTTATTTGTATTATCTAATCCTTTCAACAACTTGTTGAGATAGGTATGATTTGTTATCCTTATTTTAGAAGATTGGGGACTGAGGCATAGAAAAGTCAAAGACTGTCCCAAACAGGCAGAGGCAGAATTTGCAACCTGACAGTAGGAAGTTAAAGCCTGTTTCTTTAACTACCTCCTTTTAAGTCCTTATTCTTATATTGTCTTTTCACTCTTCTCCTATCCTCATAGGAGGGTAAAGAGCAGAAGATCAGTCTGAATTGTGTTTGGCTTTGAGCTTTCATAGTTGCTTTGTATGATACCCACAGGATATATGTTACTCCTTGCTGGGCCTGAGTTGTTTCAGTCATCTCAGATTACTGGGCCTCATGGGTGTGAAGGCTGTACTTCATTATTCCTTGCCTGAGCCAGGGCATTAGTGAGGAAGTGGGCACTGCTGTTTCTGTGAGTGTTCCCAGCATGGGCTTTTCCATTTCAGTGAGAAGTGTCGTGCTCCTGCCTGGTGTGACCGGATCCTCTGGAAAGGGAAGAACATCACGCAGCTGAGTTACCAGAGCCACATGGCCTTGAAGACCAGTGACCACAAGCCTGTCAGCTCTGAGTTTGACATTGGGGTAGGCGGGCAACTGGCGCCTGTTGTAATCACAGGGAATGGGTTTTCACACCAGGACTACTTTTTGTCTTATTTGATCTCCTCCTCTGCCCTTGAATGTGAGGAGCTCCTTTTAAAAATTGTTCAAGTTAATTAATTAATTAATTTTAAAATGTATTGTCCCCAACCAATTAGATGGTAACAACAGTAGCCATCATTTTGTTATTGCTGTAGTTTAGGTTGCTAGGACTTTTTTCCCCATCATTTACTGAGTACTGTATTAGTTGGAGTTCTCCAGGGAAACAGAACCCATAGATCTACAGAAAGAGATTTATTTAGGAATTGACTCTTGTGATTGTGGGGGTTGGCAGTTCCAAAATCTGTAAGCTATACTAGCAGGGTGGAAATGGCAGGAGTCCAAAGGCAGCAAAGGGGCAGAATTCCTTCCATAATTTAAATGTAATTAATAATTGTTTTGGTATACTTTTATATATTCATATACATGGAAGTTCTTTTTTGCTTTTTAGACTGTACCTTTCCAGATCTTCCTTTATGCACTTTAAATGAGTATGTCAGCATTCTGTATACAATATATAGGATACCCTCCCCCCTTTTCTTTTTGGTAAAACAGATCACCTTATATATATTCTAAGAACATTTTTTTCTTCTATCAAAAGTATCTTAGGCATTATTTTATGTCAATAAAGATAGGTCTTCCTCCTCCTCATATTTTTTATTCATTATTATTATTATTATTATTCCAGTACTGGGGATTGAACCCAGGGGCTTTGCATACATCCCCAGCCCCTGTTTATTTTATTTTATTTTTGGTACCGGGGATCGAACTCAGGACCTTGAGCTTGTGAGGCAGGTGCGGGAACCACTGAGCTAAATCCCCCGTTTATTTTAAATTTTGAGTCCAGTTGTTAGGTTTCCCAGGCTGGGCTTGAACTTGTGATCCTCCTACCTCAGCCTCCCAGATTACAAGTGTGTGCACCATGCCTGGTCCTGTTCTTTTTTTTTTTTGTGGTTTTTTTGAGACAGGGTCTTGCCATGCAGTCCAGGCTGGCCTTGAACTCACTGTGTATCCCAGGCTGGCCTCAAACTCATTGCAGTCCTCCTGCCTCAGCTTCCTGAGTGCTGCGATTGGAGGCGTGTACCACCACGCCCGGCCCTGCTTATTATTTTTAAAGGCTGCAAACTATTCTGTAGCATAGATGAGTCATAATGTAGTGATGATCATTTGTTTTCAAAATTTTGCTATTATATTCAGTGCTATAGTGACCATCCTTCACATACATTTTTGTATATGTGGAATTCTATAAAGTGAAATTCTTAGAGGTAACATTAGTGATTCAAAGATTATATTCTAGCTGAATGGAGTGGAGCATGCCTGCAGTCCAAGCTACCCAGAAGGACTGCTTGAGCCCAAGAGTTCAGAGCCAGCATGGGCAAAATCCAATTTTTTTTCCCCAAAAAATCCCTTTTTTTTTGGTACCAGGGATCGAACTTGGGACCTTGAGGTTGCAAGGCAGGCACTGGAACAACAAACCTAAATCCCTGGCCCTCAAAATCCCATTTTTTAAAAAAAGGTTTTTTAAGTTAAAATTTTTTAGATCCTTGTAAATTATCCTACCTACAATTCTTGCCATTTGACACTTTTACTGTGTAGGAGCCTATTTTACCATACCCATGGGCAATATTGGATTTTATTATCTTAAATTTTTCCCAACCAAATGAAAAAAATTCCCATTATTTTATGTTACATTTCCCTAATTACTAGTGAAGCTAACATCTTTTCATTCATGTATAATCTACTTGTATTTTGTCAGTGACTTCTGGGTGGCTTGTATTACCAATTCTTGAGGATATGGGTAGAGGCATATCAGAATCTATGAGGATGTGGGTAGTTTGAGAAAAGCCTAATGAATGTTATAATTAAAGTTTTATTGGAAAATAAAAACTGTTTGTAACTCAAAATATAAAAAGTAGAGCCTGACAAAATCTTCCTGGATTATGTGAAAAAGCTTGGAAATGCTGCTTTAAATGAAAGGCCTGCAAACATTTCTTACTGCTGGCCCTGTGGATGGCAGCAAACAGAACAGCTGGGCATTGAGCATCTTTCTGCCAGGGCTGTGGTCTGACAGAACCAGCACGCAACAAGCTCTCACTCCCATATCTTCCTTCTGTTGCTCAGGAAGCAGCTGACTTAACCACAGCTGGGGATCCTTCCAAGTCTCTTGTTAATTGGGTTCTCTGTTAGTTAACCAAATGTATTTAGCCTTCATTTTCTGTATTGATGTCAACTGTTATTTCCAACACCGTGAATGTTCTCAATACTGAGAAACCTCAGACTCAGTCTCTGCTGTTTCTCTTTCAGGTGAAGGTCGTCAATAATGAGCTCTACAGGAAAACTCTGGAGAAAATTGTTCGCTCCCTTGATAAGATGGAAAATGCCAACATTCCTTCTGTGTCTCTCTCCAAGCGAGAGGTAGGAAGACATGTTAATAATTAGCACTGGGCTCTTCTCTTCCTAGAACTTAAATGTCTCTCATTTACTAGAGCTCAGAATTTCCAGAGGCACCTGTCATGTTATTGGACTCTAGTTTTCTTGACAAAGTGAGGATGATGGTAGCAGAAGACAGGTTCTTGGCTTAGGTTATATTCTAAACCAGACTCTATTTGATTTTAGAATAACAGGTGTATATTTTTGCAATGAGTTTGTCTTCCTAGTGATACTTTACTTTGAGATTATATTGATTCTGAATTTCTTGGGTCCACATGAGTTGATGGAAGGGAAAATAGTAGAGAAAAGTGATGTTTAGAAAAGTGATGGGCCTTAGGGTTTTTCATAGGAGAGCCACAACACAGATCATTCACAGTTGACAGTACTACACAGTTAATCAAATGGAGGTTTATGATAAAGGCACTTTTAATGCCTAGATGTCCAGCTGCTTGGAAGGGTGAACTTGTTCTTCAAGTTGAGGGATGGAATTTGCGAAGGGCATTTTGAAAATGGATTTTGGGTCTAAAAGATACAAACTTTAATTCCCTCAGGAAATATACATATAAAAACAACTTGTTTTTGGAGTTTGGGGGTTTTTGTCTTAAACACACAGAACTGGACTTGGCATTCAGGTAAAAACCTAAGGAAGAAACATTTCAAAGAGATGGTCCTTGGTTTTCTTCCCAGGGCAAGTTAGGGTGGCTGGGCTTGTGGTCAAGGAGAGGACGCTGGTTCTGACTGGTCCTGGGGTTGTTCCCAGTTTTGTTTTCAGAATGTGAAGTACATGCAATTGCAAGTAGAGTCCTTTACAATTCACAATGGACAAGTACCCTGTCAGTTTGAATTCATCAACAAGCCAGATGAAGAGTCTTACTGTAAGCAGTGGCTGAATGCCAACCCCAGTAGAGGATTCCTTCTGCCAGGTGAGGCTTCTGTTCTCAGGTTCCTAGTTTCTGGTTTGAGGACCCTATCTTTGCTCATTTTCTTAAAATAAGCCTGTTGCTTCTGAGTGTTTTGTTTTCTGCTTGAAACTTCTTTTTAAAGCCCTCTGTCTGAACCCATCCATAAATAAAATATAAAATGGTGAGGAACATATGTTCAGTTTCAAAAGTGTTTTCAGTCATTTATATGTTTCATAATTTCACAGAAAGAGAAAACATAAGATTAATGTAAAGCAGATGCTGCCGTTAAAGGAGCCGTTTTCACTGTTTGTCTTACTATAATCAACTCCCAGTTATATGCTCTCGTGGAGAAAGATAATGGAGTGGTAATTCAGAAATTATATATGGCTGTGGAATGCACTCTCTGCATCTTTCTCCTGACTTCTCCTTTGCACTCTGTGAGGTATGGTGTGGCCGAAGGATTAGTGTGTTTTGTAGACAATTTACTGGCTGTTAATTGTGTTCTATTTCCACTAGATCAGGGATCTTCATCTTACCTGCCTCAGGAAAGGCTCTTTGATCCATGCCTTCTTATTGTATTAATACTTTTAGCTTGAGCTGTGCTACTTAGTGCTTGAATTTTTAAATATTTATCTGTTTAAATAATTTTGTTTTTGTAGCCCCAGTTAGACTATGAACTCCTTATTCTTCTGTCTCCTGAGCTCACAGATATTTGCTGGTTGATACCATTTATTTCCTTTTCCTAACTCGTTTGCCTTACCCTCTTCCCTCCTATCTCCTTTGCCCCTTCCCTCTAGCCTCTTCCTAGCCAACATTACTTTTCAAAAAACTTTTCTGCAGATTCTGACATTGAGATTGAATTGGAACTCTTTGTAAATAAGACCACAGCTACAAAACTCAACTCGGGTGAAGACAAAATTGAGGACATTCTGGTTTTGCACTTGGACAGGGGAAAGGATTACTTTTTGTCTGTGACTGGAAACTACCTGCCCAGCTGTTTTGGCTCTCCCCTTCACACTTTGTGCTACATGAGGCAGCCAATCTTGGATCTACCACTCGATACTATTAGTGAGCTGGTGAGTGACGTGCCCCAGGGAAACATGTGGAACTGGGTTGCAGCACAGCCAGTCAGACAAGGTGCTCCTGCACTACCTCCCTTGGGACTTAATTCTTCAGCCTCCTTCAGCCTGCTTAGCATATCAGCTATACATTGCTATGCCACAAGCCCACCCCAAAACTGAAACAACATTGAGTTGTCTTTCATGACTCTGTTGGTTTCTTCACTTATGCCACTGTAATAAGACAGCAGCTGTGATAACTGGAGGGTCCAAGGTGACCTTCCTCTCATGTCTTGGTTCTTTTGGCTGCTCTTTGGGCTTTTAAAATTCAAGAGGCTTATGCTGAGCATGGTGGCACACAACTGTAATCTCAGCACTCAGGAGGCTGAGACAGGAGGATCCCCTTTAGTTTGAGGCCAGCCTGGGCTACATAGTGAGTTTAGGGCTAGCCTGAACTGTATAGTGAGATCCTGTCTCAAAAATCCAAAAGAAAAGAAAAGGAAAAAAAGCTCACTCAGGCAGCAAGAGTGCAAGAGCAGAAGATGTACGGCCACTTAACGGCATTGCTCTGAAGTTCACACCATACCACTTGTGTCATATTTTATGGATCCCAGCATGTTGTGAAGCCAGCCCAGATCTCAGGAGTGGGGAAAGACTCCACCTCTTGATAGGAAAAGCTGCAGAATGTGACCATATTTTTATATATATTTATATATATATATTTATTTGTTTATTTGTTGTTTTTTTTTTACCTAGTGCATGTCTTAGACCCTTTGGCCTTATATAACAGATTATCATAGACTTAGAGCATTATTTCTCACAGTTCTGGAAACTGGGAAGTCCAAGATAAAGACATTTGCACATTTGGCCTCTGGTGACACTTTTTGGTTTTTAGAGAATCAGCTTCTCAATGAGTCTTCACATGGTAGAAAGGATGAGGGAGTTCTCTGGGGTCTCTTTTGTAAGAGCACTAATCCCATTCATGACTGTCAGCCCACATGAGTAACCACCTCCTAAAGGCCTCACATCTAAATACCATGACATTGGAGATCAGGATTCAACATCCTGATCATTAATTTGATGTGGATGGGAGACATAAACATGCAGTCTGTAACAGTACATTAGAAAAACAAAGCCCTGAATCCTAATATGAGAGTTCCCTGGCCCATGATATTGTTCATTTCTTAAAATCATCATTTGGTAGGTTATCATCCTAAACTAAATTCACTGAGAGCTAAAAGGCTCCAATGGAGACAATTCTAATATAATGGAACTACTTTGGAGCAGATTTATGGTAGTACATGTGTTTCCTCCCTAATATATTTTCTTATTTAGGGACTTTTGAATTATCCTCCCCATTATATAGATGAAAGCAGAGGCCCAAATCAAGGAGAGTGGTTTGTCACATGTTACATGATGGGTTAGCAGTGGACACAGACCTTGAACTCAGATTTGGACTTCCAAGTCCGTGTTCTTTCCTCATCAGACCACACCATCTCCCTGGTTCTGACAGTGAAAAGCTGTAGGTAGGATTGTTTTTCTCAGAAAATGGTGCATATTTCACCTGACTCATTGAAATTTGTTGCCCTAACTCCCAATTCTCAGAAATCACTTTTTGTCCCTGAGTTTTACCATCTGATTTCATTTTTGTCCATGATTGGTTAGGGGCATTGAAATTTTTCTCTTTTTCCATGGGTTTGATATCCCCAAGTTCCATCAGTGGGTCACCTCATCTTGATGTTTCTTTATTTTTAGACTCTGATGCCAATACAGACTGAAGATGATGGGAGCCAGTTGGAGAGTCCCATGGAAATCCCCAAAGAGCTCTGGATGATGGTTGATTACCTGTACAGAAATGCTATCCAGCAGGTAGGCTGTGGTTAGGCGGTCAGGCTGATTAAGACCAGCCTGCCTTGAGAAAAATCATCAGCCCAGAGAATGTTTTGCTTGGAAAGCTTTTGCCCTGAGGAAGCTATGGAAAACTCTTCCCTCCAAGGAGGGAAGGAGAGATTGATTTTGTACCATGTTTTATAGCCCTATGAGAGCCTGCTATATGGGCTGGGGATTTAGCTCTGGTTTTACTACCTGCTGCACAAATGCAAGGACCCGAGTTCGATCCCCGGTACCAACCCCCCCCCCCAAATAAAACAAAACTAAACTGTCTGAGAGCCTGCTATTGCAAGAGGCACTTGATTACCCCTAAAGGAAGCAGCCCTGCAGAGACAACCCTCCCAGCAACATGTTCCTTCCTTGGGCCCCCCAGGTAGAAAGCCATCTGAAGGCCTCCAGGGGTGTCCTCCTGCTCCCCTTTGCTTCTGGGAATGGGAAGGGTTGACTTGTTGTTGACAAGCCAGGTAGAAGGGGCAGGACTTGATAGAACACCCAGGCTTGATTTCTAGAGTGACTTGGGCAAGCTTCACAGGGTCAGTTGGTTGGTTTGATTGACTCACTTAGATAGGTGCCTTCTGCAGAGACCTATATGAATTATAATCCCACAGCAACATTTTTTTTGGTAGTGTTTAGGATTGAACCCAGGGCCTCACCCATGTTAGGCAAGTGCTCTACCACTGTGCTGTACAGCCCAGCAATATTCATTCTTCTGATATTCTGGTTCATTTTTCCTCCTCACATTTGCTGGGCATTGTAGTATACCAAGCACTGTTCTAAGTGTTTTACTGCATTGGCTCATTTAATTCTCACAGTAGCTCTCGGATGAGGAAACAGATGTCCAGAAATGTAAATAACTTGGTTAAGGATCCCAAGCCGATGATGGAACTTTGGCTATAGAAGTCACATTCTTTGTTTTGTTTTGGTTTGGTTTTTTGAGACAGTGGCTCACTGTGCAGTCCAGGCTGGCCTTGAATTCACTATGTAGCCCAGGTTGGCCTCACACTTGTAGCAATCCTCCTGACTCAGCCTCCTGAGTGCTGAGATTACAGGTATGCACCACCACACCTGGAGGCACCATGCCCCTGAGCTACATCCCTGGCCCAGAAGTCACGTTCTTAAGTACTGGAGTAGTCTACTTTGTAATCTGCAGAGCTCCTTTCAGATGTAACTTTTGAGTAATATGTATGATATTGTTATTAACAGTTATATGGTATTAAGTTACTGTATAAAACAAATGAATATATAGTATCCTAGTGGAAATACCCTTTATTGCCATAATCTCATTTGTACAATGCTCTGGGATGACTTTTTTAGTTTTCTCCATCTTATATATATATTTTTCCTAGTTAATCCCTCCATAGGACTGCAGGATACATAGATATTTTAAAGTTTTCTCTTATGTTGTATTGTTATTTATTTATTTATATGTTTGAGACAAGGTCTCACTATGTAGTTCAAGCTGTACTTGAATTCACTGTGTAGCCCAGGCTGCCCTTGAACTTGAGGCAATCCTCCTGCCTCATCCTCCCAAGTGCTAGGACTACAGATGTGTGCCATCAGGCCTGGCTTCTTATATTGGGTCTTGTCTTATGTATTGTGCCCTACCCATAGTTTTATAATAGATGCCTAAGAACTTACTGTAAAAACATGTCTAGGAAGGCCTGTGAGATGAATTAGCCACTTCAGCATAAATCACATTGTCTATCAGGGTGATTCAGAGGTCCCACTACAGTATGCCCTTTTGTACTCCGGTGATATTGATAGGTCAGAAAATCATTGCTGATTTTCTGAAAAAGTAATTGTTTTGTGACTTTCTTCCCTTCTGCAGGAAGATCTGTTTCAACAGCCAGGCCTGAGGTTGGAATTTGAACATATCAGGGACTGTTTGGATACTGGAATGATTGATGACCTCTGTATCCTTCAGCCATTCAGCTGTGTGTGTGTGTGTGTGTGTGTGTGTGTGTGTGTGTGTGTGTGTGAATATGAGAGAGATGAGCAAAGGGAAATAATATTTTAAAGTTCAAAGTCTGCTATTGTGTTCCCAGCAATCATGTTTTTCCTACTTGAAGTTTGCATAGAGAAGACTTGACAACTTTAAGCAACTAATACATCCGGAACTCAGGAGGGCCTAGCTCACCGGACAGACAGCTTTGAGATGTCAGCCTGGCGTGCCAGCCCTGAACAGAGAGCTTGACTGGGCAGGAACATTTGTAGCATGTACTTGTCCCCAGGCCTTCTCTTAACCAGAGCCAGTGAAGCAAAATCACCTGTTCCTTAACGATGGGCCAAAAGCTGCTAGCAATCATTCTGTAGCTGAAGCCTTGCTGCTTTTCCTGGAGAGTCTTCCAGAGCCTGTGATCTGTTACAGTGCCTACCATAGCTGCTTGGAGTGTTCTGGTAATTACGCAGTGAGCAAACAGGTGAGAGGAGGCACTTAACATCACTGTACATGTGTGGCTCTCCCTAGGCCCAGGAGGCCTGATGGAACAAATTGGGCACTTCCCTGTAAGTGCAGTGTCTTAGAAACTTAACACCATATCCTTCCTTCTCAAACCTGTTCTTCTTCTTCCTTTTCTTTTAATAGCATCACCCTTAATTGTAGTGACTCAACTCTGAAACCTGAGTCATTTCTTACTCTTCCCTCTCCTCCCCACACACCCAGGCCCCCTGAACTATCACCATCTTCTCCCTCCCATTCTCATTCTGTTTACCTCAGTTCAGTGCCCTGCATCTGGGCTCGCCCTCTGCTATCTAATAGTGTATTCTAAAGTTCTCATCGTATTGGTCAAAAACCATTCTTGGCTCTCCATTGTCAATTAATTATTTTCTTAAATATTCAGGACCTTATTTGATTTAGCCTAATAGTTTCCTTATATAATACTTATACTTAACAGAATAGTATAGAAAACTTGCCAGTAATAGAGGTTCCAGAGCTTTACCCCAAAAACACTGAATCAGAATGTCTTTTAGAATCTATTTTGTGTAAACTGCCCAGCTGATTCTGCTATTCATTGAAGTCAGACCTTAAAACATATTAAAAGGTTAATTCTCATCAGAATTGACTTCTTATAATATGTTCTCTCTCCTTATCTCTCCCTTTAACTTTCACCTTTTAAGCACTTTCTTTGCTCCAAATCTCTCACCTTTATAGGTCTCCTTTGCCTTATAGGTCCATTTTTGTCTTATACCCAAGACCCAACTAAAATGTCTTCTATTTCCTTAAGTCATCTCAGAACATAGAGCAAGAAGTCTGACCTCTAAATTCATGTGCTGTTTGACCAGTGCTTCTCTTATGGTACTTAGGTCAAGTGAAGTTTTCTGCATTTGATTGTACTTATGTTCATAGATTATGTACTCAGGACCTGGAATATAGGCAACCTGACAATTAAGTGAACAAATAGATGCCAACTCTCTCTCTTTCAGGTCATTTCTACTCTCCCCACATTCCACAAAAATGTCTTCAACTACTTAATGGCATTTTTGCAAGAACTGCTGAAAAATTCAGTGAAAAATCATTTGGATGAGAATATTCTAGGTAAGCAGCTAGCTAGGTAAGTATTTAGGAAAGCGTATCTGCAAAATGACTTATTATGAGAAAAGACGTTGAGGAGGGTCCCAGTAGAATTTAAATTTCAAGCTCTGGGCAAAGTTTACACTCACATAATTTTTTGCTTTGTTTGTTTCAAAGCAGAAAATACTGCTCTTTGGTAACCCCTTTTCTGCTCCTAAAGAATAAGTAGTACTGTCTGTTGCTGAATCATTTGTTTTCTTTTTTTCCATACAGCGAGCATATTTGGCAGTTTACTGCTTCGAAACCCAGCTGGTCACCAAAAGCTTGAAATGACAGATAAGAAGAAGGCTCAAGAGTTTATTCACCAGTTCCTCTGCAACACACTCTGAACCTCTCCATCTCCTTCTTTGTTTTATCCAAGGCAGCCAATTGCCATCCCCAGCAGTTTCAGCTCAAGTGATGCCTTACGATGGTATGAAACCACCTGGAAGCAAGAATGGCAGCTATCTGATTCCTGAGCCCACACCTCCCCCTATCCTACCATAGGGTTAGCGTGCTCAGTTTTGAGTTGTGAAGACATGGGGGAAATCCACCACAATAAAACTGACATTTGGTGTTCAACTTTAGTTAACACAGATCTCTATTAATTCTTTATTACTTTAAAAAATTTAGGCCAGGCATAGTGGTGCTCACCTGTAATCCCAGCACTTAGAGTCTGAGGCAGGAGGATCATGAATTCAGTACCAACCTGGGCTACATAGCAAGTTCAAGGCCACTGTGGAATACATAGACTGAAAAAAACAAAGATTAAAAAAAGAAAGAAGGTGACTGTACTCACTCAGCCTTGCTCCAGGGCATACTTAATACCATACCTGTAGCTGAGCTCTTTACGACCAGATATTTGAATAAACTTTGAAGTCCTAAAAGGAAAATGAGTTGGACAGCACGAATTCACGTGGAGAGTCCTGGATAAACAAGCCTCAGCCACCTCAGTCATTTTCATTTCTCAGTCTGAGGACAATGCAGACAAGCATACGGGAACTCTACCCCCTTCCTACTCAGATAATGGCTCAACTCTGAGGCCAGTCACTCAGCTTCAGAGGGCAATACGGTGGCTTACAGGTGAAAAAGGAAATGCGTGTTCTGGTGAAGCAAGCGAGAATATCTAGGCCAGCAAATCCTCCAAACTGTATATTATGCATCTCTGCTCATATTTGTAATATATTTTAATGATAAATGTATTTTTAACAGTGGTGGTTGTGTTCTTTTAAGAGATGGCAGTCCTTGGCAGTCGGACCTTTGGGGTTTAAGCATTGAGACAGCTGATCAGGAGCCAGAGACAAATGCCTGGCAATCTGGTGAATAACAGTCACTAATCAGATTTTCCAAGGAAGAGATGGTGGGCCATGCCCTGAACCCTTGATTTAGTCTTCCAGGGGCTCTCTCTTACTTAATATTACAGAGGTAGTTCACGAGAAAAACAGGCAATGGCTGCTGGGAGGATCTAACAGCTAGATCTTACAGAAACTTAGAAAAGACGACAGCATACTAAAGATACGCACAAAATCGTTTCTTGGGCTCCAGTATGCCACTATTTCTTGCCAGTGTAGTGACAACGACAGGATGAATATGGCGATAAAGAAAGGGAGTGACCAGTAGGTGGCGTTGACTGGCTGGCGGAGTGGGGGGCGGATCCTCTGCAGGGGAGAAAAGTTGGGGCAGCCAGGCTGGGCAGGAGTACAAAGAGAAAGGAAACTGGGCGTTTTAGGAAAGCGTGCTGAGAAGTGAGCAGCGTCCTCTCTGGCTGGGCGTGGAATGCTCCTAGCTGTCTTTTTGAGTCCAGTCCTTTCCTTGATCCTCTGGCCTTGTTAACTTCGCTGAGTGACAAGGGGGCGCTGGAGCCCTAAAGGAAGGAAGCCAGGAATAGCCTCGCCCCTCACAGGTCCGAGCCGGGAATCTGATAGCTAACTGGCGTCCTTTCCGTTACAGTCCAGTCGTGGCGCAAGCTGGGCTGATGATATGTTGTATTTGTGGTTGGGAGTCGCTGCCTCTTTCTAACGCACATCCTCGAAAACCAGAGAGCTTCCCGGTATACCCCGAAGCTCACCTAGCCAGCGACGACTCACGGCGCCCCGCCCCGCCCTGCGGCTCACCCTGCCCTTGCAGCTCGCCAATTGGACGCTCGGGCTCAGCCCCCAGACCGCCGCACCCAACCAGGAGCGCGAGAGGGAAGTGGAGCGGCTGTCTCCTCCTTCCTCCGGAAAGCGGAAGCGGAAGTGACGTTAGGGAAAGGTGGGGGCAATCATGGTGCCGCTGGGGAGGGGAGAAGCTGCTGCCGCCGCCGTTGCCGGGAGCCGCGGAGGTAAAAGGCGAAACTAGACTCGGCCTGGGCTGGGACTTCCCGGGAGGCGCGGGACTTAGATTTCCTCCTGAAGCAGTTTCCAGTAGAGACCCCAGTCTGCTCTCCGTAGGACCCCACCCCTCCTCCGTTTCCATGGGGATGGGTATCTAGCCCCCCTTGCCTGTCTCCATGGAGACCCGGACCCTGCCCTTCTTCGCCCAACTAGTAGCCCCCCGGCCTATCTTAAGATTTTCCCTTGTAGTCCTGGTCTGGGGGACATTCCAGACAGGTTCTTCTCCCCAGGCTCTTCAAGGGTGCTCTGTTCGCACTCCTCGTTGGCCATCCTCAAACCTCCTAGTCGTGTTTGTTCCGGACAGTTGGTCTCTGCGTTGCCGCCAAATGTGCCGGTGCAGCCCATTGGGCCCTCGGTACTCTTATCTCTCCTCTCAGATGCAGGGAAATGTGCATCTGTGGGGTTGCGTAAGCCAGAGCAAGGGGTCGGGCCGGTTCTTCCCGGATCAGATCCCTTGACCTGTCTCTGGTAACTACCTCTCTGTCTGGCCACCCTGCTATGTAAAGGCTCACTTTGAAAACCTGAGCCGAAGAGAAAGACAAAGTACAAAGCCAAACTGAAAACTAAAAGTAATGTACTAATTATTTTTAAATTATGTTCTGCCTGTCAAACCCACGTTTGTAG
Source organism: Heterocephalus glaber (assembly GCF_000247695.1). The sequence continues at coordinate 20,556,359 of NW_004624764.1, read as the reverse complement.
AACCTGTGTGTTTGCAAGTGACGGAGAAATCACTATTTCAGACTACGAATACCTCAAATTTGGTATCTTTTTAAAGGGAGTATGTCTTCCCAAGAGAGTATATCTGTACGTCTTTCATTCATTTAACTGACATTTTCTGAACTCCTAGCAAGTGTCAGTGTAGGGGCATTTTCTCAGGCCAGAGAACCCAATATACAAGCATGCTTTCTGATCCGTACCAAGTCGTTTTATTTATTTGCTTTTATTTTTGTTTTTTTGAGACAGGGTCTGGCTGTGTAGTCCAGGCTGGCCTTGAACTCCAAGCAGTCCTCCCATCTCTGCCTCCCAAGTGCTGAGCTTACCAGCGTCCCCAACTGCCATGTTGTTTTAGAAGATAGATAATTAAATTATCTTCATTAGATGTGCATTATTAGGGATTAGCACCTTCACCCAGAAGCTGAAACATGTGTTCTAGGATGGAGGGAAAGAATCTACATCTGTTCCTGTATTTGTCAGACATTGTGCTGTGCATATCCTATTTTACTCTTTATCACAACTTTGAGAAAAATGAGGCCTGGAAAAGTTACCTAAAAATAAAGGGCAAAGACAGGATTAGTAGGTGAATGACTTATGTCCAGAGCCATGTTTCTTCTGTTGTAGGCTACATGAAACTGTTGTCCCCATGGTATGATTTGAGTGAAATTGCCTGACTTTCAGATTTAAAGCAACTCACCCATGAAGCAACCACTGTTCTATTTGTTCCTTTATTCTCTTTAGCTGTTTTGACCAATCTTCAAATTGACAGGCACATTTAGAAGGTCTTGTGAACTGCTACTTATTCCTTAGATTTTGGGGGAAATAAAGCATTTGTTTTTCTTAAGACTGACTTGATTGTATCAAAGTTAAATTTTAAAAATATTGCTGAAGATATTTTTCATTTGTTTTGGCCTTTTTAAATGCGGGAAAATGAACTGAGGTTTCTGGGGAGGTCAGTGGGTCTGGTGGTATGGCTCTAATTCTGGGTTTGTCTATTGCAGAAAGGTCATTACCTTTCCATTTCTCACAATTGGGCTGAGCACAATTCCATCATGGGGGAACACAGTCCAGACGACAACATCATCTTCTTTGAGGCAGAGGAAGATGACAAGATGCTCAGGTTTGTGGATGCAAACGGACTGGTGCCTTCCTCATCTGGAACTGTTTATGATAGGACCACTGTTCTTATTGAGCAGGATCCTGGCACTTTGGAGGATGAAGATGATGATGGACAATGTGGAGAACACTTACCTTTTCTAGTAGGGGGTGAAGAGGGCTTCCACCTAATAGATCAGGAAGCAATGTCCCAGGGTTATGTGCAACACATTATCTCACCTGATCAGATTCATTTGACTATAAACCCTGGTTCCACACCCATGCCAAGAAATATCGAAGGTGCAACTCTTACTCTGCAGTCGGAATGTCCAGAAACAAAACGTAAAGAAGTAAGTAAAGCAGTGGTTGGAGACCTGTTTTGGTTTGGGGCAACTCCTTACACAAGTCTTATTGACAGTTTTGACGGGGTAGTAAAAGAGTCCCTGGGTTTAGTGCCTACAGTGGTTTTGCCTGTGAATAGCTGTCAATATGATCAATGTTTTGTTGTGTTTGCTTTCTTGAACTTTTTGATTGTATGGCCATGTTGAAATTTAGGAATATAAATGATCTTAAATTTTCCTCCTCAAATCATACATAAAGTGGAAATTTCACTGAAGTAAGTCATGTTTCTGATGCTGAAATAACTAAATTTGGCTTATCTAATAGCAGATAACTAGATTTAGCTTATCTCTAGGTTGTGTATAAATGATTTGTTTTGGAGATGAGTATCTACTGGAATATGCTTTATTAACTTAGTGTTTAATGCATAATAAAGGCTTGCTTTCTTTTAGAAGAAATTCAGGCAAGAGACATGTCGTAAATGAATGTAGATTATCTGAAATAGATTGTCATGTTCATGTTTGGGTAATGTGAGTAAGGTAATATATGTCAGGATTCTTTGAAAACTGTAAGATATTTTATAAATTGTACTAGTGATTAATGGAATGCAAGTTACTGTTTAAAGGTAGTGGTAAACTTTATGCTAGAATCTAATTAACTTTATAAGTTAATTAGAGTAAGTAGGTCACTGGTAGTTACAGTGCTGGGGACTAAATGTAAGATGTTACCAAACAGAAATAGGGTTAAGAAAATATTTTTCTTTTTTGCAGTAATTAAGGTATTAAAATTACATATGGCTTATGGATATAGCTTATTCATGGCATTTGGCTTTTCTTTTTCTAATCTTGAAGTCTCAGAGCTAGAAGGAACCTTAGACCATCTTGTCTCCTACCTCATGCAGGAATCTCTCAGTAGCATCTCTGACATTAGTTCATTGTTCTGTGCTTGAACATTTTCAGAATGACAAGAACATAATCTTTCACAGCTCAGCCCAATACATCTGTTGGCCCACTCTGCTTGTTAGAAGGCTTTTGCTTATAGAGAAGCAAAATCAGGCTTCCCGCAGTGCTGCCCACTGGGTCTAGATCTGCCTTCCTGAGTAACCTTCCTCTCACAGGACAGCCCATCAGATACATAAAGATCATGGGCCTCCTTTTATCTTAGTACAGACCAGCCACCTCCAATTAGTTAAGTATCCCTCTTATGACATTTTCTTCCAGTCTCTTGATGGCTTTGTCAGCTTTAATTGAATAGATTCCAGTTTTTTAAAGTTCTTTTAAAATTCAAAGTTGAGCACAATCTTGCAAGTGTGAGTCAACTAGCACTGGATACTGCTTATCCCTTAATCTGGACACTGTACTACAGTTACTGTGTAGCCTGTATTTTATTGGCATCAACATCTTAACTGTTAGCTTGTATTGGGAACCTGTAGAAAAGTGGTTCTCAACTGGGGATAATTTTGCTCCCCAAAAGACATTTGGTAATGCCTGGAGACATTTTTGGTTGTCACCCTGGGGTGTTGGTACTAAAATCTAGTGGGTAGAGGCTAAAGATGGTGTTAACATTTTATAATGCACAAGATGGCCCCACAACAGAGAATTATCTGACCCAAAATGTTAACAGTGCTGTGAGTGAGACATTCTGCCTCTATTATTCTTTTGAGTGCAGCTGTCAAGTCTTGTGCATTTCCATCTGGAGACCTGTGTGTAAGCCTTAAGAATGTCTCCCAACTAAGCTGAGGCAGGAGGTGTGTGAATTCCAGGCCAACCTGGGCTACCTTGCGAGAACCTGTCTCAAAGCAAAACAAAACAAAACAAAATACTGGTTTCAGCCCAGTATTTAAGCTTGTAGGAGTTCATTTCAACTCAACAAACATTTATAAAGTAATGTGTTGCTCTGTGAGGTTGCTGATGATTATGGCAATTTACAGTATAGAAGTAGAAAGATGTTTATGGCAGTAATCATAACATTAGACGTAATGTGGCAAATGTGAAGGAGAGGTACAGATATCACACTGGGAACACAAAGAAGCTCACCTTTAGGATAAGGCAAATCTTCATGAAAAAGATAGCATTTGGGCTTTTCTTTTTTAAGTACACACAGTATTTGCAGCACTTGAGCTAGCCTTTTTTTTTTTTTTTGTACGGGGAATCGAACTCGGGTCCTTGTGCTTGCACAGCGGGCGGAGAAGCCACTGAGCTAAATCCCCGGCCCTCTTGAGCTAGTCTTGAAGAATGTGTACAGTTGAGGGGAAAAGCAGGGGTCCTTTCAAGAGACAGGAACAGCATAAACAAATATGTGGAGGTACAAAACACAGGCAGTTTTTAAGGAATAGCAGTTATCCTCTTAGAACACTGTCGTGCACTTTCTATAAAGGGCTAAATAGTAAGTATTCTATGTTTTGCAGGTCATATGGCCTCTGTTGCAACTACTCAAATTTTCCACTATAGCACAAAAACAACTATAGGATAGTATATAAATGAATGAGCATGGCTTTGTTCTGATAAAACTTTATTTACAAAAACAGGCAGTGTGCTAGATTTGGCCTAATGGCTGTAGTCGACCCGTGGACTAGAGCATAGGGAGTAACAGGAGATAAGGGTGGAAAGATAGCCGACATCCAAACCTGGAAGCCAGTGTGAAAACATGCTAAGGGTTTGAACTAAATTCCAGAAATAGTGGGAAACCACTTCAGTGTGTGAGCCAGGGAACAAAGTGATTATAGAGTGGCATTTTAGATGGAGCGCTCTAGCAGAAGTTGTTGCTTGGAGTTAAAAGGAGCTGGAGACTAAGTGCCCAATTAGAAGACACTTTTAAGCCAGACGTGGTGGCACACACCTGTAATCCCAGGACTAGGAAGGTTGACATAGGATCGTTGTGAGTTTGAGGCCAACCTGAGCTACATAGTGAGTGCAGGGCCAGCCTGAACTACATAGTAAGACCCTGTCTCAAAAAAAAAAAAAAAAAAAGACACTTTCAGTGTAGGTTTGGGGTTTCGTTTAATTCTGATGAAGGAAAGAATCAAGAGCTTTCATAGAGGTATGAGAAAATTCTGTACGTTATTAGAATTTGAGGAATGAGCCTTGAGTTGGGTGTAATTCAAACGCTTTGAATCATGTTGATTGAAAAGTTTCATCCATTTCTCCAATTGTGTTGAATTTCTGGTTGTGTCTTAGCATAGCTGGTGAAGAGTTAAGTAGTAAACAGTCCACTGTGGTTGGCATGTTCATATCACCCCCAGTGCTACTGAGGAGAAAGTGGCTAACTCTGCTCTCTACCCTCCACTTCCTGCCCCCTAAATGGTGATTCCATTAGCAGGAATCAAGACAGGAAGAGGGACACGTTTGGTGGAGAAATTGATGATTTGATGATTTTGGGTGGAGTATATTGAATGTGTAGTCCTTGGAGAAAAATAATGAGAACAAGTTGAATGCCCATTGGAAACATGGGTCTGAATTCAAGGAAATAATGTGGGATTAGAATCAAAGATCCATGGAAGGACAGTAGTTCAAACTATAGACAGTTTACTCAAGGAAAAAATAAGAGTTGGTCTGAGAATTGAAGGATTGAAAAGAGGAAGAGGAACCAGAGAAGATTACAGAAGTCAAAGAAATGGGTGGAACGCAGTGTCAGGAAGCGTGACTATTTGAATATGACCCTGCAGAGGAGCACCTGGCTCAACCAGTTCACATCCTAAGGAGAGACTGGAGGCCGAAGCCAAAGTTTGAATGATGATGAAATGGGTCATGAGGAAGCAGGAAGTGTCAGGTTTGGGTTTTTTGTGGTTTTTTGCAGTAGTAGAGATTGAACCCAGGACCTTCACAGTGAACTACATCTCCAGTCCAGTTTTTTTTGTTGTTTTTTTTGAGATAAGGTCTCACTAAGTTGTTAAATTGCCCAGGATGGGCTTGAACTTGGAAGTTGGAGGAAGAAGAGTGATGAGGCATTAGTTGCTCAGAGGGATTAATTTTATTTTATATTTATTTATTTATTTATTTTTGAGATAGGGTCCCTCACTGTGCAGACCAGGTTGGTCTTAAACTCACTTTGCAGCCCAGGGTAGCAGTGGTCCTCCTGCCTCAGTCTCCAAAGTGCTGGGATTATAGGCGTGTACCACCACACCCAGTTTTTTTTTTTAAAGCATAGAAAGTTTGAACATGGTTTTGGACCTAACTAGCCCATCTTTCGTATTACTGTGTGAAAATATTTCATGAACAGATGTTTGGGAAATGTTAAGTTAAACCAAGTCAGAAATTTATTATAGGACTTCTCACTCTTTCATCTGCTAATAACTAAAAAGGAAGAAAATGCAGAATTGTCCAAATGTTGTAAACTTGGGAAACACATTTTCACAGCCAGCATCGGTGGAGTACATTTTGGGAAATGCTGACCTAGGCAGAAGAGGAGAAGATGGTAAGGAGGGAATGATTATGCAATGAATATTAGCTGTCCCTTTCCGACTTTGTAATATTTGCAAATTGGTTTATTCTCTGCTCAAAAGCCTAGTTTGTCATTCATGTCTTCATGATGAACCCAACAAGGTTAACAATGTCGTGGGCACTGTGTTAAATCTGATTTTTTTTTTTTTGGTACCGGGGATCGAACTCGGGACCTTGCGCTTTCAAGGCAGGCAGTGGAACCACTGAGCTAAATCCCCAACCCTAATTCTGATGTGCATGTGGCTCATTCCAGTTTTCTTCCAACCCCCATGTTTTCATTCCCATCCATGAGACCTGTGTAGATAATTCTAAAAACTAGTCTTGAAATTGCTAAGAATGAAGTTAGGTGGGGACTGAAGGAGAAGCAGCAGTAGCTTTAGTCTCTGAAATCTGGTTTTGTTTTTTGAGACAGGATCTCACTATGTAGTCTCATTTGGTTTCTTTTTTTTTTTTGGTACTGGGGATTGAACTCAGGTCCTTGCACTTGCGCAGCAGGCGACAAAACCACTGAGCTAAATCACTGCCCCTCACTATATAGTTTGGGCCGGCCTTGAACTAACAGCAATCCTCCTGTCTCAGCCAGCCTCCCAAGTGCTGAGATTACAGGCATGTGCCACCACATCTGGCAGAAAATCTTCCTTAATGATCACAAGTTCAGGAGCCTCTCCTTCCTGAAGCACCATCTTACCTTAGTTTTTTACTTGATAGTGATTTTATTTTGGCATTTAGTCCCTTTAATTGGCCTGAAGAAGCTGGTACCATTTGGTAATAGCTTCATTGGTTCTTAACCACCTTCCTCCACCCACTCCTTCCTTTCTTCCTTCCTCTCTCTCTCTCTCTCTCTCTCTCTCTCTCTCTCTCTCTCTCTCATACTGACATTGAACCCAGGGCTTTTGCAATGAGTTACATCCTCAGCCCAGTTTAACATTTTTTTTCCCCTAGTACCAGGAATTGAACTCAGGACCTTGCGCTTGCCAGGCAGGTGCAGTGCCACTCAGTTAATCCCCAGCCCTCCAGTTTTTAATTTTTGAGCCAGGGTCTCACTAAGTCACTCATGCTGGGCTGGAAATTGTGACCCTTCTGCTTCAGTGTCTCAGGTGGGATTCCAGACATGTGTCGCAATACCCCCCCCTCCCCTCATTTAGTTTTTTTCCTGCATCTCTATCCAAGGCTTTGCTCTTGAGAAATCAAATCATTTGATAACTAGTCTTCTTGGCTTCCTAAGCAGCTTATTTTCTGAGTCAGATTTTGGCCTGATTTTCCTGTTTACTCCTCATTGTTCCATTGTTTCCCATGGTGTATAGTTGGCTTAACTGTTGCTTCATTTTTTTCCTTCATGCTTGTCTAGTGTAAAAATAAACCAACCAGAGCCTTGCCACAAGTTCTGTCTTTTCCTATCAAGGACCACTTGTCATTCTGTTTTCGCATTTCGGATCCTTAGACTTGATGTTGTACTGCTCTCTCCCTGTTGGTTTGGTAGCTTTGAGAAATTTTAATCAAAAGCATTCTTAGGGTTTGTTCCTCTAAGGGTTCTCTACTCCTGCTTTCTGAACAGTGGTTCCTTCATTTCATACAGCCTGGGTTCTCCCAAACTTCCTGTGCTTTTCCAGAGAACCTGCCAGGACTGCAGTTACCTGTTCACTTATCTCACTCCGAACCACACTGGTGAGCATAATATATCCTCTCTGAATCACACTTTTCTGCTAATAATCAGCCAAGAAGTAAGAAGAAATCCTGAAATCACATACCAAAGGTGTTCTTAGTGATGCACTGATGGAAAGAATATCATTTTCCCCTCTCCCTCCCTCTCTTCCTTACTCTCCCCTCCCCCCTATCTTTCTCTCTTTCTCTCTTTTGAGACAGAGTCTCATTGTGTAGTTCAGGTTGACCTTGAACTCACTGTGTAGCCCTGGCTGGCCTGGAACTCACCATGATCCTCCACCCCCAGCTTCCAGAGTGCAACAATATCATTTTCTACCTAGAAGAAGTTACAGTGATGCTTTGTGAATTGGGCTGCTGCTACATTGTTTCTAGACACACCTTGAATGAGTTAGTAGTCAGTGGTATTCCAAAAGGTTTCTTCAGATTCATTCATACTACCAATAAGTTACATCCCCAGCCTGAGTTTGTTTGTTTTGAGAGAGTCTCACTTGTAGTTTGGGCTGGCCTCACCTGCCTCAGCCTCCCAAGTGCTGGGATTATAGGTGTGCACCAGGCCTGGCTGAGAGTTTGTGTTTTTTTCGGTGAGGCGGGGATCTGAGGGATTGAATGAGACCTTGTGCGATGCAGGCTGGGGAACCACTGAGCTAAATCCCTGGTCCTGTTTTTTTGTTTTTTGTTTTTTAATTGATAAATTTTTAGTATAAAGGGGCAAATTTGTCTCCAGTGTTTTGGAGCTTTTTTACAATGTGTCCTTTACACAGGAAGACCTAGTTCCAATCTTATTCCTCATTATAAATCCCTCTGGAAGTGCAGTGATGCACTGAGACAAACCAAGGTGTTGCTGACTCTCCCAGAAGGGAGCCACCCACTTTTACTCTTTTCATATGGTGATTATAGTTCTTGACAGGTCTCCTTCTGAACGCCCACGGAATTGCCATTCAGAACAAGACAGAGACTGACTGTGTTTGTAAGTCTAGTGTTAAGGATCCATTCACTTTTTCCTCAACCTTTTTTTTTTTTTTTTTGGTTTTTTGGAGACAGGGTCTTGCTATGTAGTTTAGGCTGTCTTTGAACTCATTCTTATGGCAGTCCTCCTGCCTCAGCTTCCTGTGCTGGGATGATGGAGCATGCTACCACGCCCAGGTCCCCAGGCTTGATTTTTATCTCATTTTATTAAGTATCAGGAAGTACAAAGAAATAGTCCCTGTCCTGAAGGTTTGAACTGCTATTAGCTATATATTTGTGAGGTTCTGTAGGAAATCTCCCATAGGATGTGTTTTCCATTTGCTACTATGTGAAGCTGTTTAATCTGTGTATCCCCTACTGCGTCTAGTGTAGGCCTCCATTGTCTTCACTGTTTTTGTTTTGGAGGCCCGCAGGCCTAGGAAAAGGATTAGGTTGGTTTTATGTACATACTGGTTTTCATACTTGGTGCAGTGCTGTAAGAAGGATAGTTCTCAAATTTATATTTTGCATAGGCTGTACGTATTAGGTATTGCTAATAGTTTGCTATTGTAAGACATTGGAGAAAAGCCTGAACTTTAGTGTTTTTTCCTCTCATTTAAATCAAACTTATTCTTTTTTTTTTTTGGTACTGGAGATCGAACTCAGGACCTTGCACTTGTGAGTCAGGCATGGTGCCATTGAGCTAAATCCCCAGCCCCTAAATCAAGCTTATTCTTAAAACTGTTTCTTCTGTGAAAGAAGAAACCTAGGTTCCATCTTTTTTTGGTATATACTAGCTATATGGCAAACTGCTCTGTTTCCTGCTTTATAAAATTGAAATAAAAATATTCCATTGAATACTGTGAAGATTACATGAGATTTATGCACATAAAAATATACAACAGTATCTGTATAAAACACTTACCAAAATGTCTGGTGTGTCGCGATTGTTCAGTGAATGTTCATTTGCTTTTTTTTTTTTTTTTTTGAGACAGTCTCTGGCTGGCCTTGAACTCACTATGTAGTCCAAGCTGGTCTTGAATTTGTGGCAATCCTCTTCTCAGCCTTCCTCAGCCTTCCCCTTCCGAGTGCTGGGATTACAGACATGTGCCCCCACGCCTGACTGTTCATTTGCTTTCTTTTCCTCACAGGTCCCATGGTTTTCTCAAAGGAGGTATAGAGGTAATCTCCAGTTTAAGGAGAGGTTAGGAATTAGTTCTTTTAGGAATTCTTTTAGGAAGCATTTTTTCCTTGAGACAAGGTTATAAATTGTGGTTGGATTCCAGGATAGCTCACAGAAGACTCGGTAGCCCCTAATTAGCTGGACTGCCATATTAGCACTGCTGGGGGATGTGAACCATCATTTATAGCTGTGTTTCAAAATGAGGACATTTGTGGCCCCTCTAAGGGTTCTGTGAGCACCATCCTTTGCCACAGGTAATCTGTTGTCCTTGTTCTTAGCTCTCTTTGACTTCTTAGTACCAGGCCATTGAAAATTACTTCCGAGGTGGGCTCCAGGCCAAGCTGAGGGCCCCAATAGCTAAAGAATGAAGAAGACTCCTCCTGTGCTGCAAGTGGCAGTGAAGAGAGGGCAAGATAGTGACTTCTGTTGGTACGGTAACCTGCTGTGCTCCTGTCACTGAGATAGGGGTCTTAGTATAGTTTTGTATTTTACCTTAATATCAGTCCTATAAATTAGGTACATTTAGCCCCCATTTTACAAATGAAAAAAAAGAGGCTTACAAATATCCAAGTAAGCTGGGTGTGGTGGCTCATGCCTATAATATCAGCTATTTGGAAGGCTGAGGCAGGAGGATTGCAAGTTCTAGGCCAGCCTGGACAACTTAGACCCTGTCTCAAAATTCTGGGAACACAGTTTAGCACTCTCTAGGTTCAATCCCTAGTACTAACCCCCCCACCCCCTCCAAAAAAAGCTTGTCATTGGAACTGAGGATTGAACTGAGAACTTTCTGGATGCCAAAGCCTATGCTTTCTACCAGAACAGACCACCTTGGCAAAGATGAGGTAATCAGACAGAGACCTGTTGGCTGTGAACAGGCTGAGAAATGAAGAGGTGCCGCAAATGTCACTAGTTCTGTACGGAGAGGGTGTTGAGATGTGGGAACAGCTCTGGAGAACAATGAATCCATGAATTCACTCTGGTGGCAGTTGCTGGAAGGATTCTTGAAGAAATGGGGTCATTTTGGAGCTCTTATGTTTCTGATTCAAGCATTTTGTTTGTCCTTTGTAAAGTAGAAGAAGTGAGATCATTGCCAATGTGGGGAGCAGTGTCGGTATCAGGGAGAGGGGAGGGAAGTTAGTGGTGATGGGGAGGAAAGGGTAGTTCCTTCCCATAGTCCTAGGCAGATCATTTGTAAGAATGCTCACTTGGGCTGGGGATTTAGCTCAGTCATTCCAACGCCTGCCTTGCAAGCTCAAGGACCCAAGTTCAATCTCCGGTACCAAAAAAAAAAAGAATGCTCACTTGCTTGACAGTCAAAGTCAGCGACTCTCCTTGTTGAGTTGGGGCTGCTTATGTATGTAAAATCTAGTTCTCTCAGACTGTCTCAGTTCTTTTTGGTTTTACTTCTAGCAGAAACCCAGCATTTTTTTTCTTTTCCTAATTTTGTTTAGCTTGCTTTTTGCTTTTTTTGAGACAGGGTCTCACTATGTAGCTCAAGCTGGCCTTGAACTCACTGTGTAGCCCAGGCTGGCCTCGAATTTGTGGCTTCCTGCCTCAGCCTCCCCAGTGCTGAGATTGTAGGTGTGTGCCATCATGCCTGGCTGTTTTTGTTTTTTGAGACAGGCTCTTGTTATGTAGCTCAGGATGGGTTTGAACTCTCAATCTTCCTGTTTCAGCCTCCTGAGTGTGAGATTACACGTAGGTACCACCACCCCTGGTCTTTTCCTAATTTTTGAAAGCTTTTGTCTCCTGGAGTTCCAGTGTTTAATTTTCTCACTTTGCTTATCTCATAGTACCTTTCCTCCTCTGATTCTGTTGACTTAGCAGGTCAGTCACCTATGTTAAATATTTCTCTGTTTTAAAACTGCCCAGAACACTTTGTAAATTGCCTGTCAAGTTTCTGAGTGTTCATGCTTCCTGCCCATTCGCAGCACAAGGTCCACCCTCAGTGAGCCCAGCCTGTGCTCACACATGCTCCTCAGCATAGTAGTCAGCAGCTGTCTGAGGCCATGCAGGAAAACTAGTCATGCTTAGAGTCTTAAGTGCTCTTGGAGAAATAAGGTTTCTCTATATCCAGTTTGATCTTCAGTGACATCCTAGTACTACAGCTATATTTTTGAGGGTGGAGGGGTGCTGGGGATTGAGCTCCAACCCCAACCCTTTTTAAATTTTGAGACAGATGATCACTAAATTGCCCAGGCTAAGCTCCAGTTTCTGATCCTCCTGCCTCAGCCTCCCAGGGTGTTGAGATTATAGATAGGTAAGGGCCACCACTTACAGATACTCTTACTCATTTTGATAAGCAAACTAATTATGTGTCACTCCTTCCTAAAGTCTTTAAAAGCAGCTAGGTTATCATCTCTGTGAGAAGCCTGTTTTAGTCATGCCAGGTCTAAATGACATTCTCTGTATATTGCCCTTTTGTGCTGAACACCCATTATCAGTCCAGCTTCTCAACCCATGTTGTTCTTATCTGTTTGGTTCTTCTTTTCATTTTGAGCTCCTTGAGAGAAAGAGTGTTTTTGTTTTTTGTTTTGTTTTTTTCTGTATTCCTAGCATCAAGCATAGTATAACCCCTGGAACATAATTTTTGAATACATGAATTCTAAGCCTTATTGTATTTAAAGGTACCAAATGTAAAACACCCTCTATGTAATGAAAACCTGTGTTCATGTTTTTTGCAACTTCCTGTTCTGATCAGTTTGAGGAGGGTCAGGTTTACCTTTTTGTAAAATTTAGTACTATTTTAAGGTAATTCTGAAAGAGTGATGACTTCCACTTATTCAAAAGAGGTGATAGGTTATTCCTTTATTCAAAGTAAATGTCTGTGTCCCCCTGCCCCCAACCCACATACTTCCCCAGCCCATGTCTTCTCCTGAGTTTCTCTCCTCAACTGTGTATCTGTTGTACTCACCGCCTCACATCCTGGCTTCTGCCCTGCCACTCCAGTGATACTAGCTAGGCTGGGCCAGTTGCGTCTTTGTGAATTGGATGGAAGATACTTTGTCATCTCTGCTACCTTTGATGAGGTAAAATTCTGTTACTACTTATAGTCCTTCTCACTACTTTCTTAGCATTAAATCTCAGTAGTTATGTTCATTTGTACATTCATTCAAAAACTATGAGTGGATGCTGGGTGTGGTGGCTAAGGCAGTTGGATCACAGATTGAAGATCAGCCTGGACAATTTATTGAGACTATCTCAAAATAATGCAAAAGGGGCCAGGGATGTAGCTCAGTGGCACCATACTTGCCTAGCAAGGTCCTCAGTTTAATTCCTGGTACCGGAAAAAAAAAAAACAAACGGAACTGAGACTAGTGGTGCACACCTGTAGTCACATCACTCTGGGAGACTGAGGCAGGGGGATCACAAATTCCACCTCAGTCTGGGCAGTTTAGTCAGGCATGGTGGTACAAGCCTGTAATCCCAGCACTTGGGAGGCTGAGGCAGGAGGATCAGTGAGAATTTGAGGTCAGCCTGGGGTATGTAGTGAGATCAAGGCCTGCCTAGACTATATCATGAGACCCTGTCTCAAAAAACAAAACAAAACAAAACAAAACCAATCTGGACAATTTTAGTGACTTACTGAGATTCTGTCTTAGACCATCTCAAAAAGGGTGTGTGGGGGGCCTCAATGTGAAAGTCTTGGGTTCAGTCCCCAGTACTGCAGTCAGTCAGTCACCAATGAATGAAACAGAATCAGAATGCCTTCTCCACAAAGCTCTTCTCTGAGGTTGCATCATCAGTGAACGAGATAAACATGACCACTGTCATCATGGAGCTTATAGTCCAGATGAAAAGCAGCCATTCATTCAAGTCACCAAGTATTTAGCGCCTGCTGTTTTCTAGTTGTTCTGTGCATATCAACTAAAGATAATGTAAATTATGTAATGACTTATATTGCTTGTATAATTACTCAGGGAGCTCTACACTGAGCTACATCCCCAGCCCTTTTTTTGCTCTTTGGGACAGGGTCTTGTTAAATTGCCAATGCTGGTTTCAAGCTTGTGATCCTCCTGCCTCACCCTCCCCAGTAGCTGGGATTCCAGGTATGTACCAGCACGCCCCACTCTCATTTTAAATTGCATTTTGTACTTTAAAGAAGTACATACTTCATTATCCACTGGGTATTGGTTTCAAAATACCTCCCTCTCCCTAGGGATACAAAAATCTCTGGATGCTCAAGTCCCAGTGTTTGCATATAATCCATGTACATCCTCCTATTTACTTTAAATCATCTTTAGATAAAAGACCTAATACAGTGTAAGGTGCTATATAAATAGTTGTCATGCTCTACTGTTGTGGGAACAATGATGAGGACAAATCTATACCTCTCAAGTACAGATGCTGTTTTTTCCTTGAAATTTGCAATCTGTGGTCAGCTGAATCCGCAGATGCAGAACCCACAGATACACAAGGTTGAACAGGAAGTTATGAACCCCTAAAATAAGTTAGGGTGCGGATAAGGAGCAGTCAGGAAAGAATTCGCTTGAGGAAGGAACATTTGGCAGAAGCTTGAATTGGCTGGGCACAAAGACTTGGATGGGAGCAGGGTGGGGAGACAGTTAAGAGAGGAAGTTATTTATTACAGTTGCTTTTCATGAAGTCTTTGACTGTTGTGGCCTCATAAGAATGAAAGTCTGCTCTCTTCCTGCTCGTGAGCTTAATGACTGAGACGTAGACCCCTTTATTGCAGAACCCACAGTTCTAGTTCACCTTACTCTGGTCAGTGATTATTTTGAAATCTCAATTGGCAGCATGGAAGAAGTCCATATTCTTTTTTTTTTTTTTTTTTTTGGTACCGGGGATCAAACTTGGGTCCTTGTGCTTGCGCAGCAGGTGGCAAAACCGCTGAGCTAAATCCCCGACTCCAAGAAGTTTGTATTCTTACTTAATTTATTTTTGTGAAACTGGGTTAAAGCCAGGGCCTTCACGCTGAGCTACATCCCCACCCCTTTTTAAATTTTCATTTTGGGACAGGGTCTCATTAAGTTGCCCAGGCTGGCCTCCTCCTGCCTCAGCCTCCCAAGTGCTGGGATTACAGGCATGCACCACCCACCATGCCTGGCTAGAAGTTTATATTATTATTATTATTATTTTTGGTACTGGGGATCGAACTCTGGACCTTGCACTTGTGAGGCAGGCGGCGGCACCACTGAGCTAAATCCCCGGCCCACCAATAAATTTATATATATTTTTTTTTGGTGCTGGGGATTGAACTCGGGTCCTTGCGCTTGCGCAGCAAGCGGCGAAACCACTGAGCTAAATCCCCAGCCCAAAATTTATATTCTTGATGGGAAGTCACGAGATACACATGAGAGGATAATTAGCAACAATATATTAAAGCAACTGTCAAGTGAATGGTATAAATATTACTGACCTTTACAGGAGGGCACAGTAGGGATTATAGAGAACCTTGGGGTAGTGAGGCTTGAATTGAAAGAAGAGGGACACTCGGAAAAGGAGAGAAAGGAACTGGGCATTTCCAGTTGCGGGTAAAGGAAAGAGTAAAGGCAGGAAGTAGAAGTTCTGAATTGTAGCTGGGGATGGATGTACTGTTTCCTGCAGGCCTAGACAGGTCCTCTGCTTGGCTCATTCCTCAGTAATGTGACAAAGTGGAAGAGGCCTTGGGAAGCTTCTTAAATGTCAGACTAAGGGATTGAGACTGTCTTCTGAGCAGAGATGGCATGTGAGGAACACTGGTTCAGAATCATTCCGGCACCCACCTCAAAGCTGGGCTCTGAGACACAAGAACAGTGGCTGTGTCATTTAATTCAGTAGGTGTCTGTGAAGCACATCCTGTAGTCCAGTGGGAAGTCCGGCGGTGAAAGGACTTAAGAGCATGCAAGGTCCTCCTGGGGTTGGACCAAACCTTCCTTTCTGACAGGTCTTGACTTTGTAGCCTAGAGTGGCCTTGAGCTTGTGCTCCTTCTGCGTCAGCCTCGCTAGAGTTGGGATTACTGGATTATGTTCCTAGATCCTCCACTTTCTTTCTTTCAGGACTTTTCTCCTAAATCTGCTCAGGAACTAACCTACTGTGATGGTGCACACCTGTAATCCCAGCACTGGAGAGGCTGAGGCAGGAGGATTGCTGCAAGTTTGAGGCCAGCCTGGGCTACATAGTGAGTTGAAGGCCAGCCTGAACTACATAGTGAGACCCTGTCTCAGAAAAAGAAAAGGAGAGAGAGAGCAAGTGAGCCATCAACCTAAAGGCCACTTATACTGCTGCTCAACATCCCTAGGCTCCTTCTCCACTTCCTCTTTCATTTTGCCTTAATCCAGACTTCTGCCCCCAGCATGCCTTTGGAACTACTTTTGCTGAGTCATTAGTGAATTCCTAGCTGCTGATTGAGTTGTTTTCCAAGCCCTCATCGTCCTTGTTTTCTCTGACACTTGACATTTTGAGACCCATTTTCTTTTGGCTTCTGTCACATTCTTTTCTGCCTCCTTTCCCAGCCCTTTCTCCCACTCCCATCAAGGCCTTCTCTTTTACCAGTCATTATGTTACTCTTGGTGATTTTCAAGGTCTATCCTTTGTCCTCTTGTAAGAGCTGTTATTTTGTTGGGTACTTACCATGTGCCAGTCATGATATTAAAATGCTTCATACAGATTATTCTTGAGCCTTGCAACAACCCCTAAAAGATAGACTTTTGTTTCTTCCTTGGTATATAGAGAAATCAAGGCTTAATGAGTCTAATTTTCCTAAGGTTACACAATAAATGACAGAGCTGGGACTTGCATTTGACCCTGGTTTATTATACAGGTAAAGTCAGCTGTTACCTGTGGACCCCATGTTCCTGCCATAGACTCCTTCTTGCTTCCAGCCTTTGTATCCAGTGTATCCTGTGACTAGCTGTTTCTGCCTGACCCAACTCCTCATCTCCCCCTGTCCAGCCCTGTAGGTAGCCTGAGCATCGAACAAGTCATCTAGGCCATAAGCTTGGGCTTGGTTTCAGCTGTGCCTCTGGTCCCCTCCCACTCCTCCACACCCACTTGTCACTTCAGCCAGTCTTCTCCACCGCTCTTAATTTCTCGGGATGGCCACAGTCCCTTCCCTCGGTGGGGCTCTTCTCATTTCTCTCCTGAACTGTTGCTGCTTTTCTTTTCATTTCTGTCTTCTCTTCTGATCTCTCACCTCCAGGTCCTCCTGCACAAGGCCATCAGAGTGATCTCTCTTATGCCCTGTTCTGATTGTGTTGTTCTCTGGGTTAAAACCTGTCAGTGTTTCTTGACAGTGTGCCTCCTGGGGCTGAGCCCCATTTTCCTTATCCTTCTCTTTCCAGTCTCTGAAGTCTCTTCAATTCTATGTACTGCGAGTGTTTATGGTTCACTGGGGGCTCTGTGCGTGTCCCGTGTTCATCCTGCTTTCTGTTTTGTTTTTTCTTTTTTGGTACTGGGGATCGAACTCGGGACCTTGCGCTTGCAAGGCAGGCGCCAGAACCACTGAGCTAAATCCCCAGCCCATCATCCTGCTTTCTGAATACCCTTTCTTCCTGCTTTGTCTGAGGAATCATCTTTATAGCTCATCCAAAAATTAAATAAGTTAAAAAACATCATTTCAGAGTGATAGCATGGCTTCTAGGCTTTCACTTATCTCCAGTCTTTCTTAGAGGAGCTAGAAATTCCCTTTTCATGTTCCCAAAGCGCCTTGTTTGAAGCTCAGCACATTTCATAATAGCTTGTCCATGTCTTCGTCCTTTCAACTCTCCTCCCTTAAAGGCAGAGATTTCTGTCTCACTTTTTAATCTGTGGTGTTGAGCATATTGCCTGGGACATGGTTTAGCAGCTGTTGAATGAACAGCAGTATTGTTCTGTAGTCTTGTAATAGTGTGCTGTGGTTGGACATGGACTGAGGTTAGGATTAAAGATTTGTGCATGAAGACATTGGTTACAAGTACATAATACTAGCACCTTGATATGTATAGTGTCAAATAATTTATAAAGTACTTTCACAAATGTTTTATCTCATTTTGTTTTACTCTAAACCACTGTGAGCCAAACATAGTGACACAGGCTTGTAGTCCCAACTATTTGAGAGGCTGAAGAAGGAGGACATCAAGTTTGAGTCCATCCTGAGCAGTTCAGTGAAACCATCTCAAAATAAAAATGAAAGTCTGGGGCTGGTTGTGGTGGTGCACACCTGTGATCCCAGCATTTGGATCCCTGAGGCAGGAGGATTACTGTCTTTAGGGCCAGCCTGAACTACATAGCTACAGCCTGTCTCAAAAAAACAAAAGCAAAATAATCTGGGCATGGTGGTACATACCTATAATCCTGGCACACCAGGAGGTTGAGGCAGGAGAATTAGAAATTTAAGCTCAGCCTGGGGAACTTAGTGACTTAGACCCTGTCTCAAAGTAAAAAATGAAAAATAGGATGATGATTAGGTCAGTGTAAAGGCCCAGAGTTGAATCCCCAAGACTGCAAAACAAACAAACAAATAATAAAAAGGGCTAGGGATGTAGCTCAGTGCTCCTTGGGCCCAGTTACTAGTCCTGTAAAAAATACAGAACAAAACCAAAACAAGAACAAACACACACGTGGGTGCATGTGCACACACACACAGAGACAGATGGCAGGCATTAATATTTGCATATGAGAAATAAAGAACCTAAAGCTTAGGAAACTAAAATGACTTGCTCAAGGTCTTGCACCTTAACGTAACTCAACATAAGAATTATATTGAACATGGCCGGGGATTTAGCTCAGTGGTGCTGCTGCCTGTCTTGCAAGCGCAAGGTCCTGGTTTGATCCCTGGTACCAAAAAAAAAGAATTATATTGAACATAAGTGGCAGAATCCAGCCTTCTACTGCCAAATCTGATGCCATGTCTGCTGTACCCATATAGATGTGGGGAAGGCTTATGAGATGAGAGACATAGAGGTTAAGGGAAAGGAGTATCCCTCCCCTAGAAAAGGAAATAAAATGCTCTATGCTTTGCTTTGTTGTGAAGGACAACACAACAAAAGGAAAGCGCATCATTAATGGGGTATATTTTCATATAGTCAAGGAAAATAGGAAAAGATGAAAGAGTCTGGCCACCGGCCTGTTCAAAAGAATAATTTAATATAGTGAAGCAGCTTGCCAGGTAGGCTAAGGAATATTTGGGTATTGTGGGAAATGGAGGCCACACATGGATGTAACCTTTCAAGAAGTTCAGTGCTGAAAGGAAGCAAAGAGATTGGTGGTTTGAAAATCATCACATTTCCAGATAGCCTAAGAAATTCATGATAATTTTTCTTTGTATTGCAGACTTGAAAATATGCAGTGGACACTCTCTAGGGAAATACTGTTTGATGGTTAATTATACACATTTCTGGATATTTTAGACTCAATTTAATATTGGTCATTTCTAATCAAGATAGAATGGTAGAGGGTGAAATGTTTAATCAAGCCTTAAATGGCAGAGCTGGGATTTGAATATGACCCTAATTTAAGATTTTATTTGAATACAGGTAGATATAATGGTATATGCTTACCTTTAGAGAATAGTTGTATACCAGAGCCTGAAAAATCTTAAAATATTCATTTACGTATAAGCTTATTTCTTCTCCCTAATCATTGTGTATTATCCAGGTGTTATTTAAGCTACAAAAAGATTTTCTCACTTTGCTGCTAGAGGTTTTTTCTGTGTTAATGATGACCCCCCATCACTTCCACCCTTTTTGAGACAGGGTCTCAGTTTGTAATCCAGGCTAGCCTCACACTTACTGTGTAGCTCGGGCTGGCCTTAAACTTGTGATCCCCAAACCCGCCAAGTGCTAGGATTATAGGCATGTGCCCCCATACCCCATATGAAAATGCCTATAATTTAGCATTTTGAGAGGCTGAGGCATGAGGAATGGAGATTTGAGTCAACCATGGGCAATCTGCTGGGCGTGGTAGTAGATACCTGTAATCCCAGCACTCAGGAGGCTGAGGTAGGAAGATTACAAGTTGGGTGAGGATTGCAAGTTGATTGCATTTTGAGTGACCCAGTAAGACTGTGTCTGAAAATAAAAAATAAAAAAAAGTGCCAGGGATATAGATCACGGTGAAGACCTTGAGTTCAGTCCCCATTACTGCGCATATATATAGCTGGGGATCCAGCTCAGTGGTAGAGCACCCTGGCTTCAATCCCTAGCCTGACAAAACCAAGCAATCAACCCATCTGTATTGTCTGCATCTCCTGAGAACTGAGGTCTGTGGTCCTATTGATGAGGTATCCTCTGTCTGCCAGGTAAAGCGGTACCAGTGCACCTTTGAGGGCTGTCCCCGCACCTACAGCACAGCAGGCAACCTGCGCACCCACCAGAAGACTCACCGAGGAGAGTACACCTTCGTCTGTAATCAGGAAGGCTGTGGCAAGGCCTTCCTCACCTCTTACAGCCTCAGGATCCATGTGCGAGTGCACACGAAAGAGAAGCCATTTGAGTGTGATGTGCAGGGCTGTGAAAAGGCGTTCAACACGCTCTACAGGTCAGCCTCTCCTCCACTGGGCCACCAGCCCCTGACTCTGATGTTGCTGTGATGAGAGAGCCCTTTTTCCTTGAGCAGGAGCGGTGTTCACTTTCAGGTCTTTGAAATTCATGAGCAGAGCGGGTTCCTTAAAGATGGATATATCTGTGGGTGGCTGGAAATGATAGTGCATCTGTGCTTAGTTTTGGATCTCGTGGTGTGACATACAGGTAGTTGATGTAGCGCAGGATCTTTATACTAAGGATTCTGTAATTTTCTTTCTTCACCCTGATAGAACTTTTTTCTACCCTTAGAAATGAGGAGCCAGGTGTGGTAGCGCACGCCTGTAATCCCAGCACTCCACTTGGGAGGCTGAGGCAGGAGGATCGCCAAGAGTTAGAGGCCAGTCTGGACTACATAGTGAGACCCTGTCTAAAAAAAAGAAAGAATGGATAAATGAAAGAAAGAGAAAGAGAAGAAATGAGCTGCCTTAATGTGGCTTTTCTCTTTTCCACATTTGTACTAGGGGATTTACATAGTGTCTGAGATTAGGTATAAAATAACAGAAATGACAGTAACACTTAGAAAGTGTGCACTGTGTGGTCCTCATGACAGCTGATGAGTAAGTGAGTGCACAGCAGCCCTGTGACTGCCTCAGGGTCCTCAGCCAGTAGGATGCGGTGCCAGGACTCAACTCAGTCAGTCTGTCTCTGGAGTCCTGCTCGTAGCGCTATGTTGTTTATCTCTGATTGCTCTTTGGGAGAAACATGTTACATATTCACACTGAGGCCGTATAATTCCTACACACTTGATCCCAGGGCACATGAGGCTGGCACAGGGAGGCTCTATAGTACATTATCCCACTGGACATTTCTCTGGGATATTTTGCAGGCTGAAAGCACATCAGAGGCTTCACACAGGGAAGACGTTTAACTGTGAATCTGAAGGCTGCAGCAAATACTTCACCACACTCAGTGATCTGAGGAAGCACATTCGAACCCACACAGGAGAAAAGCCATTTCGGTAAGTCCTGCTGTTTTCTATTTGTCGTCGATCAGTTTTCAGCTGGGTGTCTTGATGTACTCTAGGAACTTCTCACCTGAGCTGTAACAGCTGCTTCAGATGAGAGGAATGCAGTAGGTTCCAGGGGCATCCTCACTGTGGATGATTCCCCCACCCCCTTTTTGATGTTAGTGGGAATTGAACCCAGGGGCTTCACACTGAGGTACATCCCCGGCTCTTTTTTTCAAATTTTATTTTGAGACAGGGTCTCGCTACGTTGCTTAGGCTGACTTTGAACTTGAGATCCTCCTGCTTCAGCTTCCTGGTAGCTGGGATTATGGGCATCCTCCACCATGCCTGGGATTTCCCTTTATTTTCAAGAAGTATTTGTTCAAACTCAAAAATGTGGTAGGTACTTACAGTAGTTGTAGGGAAATACTAAGAAGGAGGCTGACTTCAGGAACCTTGCTCTGGTGGAAAAGAATGACAAGTAAGTAGTGTCTGAGACTGTGAGATGCCCAAAGTGCCTTGAGGACCGAGGAACCCATCGAAGAACTGAAGAGGGGAAGGGAGGAAAAGGCATGAGAGAGAGTGAGAGGTGGGAACTCAGGTAACTGGACAGGTACTGGGGTTTGTTATTTGTCCAGCCATTGCTTTATAATCTCTCCCATGTGTATACACAAACACACAGGCTCAGACATTTTCTGTGTACCTCACTGTACATATACATTTAACGTGTAAGCTTGAAGGAGGGACTTGTATTATCTGCTTTCTTCTCTGATCATAGGATGTTCAAGGTATTCAGGTAGGTGTCAGAAACAGCTTTGGGATGGTTATTGGTATTTTTTATGAGATAGTCCATTTGTAAGGATTTCTCTAAATATAAAATTGTCCATAAATAATATCTTTGAATTTTGGCAGGAGTTTTTGCTGTTGTGTTTATGGCATTAAATATGGTACCTGTCCATTCTCAGATGACTGATTAGCATACTTAGAAGCAATTTAAAAGTCTTCAGGTTAAAAAAAAAAAAAGTCTTCAGGCACAGTTAGCTTTTAGACACCAATTGAATAGAATTGAGTTTTTAAATTACAGATACATTCCTGGGTCTTGGCCTCTTTAAGGGCAAGAGTAGTTAGAGGCTAGTTGGTTCCTGTGTGATGCTCTGAAGCTTGGGTTATTTTTCCCCACAGGGTGCTGAAGGGCCTCTGATTTCTACTAGGCACATGTGTTTATTTTTGTGATGATTAAAACTATTTTTTCTTGGATATTAGATGGGACTTTTAGACATTATGACAATAATGATATATGATAATATGATATAATTTAAAATGCTTCCTATTTAAAGACATTATATTGTGGTTTACACTAAAATGGATACATACATATGTGTAAGTATTCAGTGTCTGCTATGTGCAGGAGCTGAGCAGTTGTAAAGGGCAGTGTGGATCCTGCCCTCAAAGAGTTTGCAGTCTAGGAGAAGAGGTAACAGATGTGTACACAAAGAGATAAAGTAACATGGGAGGTGTTATGTGGGTGTGTGTCTCAATAGTTCTGAGGAGAGAAAGATTACTACCAGCTTTGATTATCGCGAAGTAAAAGAAGAAAAGGAGATCTGGGCCCTGAGGATTACAGCCATTACAGCATTCTGACGATTATGTTCTAAGATTATAGTTCAAGCCCTCTGCATACATGAGAGCCTCTTTACCCACTCTCAACATCTGTAGCATTTCACTGCCTGTAGATGCTCCATATGGACTCTCACTGTCAGTAGAGCTCTGTTAAATAATCAAAACACTTCTGTTGGCAGGGCTCTCCACACATGCCTTCCCTTCGGGACGAGGTACTCACCCTAGGCCCTCTGCTCCTTCAGCTTCCAGATCTGTCACCTTGCTTTTTTAAGAACCTCTCATGATTCCCATCTCTGAAACCAGTGTTCCCGATCTGACCTCAAGTTCTACACATTGAGTTCTTAAGTTGTAGTTAGCATTTACAGGAGATGTTGAGAATGAAGGTCTTTAGTCAATGACTCCTGTTTCCCTTTGCTTAAACACCTTATTTAGCTGTGATCATGATGGATGTGGAAAAGCGTTTGCAGCAAGCCACCACCTTAAAACGCACGTCCGCACACATACTGGTAAGTTTAGGCTGATTTCTACTCTTCATTTTAACCTTCATCAACCCTATGCCTATGTTTCTACTGAGAACTGTAGAACTAGGTGGAGAGGCTGAACCTAATCAGCTTAGCCTTCACCTGTAATGTTTGAGTTTCTTTCAGAGATGAAAGAATCTAAAGGTTGGATTCAGGAATCTTAATTTAAGAAATGAAAGCAGTACAGAAATACTCTTTAAAAAAAAGAAAGAAAGAAAGAAAAAACCCAAGCTCGCGAGAAACTGAATCTTCTTAAACTTCTCAGGAATGGGCATTTGCAGTGCTTTGTTCTGTATTAAGTTTCAGATCTGAGATAATTAACATGTAGTTTATTCAACTTTTAACAATTGCTACTTGAACCCTTACAAAAATGTTTACTTCTCTCTCTTAAGGAAAGATAGATTTCTTTATCCAGTGAAATGACTTTATGGTGAAATTAACACTCCTTTGTCATTCTTGCAGGTGAAAGACCCTTCTTCTGCCCCAGCAATGGGTGTGAGAAAACATTCAGCACTCAGTACAGTCTCAAAAGTCACATGAAAGGTCACGATAACAAAGGACACTCATACAATGCACTTCCACAACACAATGGATCAGAGGTATGCAGTGTTCTTGTCTGTTGTTTTGATCAGGGCACCATAGAACAGCAATTGTTTGTGTCTGATAAGAAAGGTTAAAAGTCTTCACTATATCCCAGCTAGAGGAAAAAATCAGTGTCAAAATCCCTGTCTTTGCAAGAGGATAGCAGAAGCCGGAAATTTCACTAGACTCCCTGTGCTATAAAGCCTCTACTTTAGCCGTGGCTCATTTCCATCAGGTATGACAGAAAAAGGTGCTCTAGAATCCAGGGCTCTCAGAAATGGCTTTCAGGGGCTGGGCATGGTGGCACAACCTGTAATCCCAGCACTTAGCAGGCTGAGGCAGGAGGATTGCAGCAACTTTGAGGCCAGCCCAGGCTTCATAGTGAGGTCAAAGCCAGCCTGAATTCTATAGCAAGACCATGTCTCAAAAAAAAAGGCTTTCAAAGGATCAGCTAGATACTCTTAAGAGAATGTCAGTGTCGTTTACCCCAGTTGTGCCTATAAAGTGACAAATCTGTACTTGAGTTTGGGACATAAATTAATGTTGCTTCACAAACCCATTAACCTGTCATTGGAGAGGCAAGCAAAGTCTGGAGGGTCCTTGGCTTTTTCTTTTCTTTTCTTTTTGGCAGCACTGGGGATTGAACCCAGGGTTTTCACACTGAGCTAGGGAGCCTTTTCTCTCTCTCCCTCTCTCTCCCTCTCTCTTTTTTTCTCTCCCTCTCTCTCCCTCTCTCTGAGAGTCTTGCTAACTCACTAAGTTAACCAGGCTAGTCTCAAACTTTTCTCCTGCCTCAGACTCCCAGAGTGCTGGGATTACAGGTATGTGCCACAATGCCTGTGTTGGTCCTTGCCCTTTTGAATTGTCTATAAACCAGGTTTGAGAGCCAGTGGCTAAAGACACTGAGCCACAGAACAAGCCTTTGGAGCTCCAGGCAGTTTTGTTCTTTCCCAACCCCCTCTATGTATCCTGATCCCCTGTGGCTCCATTCCAGAGAGATCTTGGGATCAATTTACAATTGTTACTTCTAATGCGGTACTGAGCCCTGGAAAGTGAGAATGACTGTATTATTATTTTACAGTTTTATGGATAAAGAAGGTGAAACTGATACGGCAAAGTGTGTCAGCTACGCCTTCAGAATATATCTAGAATCTGATCACTACTTCTGAGCACTGAGTTCAATCCACTGCCATCTTTTT
Organism: Heterocephalus glaber; assembly: GCF_000247695.1. Next base: position 20,531,310 of record NW_004624764.1, on the reverse strand, counting down.
GCTTGGATTATTTTTTTGTTTTTGTTTTTGTTTTTTTGGTACCAGGGATTGAACTCGGGTCCTTGCACTTGCGAGGCAGGTGGCGGAACCACTGAGATAAATCCCCGGCCCTTGCTTGGTTTATTACCATAGCCGGCCAAGTGAGCTTCTCAGCACTTCCCTCCTCCATCCATTCTCCCCCAGCTTTGCTCCTGGTCATCGCTGGATCCCTGTTCACTCTCCTATAGGGAGAACCTCCTCTAGGCTCAGGCCTCACATACCATTGGTGTTGCCTTTGAGTCCACAGTGATATCTGTAGCCTGGATCTGCCCTAGAATGCTAGACTTGCATATTCACTGATCCCCTTTGGAGTACTGAAATTCTTTTCTTTTATTTTGGTTTTTTTGAGATAGGGTCTTGCTATGTAGTTCAGGCTGGCCTTGAGCTCGTGGTGATCTTCCTGCCTTAGCCTCCCAACTGCTAGAATTATAGGTATATAACACCACACCCAACTTGAAGTTCTTACTGTAGCATGATTTTGATTTTGGGAATGGCAACATACTCTTTCTGTAGTGACCAATTTTAAACAATAAAAGAGCTCTCTAGAAGGACTCCCCTGACCCCTGAGTTTTATTAGCAATAATAGGTGAGTACTATTATTATTTAATTAAGAAACATAAGGCAAGGAAAAATTAAATAACTTGCCTAAGTGTCCAGAGCTTGTAGTTAGTCTAATTGAGGTAGGCAGTGTGATTCTACCTGTGTCGTAACACAGTTCTAACATTTGTGTCTTAAGGGACAGAATCATATTTGTTGTGAAAAAGTCAAAGCTCAGCTGCCTGAATTCAAAGCCAGAATTTATTACTAATCACATGACCTTAGGCAGATGAGTTCCTTTTGGTCAGTTTCTTCATCTGTAAAGACCAGGAGCCAAATGTGGTAGTGCGCGCCTGCAATCCCAGCACTTGGAAGGCTGAGGCAGGAAAATCACCATGAGTTTGAGGCCGGCCTGAACTACATAGTTCAAGGCCACCCTGAACTACATAGCGAGACCTGTCTCATAAAAACAAAAACAGAAAAAGGAAAAAGAAAACAGGTAAACTTTAAAATTTGTGAGTCTAGCCAGGTATGGTGGTGCAGGCCTGTAATCCCAGCACTTAGGAGGCTGAGGCAGGAGGATTGCCTGAACTAATAGCGAGACTCTGTCTCAGCTCCCCCCCCCCCAAAAAAACCTGAGTCTCATAATCAATTTTCAAGTTGCATAATCAGTTTTCTCCTTTTTGTAAGAGTAGATGAGTAATTTGCTTACTGACAGCCTCTGAGCACTGGAGTGCATGGAGTGCATTGGCACCAGTGCTCAGTCTGCAGACTCCCCTTCTCTTGCGCCCTCCGACAGGGAGATGGTTCTAGTCTCAGGCTTACAGGGCATCCACATTGCCTTCCAGTCCCCAGGCTCGGTCTTCTCTAGAGCTCTAGACTTGCATAGTCAACCTCCTCCTCAGCGTCCCCACCCAGATAGTATCTCCTCTTCTCAGACTGCACGTGTCCAGACCTGTTCCTCCTGCAGGCTTCTCAGCTCAGTAAATGGCAGTGAGGTTTTTGTAGTGGCAGAGCCAAAAATCTTATATCTAACCCTTTCCCCCTTATATCTCACATGCACCAGCAAAGTCTGCCAGCTCTTACCTTAAGAGTACATCTAGAATCCCGTCACTCCTCTGTTTACTTCACTCATTCTACTTCCCGTCTGAATTACTGCAGGAACCTGCTACACATACTTCTTCGCACCCTTTCCCTTCTCTGCTCCCTTAACACCCCAGTCTGCCACAGACTGTTCTACATACATCACCCAGGGTGGTCTTTCTAAACCATGATCAGTTGCCTTGTCTGCTCATAACCCTCTGGAGCTTCTTGAATCATTTAGAGTAAAAGTCAAAATCTTTCCCATGGTCCGTAAGGTCCTATGCTCTCTGACCTGGCCACATTTCCACTTACTTCTCTTCCTCACTTTATCCATAGTGGGCCTTGAACCAAGGAAAGCGTGCTCCTACCTCCAGGCCTTTGTTCATGCTGTACCCTCTGCTTGCAACACTTTCTATGTGCATGCATAGCCCTTGCCCTCTTTTCTCCAATTTCTCCTCAGATGCCCTTTACCTTTGAGGCTTTCCCTAACTATCTAATGAAAGAACAGTCTCTAGCGGAGTGTGTGTGTGTGGGGTGTGTGTGTGTGTGTGTGTGTGTTGTATTCCTAGCACTCAGGGAGGCTGAGGTGGGAGCATTGCAAGTTTGAGCCCAGCCTGGGAAAGTTAGCAAAAACTTAAAAAATGAAAATAAGAAAGCACTTGAGTTGTAACTCATTGTGAAGGCCTTGGGTTCAATCCCCAGTTCCACAAAACAAAACACAAAAACTATCCCAACATTCCCTATTCCTTTTACTCTTCATAACATTTAGCATCATTTTGCTCACTATCTACCTGTTTTATCTTCACTAGTATAGAAGCTCTACAGGGGCAGGGAGCCTGTTGTGTTTATATTATATCCCTGGATCCAGAACAGTTCGTGATACATAGTAGACGCTCAGTGAAAACAGTGACTCTCCCTTATCTGCAGGACATGTTCTAAGCTCTCCCGTTTATGCCTAAAGCTGCGGGTATTATCCAGCCCTGTGCTGCCATGTTTTTTCCTATACTTACATACTTATGTTAAAGTTTAACTTTTAAATTAGGCTCAGTAAGAGACTGATGACAATATAAAATAATAAAATTACTGGTACCTTGTGCTTTGGGGCCATCATTGAGTAAGATAAACATTGCTTGAACGCAAGCTTTAGCAGTTGGTCTGATGGCCCTGATGACCCAGGTGGCTATTGAGTGACTAATGGGTAGGTAGAGTGCGCAGCCTGCCCAGCAAGGTGGGGGTGTGGTGCACGATTGCATCACACCTGTCAGATCCATGTGCAGTTTAAAACTTAGGAATTATTTCCTTCTGGAATTTAATATTTCCAGACCACACTTTCCCCTGAATCATTGAAACTGTGAAAAGCAGCACTGTGGATGCGGGGAGGCTGTTGTATTTGTTGAACGCATGCAGTAGTGGGAGGGAGGCAAGGTTACCACTCAGAGTGTGTGAATTGTGACTGACATTCTAGGAGTCCAGAGCTCAGCATTAGCCGGAATTTGAATAGTAATCCTCAGTACCACTCCGAGTCAGGAACCCTGAGGTGTCCATATTGAGAACACAGTGGTCCTCAACGGAAAGAACATTGACTTATCGATCAGAAGCACTAGATTAGTCTTCTGCTAATTAGCTACGTGTTTGGGGACACATCACTCCCACTGTCATAGCACTGATTTTCTCATATTTTAAATGGAGCATAGAGTGATGCTCCCAAGGTTTATATGAAGAACAGATGAGTCATGTGAAATCACTTTATAAAAGATGGAACCAATTACACAAATATTACTTTCATATTATCATAGCATTTGTTACTGTGGAACCCAGGTCATGCAATAATTTAGAAACTATTAAACTATCTTTCAGAATATAAGAGGTTCTAGGAATATAGAATTTTAAAAGTGAAACAATGTGCTTAGCCCTTGCTTTGGATGAGTCATGTCGCTCCACGGAACACATGCAAACTTTTGGAACCTTAAAGATGCTGCAGTCAAGTATGGTGTTACATAATATGCTACCATGGATCCTGATTTTTGATACTCAATTCTAATTTTTTCTCTTTCACAGGATACAAATCACTCACTTTATCTAAGTGACTTGCACCTTCTGTCCACAGATTCGGAATTGGGAGAAAATTCTAATACAGTAAGTGTACATGGGATGTAGGTGCTAAAAAAAAAATAGATCCAAGGATTGAGCACTTCTTTTGGTGGTAAACTTGAGGAAGGCCAGTGTGAAGTCTTCTAGATTTAATTGTGTTTAATTGCTGACCATTTAGGATTTTCCCCCCTTCTCTTGATAAGAATACTATTAGGAGAGATTGTTCTATCTTTTGCATAATACATTTTGACCCAGGTCACTCACTTGATAGCCTCTTGGCCCCAGAAAGTTTCTTTTTCTATTCACTAACAAATATTTATTGAGCACTACTTCAGGCCTTGTGCCAGTGCTGTGCTAACAGTGGTAACAAAGAAGGTACGGGTTTCCTTTTGGAACCTCAAGTCTAGCATTATGAGATGTAGCCAGAATTCCAGTTTTGGGACCTCTAACCCTGCTTCTCTGACCTGGCTCAGTCTTCCTCCTTTAAACGCACTTTATTGGGTTTTTGAAGAGAATTTATACATCCCTCTACTGAAAGACAAGCCCACTTTATCTCGACCTCATTGCTTTGATTCTCACTGATAAGTTTTCTATCCATTCCCATGTCTCCATGATGGTAAAGACCACTGCATTGAGTCTGCACTTATGTACGCTTCTCTCATACAATCTTAGTGTTTTTCTATGTTGTTAACACTAATTTTGAGTTCGATTTTTGCTGGTAAGTAAATATAGCTGGATTTTTCCATCACTGTATGCATAATGCATAAATGTGATGGAAAGTATTTGAACAGAGACTGAATGATTTAGGTATGCCGTGAAATGACTGCTCTTAAAGTTGGGTTATTGGAGTCAATTGTAACACTTCTAAAAAAGGCCTGGGCAACTTATCAACGTAGCAAAGCTCTATCTCAAATTTTTAAAAATTATGAGACAGCTGGGATTGTAGCTCAGTGCAGAGGCCTTGGGTTCAATCTGCAGTACCAAAAAGAAAAGAGAGGGGCCAGGGATTTAGCTCAGTGGTTCCAGTGCCTGCCTCGAAAGCTCAAGGTCCTGAGTTTGATCCCTGGTACCAAAAAAAAAAGTAAACCAAAAACAAAAGAGAAGAGAAGAGGAGAAGAGAAGACCAACAGAGTGAACAAAAGATCTCAGCTGGATGCAGTGACCTTTTTTGCCTGTGGTCCCAGCTACTCAGGAGGCTGAGATGGGAGGGGCAGTGGAGCCCAGAAGTTTGAGGCCAGCCTCAACAACACAATGAGGCGCCATCTCAAAACAATTTAAAACTTTAAAATCAAATAAAAGTGTTATTCTGGGAGTAGCATCTGAAGCTACATTTTTATATTAGTACCCAATGGCAGAGTTGCTCTTGTAAGACCAACTCTCCCATAGAAAACAGCTTCAAACACTACACAGAATATAAGAAAGAACTATGTGAAGGCACCAGTGAGGAGCCAGCAGCAAGCAGAGGTAGCCTTGGGAGATGAGGTCACATGTAAGAATCTGGGCTTGTTGGTACACCCTGTAATCCCAGCACTGAGGAGGCTGAGGCAGGAGGATCATTGTGCATTTGAGGCCAGCCTGAACTACTTAGCAAGATACTGTCTCAAACAAAACAAAAAATCCCAAAAAGAACATGTAAGAAAGGGAGGCTTTTTTACTACAGTTTACATCATTGAGAGAGAATAGCCCTATCCTTTTCCTTTGTTTTTTAAAAATTGAGACTTGTTAAAACCAGGTGATAGGGCTGGAGGTGTAGTTCAGTGGCACCATGCCTGCCTGGCAAGTACAAGGTCCTGAGTTCGACTGCCGGTACCAGGTCAGGGAGGGGGAACCAAATGATAAATTTGTGTGAGATAATCACTCTCTGGGTTTCTGAACTGACACGTGTGTCTGCATGTCCTGGAAATGAACTTTGGTTTGCTCAGACCTTTTGTTAAAGGGGATGGCTGCAGCTAGGGACTGACCCCCTGGGTCTTTTGGTTGCTGAGCACCAGGATCCATCCTGGGCTGACAGCTTGCCGTGTTCTTCCTGCTCTTTGCTCTTTGCTCCAGGCCCCAGAGGCACAGCCTGTTCTGTCTGGTCTCCTTTGGAGAACAGTTCCCACTCACTCTACCCCAGGGTTTTTCCTCTGAAGCCTGGAGGTGGCTTCTGCACTTTCCTTTTTAATTTTTTTGGCCGGGCCTGATGACACACACCTATCACCCAGCTACTCAGGAGGCTGAAGTAGAAGGATCAAAAATTCAAGCCCATCCTGAGCAACTTAATGAAACCCTGTCTCAAAATAAAAAGGACTGGGGATAACTGGGGATGTAGCTCAGTGGGATGGCTCTGGGTTCAGTCCCCTGTACTGGAAACAAAACAAACAAAAAACTTTTTATTGAAGTGAGATATGAAAACAGAAAAGGGCAGTGTAAATGTGCAACTTGATGAATCATCACAGTTCATCACAACCATGTAACCAGTGTCCAGATCATCAAGAATGTTCCTAGCAACCTTGTGGCCCCCTTTATCTCTCCCTAAGGATAAGCACTGTTCTTACTTGTAACAACTAAATTTATGTTTTCTGTTTTTGTGCTTTTATAATTGCAGTCATATACTATTTCATCTGTATTTTTTTTCTTGCAACATAATGTTTAAGAAATCAGTCCATAGTGTCACATACAGTTATAGTCATTCATTCTGGTTGTTGCAGAGTGACCCAAAAACACAAATTGGCATTGAGGCATTGTCTGGACTGAAGACAGGTTTTTATTTGGTCTATACTCTGCTCTTAGATTATTTTCATTGACTTGGCTTTTTTTTTGTTTTGTTTTTTTGTACCAGGGATTGAACTCAGGACCTTGCACTTGCAAGACAGTCACGGTGACACTGAGCTACATCCCTGCCCCCTGACTTGTTTTTATTTACAAATCAGTAGATTTCACATAAAAATCCAGATCTCAGCCCATTCCTGAGTTCTGGTGATTTGTGGCTTGCATGGTCCCAGGCAGCCTTCAGCCAAAGGTATGGAAATGCCTGGCACCTTCTGCTCCAGCAAGCCATAGCCTACCGTACCCTGCCCCCGCTTTCCAATGCTATTGCTTGCCTGCACCTCTGGGGTTGGTGCCTTTGTCACTGTTGCCCTGTAGGGTGCTAGGGTGGAGGTGGACTATGGATAAAGGGATTGCAGTTTTCCCTTTCCTTAACTAAAATAAAGAGTATTTTATTTAGTGCCTATCAGTAGTTAGGGCCTCAGGCATTATGTGGGGTCCCCGTCCCCAACCATTTTATCTTTTTTGAAATGCCTCTGACTTTTTATTAAGTACAAGGCTATCTATTCCTTGTCATTGTTTCTTTGATTTGTTTGATTTCTTACCTTGTGTATGTATTAGAATATCGCAGACCAGGCCCTGTCTTAAAATAAAAGTATAAAAAGGGGTGGGGATATAGTTTGGTGTACCTTAGAGTCCATCCCCAGTTCAATCCCTGAAGGAAAAAAAAATCGTAGGTAGTATATAATTACCGTGAAAAAACATTCACAATCTGTCCTTATTACAGGAGAAAACCAAGTTGCAGGTCAGTTATCTTGGTCCACTTTTTGTTGCTAATAACATAATACCTCAGACTAAGATTTGACTCATTAATTCTGTGGGTTCAAGGTCAAGGGGCTACTTGTGTTGATGCCCTCTCGCTGGCAGAGTTCAGAGGTAGTGCAGGCATCATGTGGCAAAAGACAGGAAGTGTGAGCCTGTATATTCTGGTCTCGTTTCCTCTGTGTGTATGTGGCGGGGGAGTGTTGTGTGGTCCTGGGGATTGACCCCAGGGGCCCTCTACCACTTAACTGCGTTCCCGGACTCCACCCTTCCTTTTAGTTTTTTTAATTTTGCGGTAAGATCTTGCTAAATTACCGAGGCCAGCCTGGAATTTTTAATCCTTCTGCCTCAGTCCGCTGAGTAGCTGAGATCCTGAGATCGCAAGTGTTATGCTACCACACCGGACTTCTTTCCCTCTTGTTACAAAGATAGTAGTGTTCAGTGGAGTGGGGGCACTCTGATGACCTTGTCTAATTATAATCACCTCCTGAAGGCCTTGCTTCTAAACACAATAGTCAGGTTAAGTTTCTGCCCTTTAACACTTCACAGTGGGGATTAAATTCCAACATGAGTTTCAAAAGGGACTAACTGTACCAGTAATGAATATTATACAATCCTACATTTATGTAGGATTTGGTCTTTTAGAACAGGGGTTGGCAAGCTTTTTTGGTAAAACACCAGATACTAAATTTTTTTTTCATTAAGTTTATTGGTACATTTTAGGTATACAATACAGTTATATTCATCGTTGGGATCTTGTACCTTTACATGATGTATTTTGGTTCTTATTTTTAGCCCAATCCCCTCCCCTCCCTTCACCCGCTCCACCCGTCCCTACTTACAAAGACTTTGTTTCCATTTTTTTCTTTTCTCCAGATACTAAATATTTTAGGCTTAGTGGACACAGCTTCTCAACTCTGCTCATGTATTATGAGAGTGGCATAAATAATATGTAAATGAGTGCCTGTGCCTGTGTTCCAATAAAACGTTATTTATAAAAGAGGCTGCCAACCTGCACGTCAGTTTATCAACTCTTGAGGACCCAGATCTTCAATATCTCAGTTTGCTTTGAAACAGGAGAAGGTAGAAACAGGAAGCATATCAAAAGATCATTCTAGTTCCGCTGCACTAAATATGTTCTGTAATGGAGAAGAATTGTCTCAGAATGGCAGGTCTCACATCTCTCTCTCTTCATCAGACACAGGGCCAGGACCTCAGCACAATTTCACCAGCAATCATCTTTGAATCAATGTTCCAGGATTCAGATGATACAGCAATTCAGGAAGATCCTCAGCAGACAGGTTTGTTGCACTCTTCTTGTTCATGTCGCAGCTGGGAAAGGGAATTCACACTTGTTGACATGCTCAGTGACAGGCAAAGAGAAATATTTCAATTAGCTTAAATGAACCAGGCCTTCTGTGAACGCTCTGAAAAATGAGCTTTTCAGTCCAATTCCATCTTTTCCCCAATTTCTCTCAGCTCCCGAACAAGAAGGTCTCCTTCCTCAGAACCTCTTTGTGGCTTTAAAAGATAGGAGGAGCTGTAAGCTTTTCCTTCTGCTGTGATACCGTTTTCATGAGTGGATAGGACCCCCACACAAGCTTCAGATGTAAAGATCAGACTGTGTTTGAATGGAAATCTGTCTGTATTCACCAGTCATATAAAAAAGAAAAAAGGAAGGTTCTAGAAGCGCCTGAGGACACATTATTTCATGTTTAGACCTTTTCTGGGTCATTGGACCTAGGAAGTGCAGTTGACCAGCAGATGTGGCACTGTGAGCAGTGGTGCTACTGAAGCGAGCACAAACCTCCCTGCTAGCAGAGAAGGAGTCAACTCCGATGCACTTCATTGTCTTGTTCAGCCCGTAATGACTGTGTTGTGGCATATACGAGGCTTGGGATATGTATATATGTTTCTATTTCTTTTTCTTACCAGCTGCCTTGATTGAAAGTTTTAATGGTGATGCAGAGTCAGTCAGTGATGTCCCGCCACCCACAGGAAATTCAGCATCTTTATCTCTCCCGCTTGTACTGCAGCCTGGCATCTCCGAGCCACCCCAGCCTCTGCTACCAGCCTCAGCTCCGTCTGCTCCTCCGCCTGCTCCCTCCCTAGGACCTGGTTCCCAGCAAGCTGCATTTGGCAACCCCCCTGCTCTCTTACAACCTCCGGAAGTGCCTGTTCTCCACAGCACGCAGTTTGCTGCTAATCATCAAGAGTTTCTTCCGCACCCCCAGGCACCGCAGCCCATTGTACCAGGACTTTCTGTTGTTTCTGGGGCTTCTGCATCAGCAGCAGCAGTGGCATCGGCCATGGCAGCACCAGCCCCACCACAAAGGACTACTGAGCCCCTGCCAGCCATGGTCCAGACTCTGCCGCTGGGTGCCAACTCTGTCCTAACTAACAATCCCACTATAACCATCACCCCGACTCCCAACACGGCTATCCTGGGGTCCGGCCTAGTCATGGGAGAACAGAACTTACAATGGATATTAAATGGTGCCACCAGTTCACCACAAAACCAAGAACAAACTGTAAGTATTACATACAAACTTACCCACTGGGGTGAAGTGTGCTTAACTTGGGGGACTTGATCAGAGGCTTTCATTTCAAAAAAGAAAATGCCTAGTGTTCCTACTCTGAAACCTGTAATTCTCTCCCAGTGTCATTTTCCCCATAATCGAATGGTATAAATCCAGGGAATGCTATGATCAGTACCTGAGAAGGAGGCAGAGAAACAACTTTTAAGTTTACTTAGCAGTAGACACTTGAAAGAATATTCCATCTGCCATTCTACACGTCATCTACTACAGGAAAGCAGTCACAAACTCCAGAGGCCCAGGCATATGTTAGGGAAGCAGGTTGCTCCCAAGGCAGAGTCAGACAGATGTATGGGGCTGGTGTGACCCAGTTGGACAGAGCCAGGTAGCAGTGGCCAAGTCGGAGGAGCAATCTGCTCCCAGAGCCAGTCCTAAGAGCTTTGCTTCTTTTTTGTTTCTTTCTTCTCTTCTTTTCTTTTCTCCCCTCCCTTCTCCGCCTTCTTTCTCTCTTTGTCTCTGTCTCTTTCTTGATTTCAGTACTGGGGATTGAACCCGGAGAATGCTGAACTACATCCCAAGCCCTTTTTATATTTTTATTTTGAGACAGGGGCTCCCAGAGTTGCCCAGGCTGGCCTCAAATTTGGGATCCTCTTGCCTCTCACCTAAGTAGCTGGGATTAGTTATTCTACACCATGCCCAGTACATTATTTTAAAATTATATAATTTTTAGATTTTATTGAACATATAAACCCTGCACCCTCACACACAATTGCTCCTCTTTTTTTTTTAAGATAGGGTCGGGGCTGGGGATTTAGCTCAGTGGTTCCGGCGCCTGCCACACAAGTGCAAGTTCCTGAGTTCGATCCCCAGTACCAAAAAAAAAAAAAAAGATAGGGTCTCACTATATAGTCGAGTCTGGCCTTGAACTCACTATGTAGCACATGCTGGCTTCGAACTCCTCAGCGTCCCAAGTGCTGGAATTACAGGTGTGCACCACCGCACTCAGCTCAGTTTCCATCACCATCGTCATCATCATCATCATTTTAGTTTTGAGCAACCAAACCATGTGTCATGTGTCACATGTCCATGTCAGGGACTGGGGCCACACAGAGGAGGGTCTACCCCGAGGTACACGCCAGCCTTTCTCTTTATTAGCATTGTGCATCAGTGTGGTACGTTTGTTATAACCAGTATCTATATTAACTAAAGCCCACAGTTTAGGATTCATTCTTTGTGTTGTACATGCTGTTAGTTTTGACAAATACATGTCTTAAATCCACCTTGAAAGTATCCAAAATAGTTTTGCCCTGTGCTTCTCTGATTTGTACTCTCTTTCTCCCTCTTTTTACTTTCTCTATATGTCTGTGTCTAGAATGTAAATCACTGCATTAATTAAGCTCTTTTTAACACATTCTGATAGTCACAGGAGATTGGTATGATTCTACTGATGGAAGGTTGAGATCCAGAGAGGTTAAGTGACCAGCCCAAGGTCACACAGCTCACACAAGACAGCTCGGATTTGAGCCTAGGTGGACTGACTCAGAGCTTGTGCTATTGATTATTGTATCGTGCTACCAGAGGAGGGGGTTAGACTCTAAGGGGCTTGTTGGGTGGGCATTCGATTCAGGAGAGCCTTGAATTATGGATAGGAGTTAGGTGGAGGAAAGGGTGTCCTAGGCAGGAGAATATATGGGTGGGTGTAAACAAACTGGAAAGGTAGTTTAGCCTGTACATATAGGAAAAACACTCAAATTCCAGAAACAGTACCAGCCACTCCTAGAGGAGCCTATCTCGATTCAGATGGCTGGAGTCATTGGATTGGCCTTTCCAGTCTTCTGACCCACGTGCCTGCATGGAGCTTTTATCGTTTTGGTTTTTTTTTTTTTTTTTT
>NW_004624764.1:20497935-20519462 GCF_000247695.1 Heterocephalus glaber | reverse complement strand
TTTGGTTTTTTTTTTTTTTTTTGCTTTTATCATTTTGTCTGGGCCTGCCCTGGGGAGCTGCATGAAACAAATGACAAATGTCATTCTGTTTCCACATACTGTAATTCCTTTTCATGTTTTTAAATGAGTCTTATGTCTCCTTCATTGTTTTAGTGTCATCTCCTGTAACTTAGCCCCAAGCTTTTACTTTCTCCCAGACTCATTTATAGCTACTTTTAAAAAAAGAGGGTGAGAATAAAAACCAGAGCCCCTTTAAGATAAGATTTGAAGAGCTGGGCATGGTGACGCAGGCCTGTAATCCCAGCACTTGAAGCTGAGGCAAGAGGATTGCCATGAGTTTGAGGCCAGCCTGGACTACATAGAGAGACCTTGTCTCCAAACAAATAAGACAAAGAAAAAACCAGAGATTTGAAGAAGCACTCCAGGAGGCTGAGGCAGGAGGATCACATTGAGTCCAGCCTGGGGAGCCTAATAACTTAGGGGATCCTGTCTCAAAATTGGAAATAAAAAGGACTAGTGATGTAGCTCAGTGTGAAGACCCTTGGTTCAATCCCCAGTCCCACAAAAAAATAAATAAATGAGATTTGAAAGCAGAAACCATTTAGCCAACTTAATAGGCATGATGAAAATGACTCATGGGCATAGTCTTGTAGTCCTCTGTCGTCACAGTACAAATCACTGTGAGCCCAGTGCTCCACATGGATCCCTCGTTTAATCCTTAGAGTTCTCCAGGGGAGCCTTTCATTATCATCTCCACTTTACAGGAAACCGACTGTAAGAAGTCAAAAGCCTGACATCAGCAACAATCTGTAACAGGGCTTGGACTTGAATTGGGTGGCGGAGTCCACCCGGAGCATCCTGTGCAGCTCCCAGTGCTGCCCAAGACCTTCCCAGGGCTCTGTGCCCCCAGAGGAAGCCTTGCCTGTCCTCGGTGGGCAGCCTAACCCCTTCAAGGAAGGAAAGAACTTCCCAGCTGTGACAGAAGACATGGCGGGGACTAGGGGAGATAGCCTGGAGGGAAAGGCAGCCCTGGGCTCCTCCTGAGCAGCCAGCAGCTTGAGAAAAACAACCTGGGAGGAGCCTCTGGATCCACAAAACCCATGGCTCAGGCAGCTGGAAGCCTGCCAAGCAGTGGGGCACAGAGCTGGCTCCACTGTCAGCATGGAATGTCAAACAGTGCAGTGACCTCGTGTCGGAGCACAAACAAAACATCGCTCAGTGCAAGGCTCCCTGAACACAGGGCTTTCTGTCTTCTCAGGGACCATTACAAGTTGGGAGGCCTAATGTCCTTGGATAGCTGCCATATTCAAGTGGCCATAAGTGTGATTTCTTTTTTTTTTCCCAGCAGCAAGCATCGAAAGTTGAGAAGGTGATTTTTACCACTGCAGTACCAGTAGCCAGTAGCACAGGTATGTAATTCCATGTTAGCTTTAAAAGAAAGTCACCTCTTTGGGCGCCTTGAGGGAGAGTACATTCTTCAAAGTTTTTGAGCCTTTAAAAATATTTATGCACCCTATTTAAATTCACATCATATTGTTCATTAGAGTTTGTTCATGCTCTCACAACTACTGGAAGTTAATGTGCTGGTGTAAAGACCACAGGCAATCTTCTTTCCAGTAACAATTCATCCCTTCCAGATACAGCTTTTCAATGTACCCAGAAAAAATCTGAATCACAGTTAATGCTAAAGAGGGCAGTTGTTAATTTACTGGGCTGTTTTCTAATTACAGTGAGGAAGAAACAGCATCTGGGCCAGGTCGTACAGACCTGAAAAGTTCCTTTATCTCAGAGTCTTCCTTTTCAAGATTAAGAAACAGACCTTGCCAGGCACAGTGGTGCATGCCTGTAATCTTAGCACTGTGGGAGGCTGAGGCAGGAGGATTGCAAGTTTGAGCCCCTTCTGGGAAACTTAGTAAATTACTGAGAACCTATCTCAATTTTAGTATATGTGCTACCAAAACTGTACCAAGACACTACCTCAAAAAAAAAAAAAAAATCGGGGCTGGGGATTTAGCTCAGTGGTTCCGCCACCTGCCTCAAAAGTGCAGGGTCCTGAGTTTGATCCCTGGTACCAAAAAAAAAAAAGCTGGGACCTAAAAAAATAAAGTGACTTCCCAAGGTCATAAGTGAATGTGCAGGAGAGCTAGAGCATTGGCTCCCCATTCCCAACATGCTGTCCTGCACAGAACCTGGCTGAATTCAGAGCCTGTGTGTGCACAACACACATGGCATGGGGGGTGTGGGGGGGTGGGGGGTGGGCATAAATACCAATGTGCACCCATGCAAGGCCAGCAGTGTAAAAGAAGGTCAACTGACATGTATCACCTCCACACCTGTCAGTGATTGGGGCCACATAGAGGAGCAAGATGTCCTAGTGGTCAGAGTCTCAGTGGCCCTGTGCAGCATGGACAGGGCTGTAGAGGGAAGACAGCAGTGCGTGCACGTGTCTGTGTGTGTGTGTGTGTGTGTGTGTGTGGCAGCTGCTGGCTTCATCTGGGCTAGCCCTCTACAGGGCCCTTAGGGAAACTGCCTGGGGCAGCAGGAGGGGCAGCTGGGTGTTGGAAGGTGAGTGTAAGTTCTCCCAAAGAGCAGTGTGGTGTTGGGACTACAGGCCAGAGGAAGAGCCTAGAGGCCCAGAGCTATGAGGAAGGTGTCTGGGAAAGAACAGAGTCTGCTGTAGTTGGCATGGAAGCACAGCAGACAAGGGTCAGGTGGATCTGGATTCTGTGTGTGGCTTACTAAGGAAGGGGCTCTGTCTTGGGGAGATGGGGTGTGTTGGGCTTTTCCCCTGAGGAGGAACCAGGTCCAATTTAAAATAGGAACAAAGCCCAGCACATGGCATCCATCCTTCCCACCACTCCAGTCTCCAAGGCACCCAGCCCTCAGCATCTGTATACCCCTGCCCCTCATGCTTTTCCCCACAGCTGCTTGAAGAGCAGTATCTCTTGCCTCTCTCGCAGGGAGCTCTGTCCAGCAGATTGGCCTCAGTGTTCCTGTGATCATCATCAAACAAGAGGAGGCATGTCAGTGTCAGTGTGCGCGCCGGGACTCTGCCAAGTAGCAGGCAGCTGGTGGAGAAAGGGCTGTTCTTCCCCACCCCGTCCAGAGCTGAGCCCCTGGCCTGCTGATGGGCCCAGCCTGAAGTTACCACCCTAGACTTTGTCCTCACCCCTATTCCCTCGTCATCCTCCACCAGATCCTCTTCCTGTGAGCAAAGCAGACAGGCTGAGGCTTCTTCAGACTCTCAGACAAAAACGTTAAGTGCCATGGATGTGTCAGAACTCATGCCCTCCAGAGCCTGGACACCCCATTCTGATTCCCACTGAAGCACTGCTGCAGGGGGAGGAGGAGATGGGCCTGAGGCAGCTTCGGCAAGTGA
The DNA here is from genome assembly GCF_000247695.1 of Heterocephalus glaber. Next base: position 20,516,083 of record NW_004624764.1, on the reverse strand, counting down.
AGGGCCCGTGTGCACTCGTCTCCAGGAAGAGGGTAAACAGGAAGCAGGAGGCACTGTGCCTACCATCATGGGGGCAGAAATTGGAAGGATGAAGAAATTCACTGTTTGAAAGCCTCACCTTCCAGACATATTTTCTTTATTCACATCCCAGGAACATCCATTTTAAGGAACTGATCTTTGGAAAAAAAACAAAAAAAACAACAAAAAAAGAAAGCTAAGTTATAAATGAACTGTTTGGCTGCACTGTATGTCACTTTCGCTTATTGTCATATGAATTTGGAAATTAAGGTTACTCGTATGCATAAAAATTCTAAATGAAAGGATGTGGTTTCCATCAATCTAGTACTGCCCATCACTTGCACTGGAGTCTTTGTGGATTGGGCAGGAGGGGTCAGTGTGTCGGGTTGTGCTTCTCCCTGTGTGTCTCTTTGAATCTGAGGCTGACATTTGCCCGAAGGCCAGACTCTCACTGTATCCAAGTCTGCAGTGGCAAGGGCAGGTGAAACAGCTGAGTTGGACAGGGTTTGGGTGAGGTGGCTTTGTTGTTTGTACTTGGTGTTGGTAGAGCTCAGGATGGATCTGCAGGCTGTCCCATAGCCCACTCTGCACAGATGGCAGCTCAAAGCCTGGCCCACCAGATGTGGGGATGATCTGGTTCTGGGGGAGTCCTAGGCAGGCTGTTGATTGCCATCTGCTGATGGTATGTGTGCAGAGTAGGCTCTAGCATAGTGATGGTGAACCTTTTAGAGCTTTCAGTGATAGCTCTGAAACAGCTGGCAGCAGCATGTGTGCCATAGGTTCACCACCACTGCTCTAGCAACACAGTCACAGCCTTTGCCTCTTTGGTTCTCTGAACTGCTTGCCAGAGCTTGCAGGTCACAGTGAGCTTTCCTTGAGGAACATCTTTGTTTTGTCCTAGAGTGAACATGTGGCTTAGGGTCAGTTTCCAGCTGGTAGGCTGCCTTCCTTTGAATGCTGTTTTCTTCTTCAGAGCAGAAGGGCTACATCTTGCTTCTTAGTAGAAGAGGCAGATTGAAGGGAGCTTGTAGGAGGTGGCGGGTAACTGGCAGGCCAGGTGTTCTGGTTCTAGGTTCTAGCTAGGCTTTTGGTTGCCCTTTTCCATCTCCACTCCTCTGGATTTTGCATACAGCCTAGTACAGTGCAAACAAGAATGTGACTTGCTCAACTTAGTCATGTGAGTTCTAAACAGAAAGGAAAAAAAAAAAATGATGATCTTCTACTCAGGGTAAAACAAAAAATCCCCCTTCCACCAAAAAGCCTGAAATGTTGCAATAAGTTGTCTCATTTGGAATGTTTCATTAAGTTGTGTTATAGGAAAATGTGTGTGTGTGTGTGTGTGTGTGTGTGTGTGTGTGTGTGTATGTAGAATTATATCCATCTGTCTGCCTTTGGCTCCAAGTCATTGCCTCTGAAAACAAAATACAGTGCACACTAGAATGGAAAGTTCCCCTCACCTGGCTGCTTAATGTAGTCATGAGGCCTCATCAAGCGCAGAAATTAGGCATGGATCAGAATGTGGAATAGGCCTCTCTCAAGAACTCTTCCCCTACCTCCAGCAAGGAGCAGGTTTCCATAAACAAGGCAGTGAGAGCCAGCCAGTGAGAGATCTGCATTGGTCCCTCTCCTGCTCTGAGCTTACCTTGGAGGCACATCACTTATCTTGGAGCTAGAGACCCTGCCTTTAGCAAGAATGTACAGGGACAAGCTTGGATGAGAGGGTAGTTTTGGTAATGCTGTTACTGCCGTGAGTAGAAATGGGCTTAAATGCAAACAGCTGATTTCTCATTCTAGAAGTTTAGACAGGAGAACTAATTTCTTTTTAAACTTTTTTACTGTCTGTCCCCAAAGACTGGTGGTTTTTGGCAACCATTGACCTCAGCAAAAGTTGATAAAGCAGGAGGAATCTTCTACCACAGTGGGCCAGTCTTCCTAGGAAACCATGTGCAAGTGAGGGTTGTCCTGGTTGTCTCTAGGCCTTACACCAATAGAAAGCTTTGAACTTGGACATGAAAGCAGTAGATGGGACCCCAGAGTTAGCTTGTGGCAGATAGTAGTTATGACCTTCCCACATGTCCATCCTCTGATGACCTGCGATTCTGGTTCCTGGGCCATGAGGTGGAAAGTAGGGGCCCAGAGGACAGGTGAGGCATCTATGGGTTAAATGTTGCTTCTTGGTAAGCCAGGGCTATCCTTATGTTGAGCCCTTCCCAGGTCACTGGCTTTTCCACTCTCCACAGAGGTGGTGAAGATGCATCTTAAGATTTTTCTAATTGAAGAAATTGAAGTGTCTGCCTTTTGTGGGTGGTTTGGATTACAAAAGAGACTATCAGATTCTGATCAGCTTTTGATAAATCAGGAGCGTGCTTCAAATGCTTAGCAGTGTAGGTTTATTCCACAGGGTAGGCAGACCTTCCTTCCATCCCTTCCCATGCTCCTTCCCTTCCCATCCTTCTCCCACAACCTTGGGCTCCAGGGTCAAGGACCTTGGCTAGGAGAGGTTCCCTGGCTACACTGGAGCTAGAAAGAACTTTCGTGAAGAGTGTCGTTTCCCAAACCCAGAAATGAACCTTGGGTAATTCTAGCAGGTATAATCAGCCTTTTCTTCTCCCCATGGTAACCATAACCATTTTCACCCTATAGGCCTATACTTTGGCTCCCACTAGCAACTCCAGTTAGACTGCCCCTTCTAGGGTGCTAGTCGGCACCAAGGAGACTTTGTGGACTTGGGAGGAGGTGGTAAGGAAACTAGCAGGGGCCACCAAACTGCCCTTGTGAACTGGGCCCTTCTCAGGTAGGTGGGTGGGGCACTGAGGGAAATGGCTGTCTTCCCTGACAGGGTCTGGCAGGTCTCATGGGGGCCTCACTAGTTTGGTAGCAGGAGGAGTGTCATTTATTGAAATTCACCCCCTTGAGGAGGTTATGGTACAAAGCCCAGGAGAGTCCTTGAGAGGTGACTCCTTCTCTGGGTAGAAAGGCAAGGGGCTGCTCGTCACCACCTCTGGGAGAGTCAGTAGATTGGAGAGTCATTTTCAGGTTCAAGACAGTGGACTGATGGGGATAATGAGGGTAGGTGGGTTTTCCTGAGAGACTTTGTATAATGTTGAATGTGTCCAGAGGGACAAGTTTGTAGAACCTCATATTGGTATATTAAAGAAATAATAAAATAAAAAGCACTTTAGGTTATTTTATCTTTAACCCAATTGCTGCAATTTCTGTTGTGTGTGTGTGTGTATATATATATATATATACACACACACACACATATATACATATACTTTCCACAAAGTTTTATTTTTTGCTCAGAATAAAAAGTTAAATTGAGGTGTGAAAAGAAAGCACTTACCTTGGTGCAATATGTGTAGCTTGATTGTCGTTGTCCCATGTGGCCCTGGCCTGGCCGTGTTTTTCCGCTCCCTCAGCCTGTGCTAGGAGGCTGTCTGTAGGGAAACTATTATGCATCCTCAGCAACTGCTCAATCTATGCAAGCCTTCCCTGTATGCCCCAGGGCGCCCCCTCAGCTCTCGGAAGAACTGCTGTGGGTGTTTTCTCCAGCTGACTGTTAAGGCCCTTTTTCACCACTTCTTGGTCCCTCGCCATCTTTCTTCCCCTCTTCACCATTACAAAGTGATGCCTGAAAGGAAGGAACAGGTTGTTCCTAGGTAGAAACCTGGCACCTTCTAGACTTTTATATTTGTGATCGTGTCCATTGTCCTTAAAGACTTCTCCAGTGTCACTGAAACCATTGATTTGTGGAACCGCAACAATATTGCTCAAGAGTTTACAATTTTCTAATATCACCAATCAGAAATATGTTTGGGGAGGGGTTTGGGGGTCAGGGTAACATGAATCATTTCTGTACTGCTTTTCATATCACCTGCGTTGGTTCTAAGAAAAAAGCCTTCCAGCCTCCATTAACAAAGCTACTAATAGGGCCGGGGATCTAGCTCAGTGGTTCTGGCACCTGCTGAGCAAGCGCAAGGTCCCGAGTTCGATCCCCGGTACCAAAAACAAAAAAACAAAGCTACTAATAATCTGTTTTATCATCTTTCTTCCTTCTCCCTCTCCCCCTCCCATTTAATCTTCAATTAATTTTTAGGCTCTAGACTACAGAAGTTTTAAATACACTGCACCAAAGCAGAAAGATTTGCATAGATGCTATATGCAAGTGGTTTTGCTGGACATAGATGGGGAATTGTCCATTCCTTAACATTTAGGGCAGCAGGGTTGGCAGTAAAATGTAATTTCTAAATTTGGCAGTAATGTGTATTTCTGATTGGTCATTCTATTTAGCCTATTTCTTCTTGCATATTCTTGTGAGGGGGAGAAGGGAAGGGTCCTTGTTTCTTCTCATGCCCTTTGGGGACACTAATGATCAGTCTGGGCATTTCTCACTATTATTCTTGATCAAGAGGGGTTCTCAGTCTGCATTGAAAAATGCAAATTAAACTGGACCTTTATGTCAAGGTGTACATAGTACAAGCTTTTTTTTTTTTTTAACTGGAAATGAGGTTTAAAACCACACACTACCCTTTTGGTGGTGTTCCCACTGGGCCAAAAATTGGTTGATAATGTCACTTTTTCAGCTCAATGCAGTTTCTATTTTTTCTTATGGGAAAATTTTTTCATAAAACCTTTTTTCACTAAAACGCAGGGGTGTTTTTTGCAATATCCTTGTTGTCCTTGTAGTGGTGCCAAGTCAGAGGCTTCTCTTGCCCTTTTCCTCTCATGTTCTCAGGCCTCTCAAAGGCTGTTTGACTCAACAGTCTACATCTTTTGTTGTATTTTGGCGAAAGTGGGGGTGGGATCAGAGTTCAAGGTAGCTGTTCCCTTTTCCTGTGAACTCCCCCTAGTCTCTTTTCCAGAAAGTGGCTAGAAACAGGTTTTAGTTCAGTCTCTTGCAGAAATCTTCTAGCCAGGAAAGGCAAGAGCCCCAGAGAGCCCTTTTTTGACACACATTAATCATTGGCTGGTAGTCTTGGTGACAGTTTTTTAAATCTTAAATAGTTTTATTTGGATTATGTAAAAGTCTATCAAATTTATTTAAGTGTGAAACATGGGAACAACAGACTTCCACTGAGCGATATGAAAACGTTACAGGTTCAGTACTTCCAAAGGAAGAAACCTCCAAATCCAAAAAAGAATAAATATGAATTTGTATTTTTGAAGAATGTGAAATAATGGTGTTTGCTTAAATGCTCATTTTGTATAAACTTAATATTGTACTTTAAAATATCTGCTAAGAAGTGAAAATTTAACATTTTGGAATTGAAGAAGCAATATTAAATACTAATGAAATCCTAATTAAATGCTTATTTAAATTTGGTAGTATCTGTGCATTTTTTCCCAACCCTGCCCAGGGCTGACACTTTTCTACCACTTCCCAACCCTGCCCAGCCATCAGTCTTGGAGAGGGGATAGAAAGGAAAGGTCGGTCACCAGGAGAGTCTGTAGGTTTCCTTTTAATCAAGGCTCTGCTGAAGGTGTTTTGTGGGACTAAGAGCCCCCAAAGCATGAAATGGACATGTAATACCACCTGGAACCCCCAAAGTGGGCCAGACCTCTCTGGCGAGCACTGCTGGTCCACCCAAATCCAAGTAGTCAGATTGGGTATTCGTTGGCTACATTTCAAAGCGCAGTAGTGCCTTCAGCCAGGATGAAGTGGGAGTGAACCCAGCTGCTAGCAAGAGCTGCCACCCCAGGCTGAAGGCCAAGTACCAGCCACCGCCTGTGAAGACTGGCCCCTTTACTGAAGGGAGTTTTCAGAGTCCAGCCACCAGCCCTGGGGAGGGAGAGACATCAGGGCACCCGGCTTGGGATGGTCAAGGCTCCGCAGCTCCATCACCAGCATCCTTTGGAAAACCACCTCTGGCGGAGACAGCTGGCTGGGGCGGCGCTCCCGGTTTGGCTGAGATGTTCTAGTTGGAAGGGAAAGGAAAAAAAGTGAGCCTGGAAGGAAAGGCCTTGGATTAGGCCCCGAAAGGATATGGCCACTTGGCATCTGGACAGTACTTAACTTTTTCAAAACATCTCACCCACATCAAAGGAGGTTAAGGGTAAAGCGGCAGGCACAGTCTTCCACCCTCCAGGGGAACTGAGGGCTTGGCCTGTCGGGCCAGTGGGCAGACCCCACCCGCACTCCCCAGGCCCAGCGCGGGGTGGGCACTGACCCCGCCACCAGCCGGCTCCGGGCGCCGACGGCCCAGCTGCCGCAGCATCTCCTCGCAGGAGGCGATGGTGTCCAGGAGCTGCCGCTGTCGCTGCTCCACCGCGTCCAGCAGCTGCTGGGCGCGCTCATCCCGGGGCGGCTGCGGGGGTGGCCTTCCGCCGAGCCCCAGCCCCGCCTTCCCGCGGTCCACGCCGGTAGCCTCCCTACCCCGGAGAGAGTGAGACACACAGGGTCAGGGCCGGCGCTTGGGCTCCGAGCCCCTTCCCCCCGCCCCGACGGGCCCCCTCTCACCCCCGTGACCAGTCTGAGCCCGGGCCCCATTCCATCTCCGCCTGCGCGGCCCGACCACCGCCCCCCTTTCGGCCGCCCCCCCTCCCCAGCGCTGCGCTAGGGCTCCGCAAAGCTGTGCCCCGCCCCGTCCCCACCGGTCTCCTTCAATCCTCCTGGGGGTCGTGGTCCCTTTAAGCGGCCCGGCGCGGAGGTGGGGCCGAGCCTCCCGGACCGGAAGCTGCTTAGGTGCGTCACTTCCTCCCGGAAGTGGGCCTGGGCGGATGTCTCCGGCGCGGCCGTGCACCGGACTGAGGGCCGCAGTGGCTGCCAGCATGGGGCTGAGCGATGGGCCAGTGGGCTCCGCCCGAAGCGGTCGCCTCTTCCGTCCGCCGACCCCCGCTCCGGTGGCGCCGGGGGCCCGGCTGTTGCGGCTCCCGGGGAGTGGGGCGGTGCAGGCCGCAAGCCCTGAGCGCGCCGGCTGGACCGAGGCGCTTCGGGCTGCGGTGGCCGAGCTGCGCGCCGGCGCCGTGGTGGCCGTCCCCACCGACACGTTGTACGGCCTGGCCTGTTCGGCGAGCTGCTCGGCAGCACTGGACGCTGTGTACCGCCTCAAGGGCCGCAGCGAGGCCAAGCCGCTGGCCGTTTGCCTAGGCCGCGTGGCCGACGTCTACAGGTGAGGCTGCCCCGACCCGGCCCCGCTGGGGGCGGCACCACGGGAGGGGTTTCCGGTGACAGGCTTGGGAGACTGAGGCGCAGAGAGCGGGAGGGGCTTGTCCTAGCTCACTGAGGAATCCGGAACTGGAAATAGGCACTGAGCATTTAACGTACGAAGGCTGTGAACCAGACGCTGAGACGCATCGATGAGCGAAGCAGGCAGGGCCCTATTCTCTCGGCGCTCTTGTGTGCGTACCGAGGGAGGCCCACGGAGAAAAAGGAAACATAGTAGCTCAGTTTGGTAACGAGTGCTTTGCAGAAGATAAAACGCCGAGCTTGATATGATACCTTATGACGGTGTCACAGCTGTACAGCTGTTATGGTCCCTGAGACAGCCGTGGGGGCTCCAAGATCGGGGTGTTTCTCTGGACTCCTGCTTTTTACTCAAAGTCTTAGGGAGGCAGGGAGACAAGCAGATCGCATTGTAGGCCCAAAAGGACTCTTTTCTTGGATCTGCCCAGATTCTGGCTCTTCACTTCAAGTGGATTTGTGCTTCTTCGTTTCCCAGGTACTGTCATGTGAAAGTGCCTGAGGAGCTCCTAAAAGAGCTGTTGCCAGGACCAGTGACCCTGGTGATGGAACGCTCAGAGGAGCTCAACAAAGACCTGAACCCCTTTACTCCTGTGAGTCAAGTTTTCTCCTTTTCCAGCTACCTGGCTTTCTCTGGGGTTCAGAACATATCTATTCCCTACCCCTTCTAACCTACCTGATGATCTTCTTTCCCCTTGCCTCAGCTTGTAGGCATCCGGATTCCTGACCATGCCTTCATGCAGGAGTTAGCCCAGATGTGCGGGGGACCTCTTGCTCTCACCAGTGCCAACCTCAGCTCCCAAGCTAGTTCTCTGAAAGTTGAGGTGAGAGGCTTTTCAGTCCTTCCCCTAGAAACACCAGCAGGCTAAACAGCGTTTCCTCTGAATCAGTGGGATAATGGTGGTCTGGAATTGCCTGCAGGAGAGTCTTTTGGCTACCCAGTTGGCATGAGTTTAGGAGGACATCCAAATAAAAGAATCTTTAAAAAGTTTTCTGTTGGGTCCAGGGATTTAGCTCAGTGGTTCTGGCGCCTGCCTCGAAAGCACAAGGTCCCGAGTTCGATCCCCGGTACCACCCCCCCCCCAAAAAGGTTTTCTGTTGAAGTTGGAGAAAACTGGTGTTCTCTTTCTAATGTCTTTATTAATAATAGGAAAGGCTATGATAATTAAAATTTCGTGGGGGTAGCATTTGTCTAACTACAAAGTTAGGCTGTAAGTCTTTACAACAGTGCTGTAAAGAAAGGTGAAAAAGTTAGGTTACTTCTTCCAGGTCACACAGCCATTAAATGGCTGACCTAGATTTTATGCAGTTTTTTCTCTCTCTTTTTTGTTTTCTTTTTGCAGTAATGGAGGTTGAACCGAGGGCCTTGCACATGCTAGGCCAGCACTCTACTGCTGAGGTTCATCCCCAGCCAGCCAGCCTGCCTGACTGGCTTCCTTCCTTCCTTCCTTCCTTCTCTTCCTTCTCTTCCTTCTCTTCCTTCTCTTCCTTCTCTTCCTTCTCTTCCTTCTCTTCCTTCTCTTCCTTCTCTTCCTTCCCTTTCTCTCTCTTTCTCTCTCTTTCTTTCTCTCCTTTCACCAGAAATTGAACTTGGGACCTTGCACTTGCCAGGCAGGCACAGCACCGCTGAGCTGTATCCCTGTGTGCATCCGCCCCCCCAGCCCTTCTTTAATTTTTATTTTGAGACAAGGTCTCACTAATTGTCCAGGCTGGCCTTGAACTCAAGATCCTCTGCCTCAACCTTCTGAGTAGCTGGGATTATAGCCGTAAGATTTTTGTCCAGTTTTTTACTCCTAACCTTGTTCTCTTACCTCTGCCACCACTCAGGTTAATTGAAAGTATCATCCTAATGGTGTCTTCGCTATGTCGTTTGGAATGAGTGGGGACATACGAAATTTCACTTTTCTTACTAAATTCAAGTTTAATGGAATACATTAGGTGGTTTTCTATGTCCAGGCCTAGAGAGTGGGATCAGAAACTGCAAGCTCAGCATCCTTCTCATTCTCAAACTGCAGGCTTTATTTGGTCTGGATAGCTAGCTGGATAGAGGTGGAGCAGGTAAGGATGGAACTGGGGTTCTTACCTTGTCAGCAATCCGTTGATCTGCTTAACACAGTAGTACATACCTGGTATTTGTGATTCCCCACCTCATTCCCAGCCCTAACTGCACTGCAGTGTCTTCACTGAAGGGCAGGGGGAGCCAAACCAGTCCTGATAGGAGTATCCTTCCCATAGTCGAAGGACTGAGTACTGGTAGCATGCACTTGCAGAGTCCATCCTGTTTCCTCTCCCTGCCCAGATTCAGAGCTCACTGAGATGCCAGATCAGAGCACCAGAGGTGGAAGGAAAGTCCTTATTTTGTAGGTCTGGATGGAGTAACTTGCATGCATCACCTAGATGTGGTGGTAAGCCCAGGGTTAGAGCACACATCTCCAGACTCCCACCCAGAACCCTAGTCAGTATTCTTACTCCTCCAAAACCTGAAGAGTGCATGGAATTTCCTTTCAGTGCAGCGAGGCCTTCTTTAAATTCTAGACAGGTGTCACATGGGGTTCTAACCAGGAGTGCCACAAACCTCAGAGGATGCTTGGCCTGGGGGCTATCACAGTGCCCTTGGTACTACTGACCTAAATTAAGTGAGATTCCCTTCTCTTCTTAGAGGAAGAGACTTCTTTCAAAACTGAGACCTGGGGCTGGGGATTTAGCTCGGTGGTACTGTGCCTGCCTTGCAAGCACAAGGTCCTGAGTTCGATCCCTGGTACAAAAAAAAACAAACCAAAAAAACCCTGAGGCCTCTGTCTTAGGAAGCAAATGCAGTGTGATTTGACTGGGGACACCAGAGATCGTGCCCATGCTTTTCCTTTTCCTCCCCAGGAGTTCCAAGACCTCTGGCCTCATTTGTCTCTGGTCATTGATGGGGGACCAATTGGGGATTGCCAGAGCCTTGAGTGTCGCCTTGGCTCTACTGTGGTTGATTTGTCTGTGCCTGGAAAGTTTGGCATCATCCGTACAGGGTGGTAAGTCCCTTTCCTGTGGTATTGGGGTAGAATTTGTGGAAAGCTGGAGAGATGTGAAGTAGCTATGACAAAATGAAGGTTGTCACTTGTCTTGTCCTGGCAGGGTGCAGGCAGGCATGGAGAAATGATAGATATGGTAGGACTAAATTTGCTGACTTTTTTGGGATTCACCAAGTGTTTGATGAACAAAGCATAAGACCAGTGAGTTTCAAGGCTCCAGGTCAACAGACTCTGGTGGGCGCAAGGGCTTTGAGAAGTCAGACTGTAACCATCCTATTTTGTCCTCTTCAGCGCCCTGGAACGCACTACAGCCACCCTCCAGAAGTACGGGCTGCTGCCCTCACATGGGTCCTGCTCATGAACTTGGGGAGAGGGGGTACCCACGGACGGCACTGGATACTGTGTGTCTTTCTGCTGGTAGTTGGTGAGGCCTCATTTGAAGAGGCCACAGGAGCCATATCACTAGCCTGAGCCGTTACCCAACATGTCTTTCTGAGCACTAGACCAGAAGCTACTGGCTTGGCTTCGCCTTTCAGGAAGGTGAAACAATTCTATAGTTTTGTGTATTGGGCAAAAGCCCAATAAAGAGGTGAAGAACATTCCTAACATGTCTTTATTTTGACATTTCTTCCCTCACTCTTTTAAACTGAAAAATAATTTAAGTAACAGATTTAGAATCTAGTGAGAATCTCCTCTGCTAGGTGGTGGCCTTTAAGATCTAAAGTGCCAAGAAGTGCTGGTACAGTTGAAAGGTCAGGTAAGCAAAGGCAAGAGCTTAGGCTTCTGAAACCGGAACCAGGTTGAGATAAAGATCATAGAGCTACAGGCCAAACAGTGCTCTGAAGTGGTTAGTTGGAGGAAGAGTAGTCACCATAATGGTAGGAAATCTGGTGGGGTGAGGGGAGGGCACAAATTAAACAATAGGGAAAATAAATCTATACTATCCTTTTAGCCAGTGACCTTTATTTATTTATAAAGTATAATTAAAATTATATGTATAGTGACTTTAATTCCAGTGTTCACTCAGCAGCTTTTTATCTTTATTCACATGTATACCAACTGTTAAAGTTGTAGTCAGGCATTTGAACTTTTTACTGTTAAAAAATGCTACTAGTAAACATATTTGTAAATGGGCTTTTTTCTCTTTTTTAAATTGTTTCCTTAGGGTAAGACTTATTAGATCAAAGTGTACATATGCATTTATGGCTCTTGATGTAGATTAGCCTTCAAGAGAACTGAATCAATTTTCTTAGCCATCAGCAATGCATGAGGATAGCTTCCCCTTCTTGCTGGCCTTGCCCTAGTTGTCAAGTTGTCCGTGCGAAATGAAACTACTGCATGTCAACATACAGCCCTATCAACTGTCCTGCTTGTCTTGGTTCCCTCAACTAAGCCATAAGCTCAGTGGCTGGCACTGTTCATCTGTCTGATGGAGTTTAGTGTGAGAAACCCAAATAGGGCTAGGTGTCCTTGAGATGACCTGGGGTCCACTCCCCTCTTTCCCTGTGTACCCAATTTCCCAAAATTATGATTCAGTCTTGAGCCCATAGTCCTCTCAGTACAGTGATTTCCAATGCACATTATTTCAAGTATATCCTAAGAATCTTGCCAAGGTGTTCCAGGGCCTACTTTATTGAGAGTCCCTGAAATTAGCATATTAGTTTGTAAATAAGCACTGGCTTGTTAATTATTCCCTCTAGAAATCTTAATTTAAACTAGTAATTTCTCAAGCAAACCCAGTCTTCATTGTGCTAAAACTACAGCCAGCCCAGGCCACATGTCAAAATCTGACTGAAGTCAGAATTTACAAGGTCTTAGAGCAAAAGGAATGTGTACTTGATTTCCTTTTTTTTTTTTTGGTACCGGGGATCGAACTTGGGTCCTTGCGCTTGTGCAGCAGGCGGCGAAACCACTGAGCTAAATCCCCGGCCCCAGGAATGTGTACTTGATACCTCTACATGTGACCCCAGTAGTGCTCCAAGTGGCTCCAGTGAGAGGGCTCATTCAGTTCAGCCAGCTGAAGGGAAATGTCCTAGTTCTCTCCTGGGATGAGATACTCGAGATATGTAGGCTCTGGAACAGAGGTATTTTCTCAGAGGAAAAAGTACTCAACAAACACTGGGTGAAACCACCAAAAAGGAAAACATAACTGCCAGGCACTAGCTACAAGGCCACACCAAATAAAGAAAACTGGGCCCTGTAGCATTGGGAGGATGGGAGCCATTCTTAGTCACCTCTTCCCCAGCACTGAGCACATACTAAGGTGCTCAGTTAGTGTTGAGTGAATGTGACTGCTCAGGAATATTTCCTGACAGCTGGGAGGAACTTAAACCTGTAAGTTCCCTTTCAGAAAGTCTCACCTGTGGTTTCCTATCTTCAAGAAGACACAATGAGGGAGGCCTCATAAGGGAACACAGACTGGCAGAAGGGAGTAGGGTGCATGCTAGCTCAGAATGCTGAAACCCTTCCAAAGGCAGTAACTGCCTGACTCCACTACACAGCAGCAACCTGATGGAGAGTTCAAAGCCAGAAAAGATTATATGAAAGCGGTTTGAGGATGTGGAGCTGCCCTAGGCTGCATGCAGTCACCTGCCAGCTTCTACCCTTCTCGCTGGAACACCACCTTGCTTTGCATCTCTGCAGTGGGCCTCGGCACGCTTGCCACAGCAACAGGCTCTGTCCTACATGGGCCCTGGCTTGATGACCACCCAGAAGCACCCAGCTGCTGGGCCAGTGAGTGCCTGTGCCCTCAGCTGAGCCTACATGGTGACATCTTCCAGCAAGGCTTGGGTGTTTGCCTCAGGCCCCTCACATCAGCCACTGCTCCTTCTCCTTGATGAAGTGCTCTGCCCAGCGGCGGGTCAGCTCCAGGTACAGGCTGGGCTGATGAGGCAGATAGTCCAAATACAGGCGAGTGGGTGTCTTCTTGGGAATGGCCTTCTCGATCTGTGTGCCTTCATGCCACTCATTGAAAGAGGTGATGGAGACGATCTCTGGCCTCACTGTCAGGGCTGCCTGCAGCGCTGTCTCATAGTACTTGCCATTGACCCTGTTCCGAGTATTGTGGTTGTTCCAGGGCCGGATGCTGGTGTCAATGTAGCCAGGCCCCACACTGGGAATGAACATGAGATTGTTGGCATCACAAAAGTTCTTCACAGCTTTCCAGTTCTGATGGGACGAGCCAAAGGAGAAACCATTGGAGGCAAAGTAGGTGTACATGCCATCAAATCCTGCTGCGAGGATGTCATGGGTGTGGCCCTCCTCTACCAGCAGAGCTATGAAGACTCCATCATACGGTGTGTTGCGGATTGAGTGGGGCCCATTTGGTGTCAGGAGGTGCGCCCAAGCCTCAGGGGTTGTCAGGTATGAGTCGTAGATATAAAAGAGTGGGAGGCTTTTGCCCATGCTGTTCTTATACCGGTAAAATGCACCATGGGAGCCATACCTGAAGAGCCAGGAGGAAGGAATCTGAGTTGGATGTAAGAAACCAGCACAACTATGAGAGCAGCCAGAGCTGTCATTCTCAATGCCCACTGCACAGTTTAGGACCCAGCCAGTCTCCACAGTGGAATTTACCAGAACAAAACCCAGCTTCCCTCTCTTTGTTCGTGAGCCCTACCATTCCTAAGGCTCACTGCCCCACCCCAAGCCAAGCTACCGTCATCTTTCATCTGGATTTCATCAGTAGCCACTTAACTGGTCTTCAGGCTTCCATTTTGCCTTCCTATGACCTATTCTTTATATTTATTTATTTGGTACTGGGGGTTGAACCCAGGACCTATGCACTAAGCTTCATTCTTAGCCCTTTTCTTTGTTTTTTTTTTTTTTTTTTGGTACCAGGGATCGAACTCTGGACCTTGTGCTTACAAGGCAGGCAGTGGCACCACTGAGCTAAATTCCCAGCCCTAGCCATTTTTTTATTTGGAGCTCTTTTTTTTTTTTGGTACCAGGGATCAAACTCGGGTCTTTGTGCTTGCAAGGCAAGCCGCAGAACCACTAAGCCAAATCCCTGGCCCTTGGAGCCCTTTTTTTATTAAGTTGCCCAGACTAGCCTCTTGCTTCAGCCTCCTGAGTAACTGGTATAGGTGTGCACCACCATGCCTGGCTACTTGTTTATTTTGAAACAGTCTCACGTAACTCAGGCTGGCCTTCAACTTAAGATCCTCCTGCCTCAGCCTCCCAGGTGCTGGGACCTTGAGTTTGTGAGGCAGGTGGCGGCACCACTGAGCTAAATCCCCGGTCAGGTCCATTCTAGTTTTTTTTTTCTTTGTACTGGGAATCGAACTTGGAACCTTGCACTTGTGAGGCAGGCAGCAGAACCACTGAGGTAAATCCCGAGCCCCAGTTCCATTCTGTTTTAAAAGTATAAATCAAGTTGATCCCAGCTTGGGCAACTTAGTGAGACCTTGTCTCAAAATACAAAATAAAGGGCTGGGGCATAGCTCAGGAAAAAGGCCCTGGGTTCAATCCCCAGTACAAAAAACGTGTGAATCAGATCTGACTGTTCCTCACCAGAACTTGCAAGGCCCCACCTTGCTCGATCTGGCCTCCCTACCCTATTCCTGCTATTATGCCACACATCTCACTTCCCATCTGGCCTTTCTATTCTGATGCTGTGTCTAGCTGTTCCATCTTACAGCCTTTGCATCTGTTACTCCCCTGTCTGGAATTTTCCCTCTGCCCCCAGATCTCTACAGAGCTGACTTTTTTTTCTTTCTGATGCTGGGTATTGAACTCACGCATACTAAGCAAGCTACATGCTCTCTCATCTTCTTTTTTGCTTAACCATATTTATTGTTTGTAAGTCTGAAAGCTGGTAGGTCCAAGATCAAGGTTTCTAACATATTTGGTTCTTGGTGAAGGCTCCCTCCCTGGCTGGTGGATGGCCCCCATCTTGCTGTGTGCTCCCAGGGCTGAGAACCAGAGCTGACCCTGAATTTAGGGCTCAACACTGTGTACTAAGAGAGGTGTCCCTGCCCAGCCCTTCTAAAGTTTCTTGAGGGCTAAGGTTGTAGATCAGCCTTTATGCTTAACATATTTTATTTGATCCTCACCATTACAAAAAAATAAGTTTTTTGGGCACACTCTAATACAAAACCCTGCATTATTCCTTTTTTCATAGCATGAATTATTCAGTTTTTCATGTTTAATTATTTCTGGCTCCACTGCACCCCTAACACACACTAGAATGTAAGCATGAAAGCAGAAGCCTTGCTTCTACCCATTACTGTATAATGGGTGGGCTAAGAAAAGTACCTACTACATATAAGCACTCAGTAGATATTTTTTAAATGAATATGTCCAAGTACTATAGAAACCACTTTTGCATGTATTAACTTGCGTAACTCTCACAAGATTCAAAGCTTAAGAGGCTTGCCTCTGATCACAGATTAGAGGGCACAGAACTAGAATTGAAACCCAGGTTACCTATCTTCCTGTAAAAACAGCTGCTGGGAACACATGCATTCTGCTCGTGTCTCTTGATCTGGCCCTCCAAACCTATCCCTACATCCATTTTGATTCCCATCAAAACCCCAGTCCCCAGAGCAACCTTACGTGTCAATGATGTACTTGATGTTGTCATGTACAGTGCTGTCATCCCGGCCCTTGTAAGGTTGGATGTGGAAGGCCACCTGCCACAAACACAGGAGTTACTGGTCAGATGAGTATCTTTTCAGGAGCCACAGCATATAAGGCTCATGCCCCAGCCATGGCCTGGAAGATCTGACAATGGACCCAAAGGCTGTCACTGCCCTTCTGTCTAAAAAAAAAAAAAAAAAAACAGGCAAGAAGTTTGCCCACTTCCCACAACAGGGCACTAAGAGTCCTTCTAGTGGGCTGCTACAGGATGCCTATCAGGCTTCAGCTTATGTGCCAGCTCTAAGTGATTGGTACCAGCTGCCTGAAACATTGGAAAGAAGTCTGCTGAAGCTGTGTCCATGGGAAAATGAGCTATGATCCATTAAACGTGGCAGCGATGGACTCAGGGGGAGTTGGGCTTCTCACTGTCATTTTCTTCCTTTGCCACAGAAGTGGGGATTGACTTAATTGGTTCTTCCTAAAGGTGAGACTTCCTGCTCAGCACTTGGGTTCTGCTCCACTCCTCAAGTCCTGGCATTGCCTTCTACTTGAGAGCAAAGTCCAGAATTCAGTCTGCAGGTTCATTTGGCTCTTGCCTCCCCTTATCCAGGGTCAGAATCTTCAACCTAATCTATTACTACTTAATAAAAGGGATATTTAGTCTCCCGTTTCCTATATTTAGTTTTCTCAATTTTTCTCAAGAAAGAGTGACATAGGCACTCTGTATTAGCACCTTCCCCTGACACCACACTTGTTATGTATTTGCCATCCCTGGGCTGCACCAAGAACTTCCCTAGAGACACTATGGGCAGACAGTAACTTTCCAGAATGGGAGAGTACATCACCCCTCCTTGGAGACTCACCTGGATGTTGTACTGATGGGCAGTGTCTAGAATGGCAGGTACCAGGTCATCTGAGGGTTCCCCATTATCATCAGCCATGCCAGGTGGGTACCAGGAGAGGACCAGGACGCCTGAGACACAACACAGAGGCCACTTCAGAGGTACACAGTACCCTTCATCAGAGACCTTCTTCTCACACATCGTCTCCAACTGTAAAATGACTCCTGAAAACCTGCCAGGTTCATTTCCTGCAGCGCACGCCCGCGCTTAGGAGCTGTCCACGCCAGCGGTGCTGAAGCTCCGCTCTCCACATGTAGGGCACTATCCCTCGAGGAGCCCGGCTTTGAGCGCCTCAGCAAGGAGCAAAAACAAAGAGGAGAGGTTGGCAATGCCACACCCACCTGGAAGCCACAGTCCTACTCTGAAGAGAAGCACCTCTGGGGAGAAATCATCTCGGTGCTTCTGGTGGGAAATACATAACATTGATATGACTGTCCTCAACCCTAAATCTGAAGAGTGGCCCCTATTGGATTCATCACCCCTCTCTCTCTGTCATTCTGTATTTCCCCCCTCACTTAACGACGAACCATCTCCAGGTACATTAAAATGTACTGTAAAGTCGAGCAGAATACAAACCAGGTGTGCTTCCCCAGCCCAGCCTACATGGGTGGTTCCCAGGGATCTGTCTTCTAGCTAGGCACTTGATGAATCTCCCAGGGACTATCATGCAACATGGGCAACTTTCCTCTCAGCGGCCAGCAAAAGCAGAAAGGGCTGCTGCCCTCCCCAGCACCTGGTATGAAAGAGCTGTCCCAGACTACTCTGAACCGCAGAGTCCTGAGCGGCCAGGATACCTAGGCCTCACTTTTCTGGAACCTGGACACCCAACAGATTTGAAGTCTCTGCCTCCCTCTCCTTGCTGTCCCTACCTCGGACAGCTCTGGTGCAACCCCCTCAGCAGCTCTGCCGATAGAACAGCCCTGAAATTATTGGGGGTCAGAAGAGGCCGTCGGAATCCTAGCAGGGGTAGGGAGGCACAGTGGACCTATGATAAGAGTGGCAGGAAAGAGCTAAGAAGTCAGGCTGGCAAATGAATGGGACCAAAAGCCCGGTGATGGCGACAGCAGGAGCTGGGGTGTGGGAAGGAGGGCGAGGCTGGGAGACAGGCCTGCCTGGGGTGCGGGGAGCTCACCGATGGCGGCTTCCTTGAGCTGGGTCATATGTTCCCGCAGCACGTCGGGGTCCCGGGAGCTGTAGGGGCCCAGCTGCGGGTAGAAGCTGGAGCCCAAGTCTTCCGGGGGGCTGTGGCGGCCGCGGGGATAGCTGGCCGATATCTTGGGGTCCCAGTGTGGCACCATAACGTGGTCCCAATGGATGTAGTGGCCTTCGCGCCGCGGGCTCCCGTACCACGAGTAGTAGAAGGCGTGCAGGTCGGAGTAGACTCGCAGGCTCTGCCCGGGCGCCGGCTCGGCCTCCGCGGGGACCGGGCCGAGCGAGCTGCGGGGCTC
>NW_004624764.1:20330793-20497835 GCF_000247695.1 Heterocephalus glaber | reverse complement strand
CCCGGGTGCAGACCCAACATGAGTGCCTGTATCAGGAATGAACCTGACTTCAAGTTACACCAGCCTCTTTCTGTTGCTCCTCACACATGCTGTGCGGGGCCCGGTTGGCGGGCGCAGGGGCCGCCTCCGCACGTCGCTCAAAGGGCGCCAGCTCCAGAGCTGGGCCTAGCGCGGGGAGTCCGTCTGGGGCCTTCAGCGTGCGCAAGCCCATGAGGGTGCCGAAGGCGAAGAGCAGCACCAGGAACAGCGCGATGCAGGCGCGGCGCCGCCGCCGGGCCATAGCCTCCCCTGCGCCCCCGGCCCGGCCCCGCTATCTCCCGGCCCGCCGCCCCATGGCTGCCCGCCCGCCCGGCTCCGGGGCACCGGCGTCGCCCGCGCGAGTCCCAGGGAGACGGCGACGCCCAGCGGCGACCTGCGTGGGCGGCTCCCGCCTCTCCGCTCTGTACACAGAGCCTGCGGCGGCGCAGACCGAGAAGGCGGGGGCTGGGGGCGGGGCCACAGACCTCGGGATGGGGAGGCCTGGGCGGGGATGGGGAGGCCCAGAGGCACCGGGGGGTGGGGAAGAAAACGTAGGTCTGTCCCTAGCCACCCCATTCTGCCCTACTCCCTGCCCTCGGGTCCCTCTCACCTACCCAACACACCCACACCCCCCCATCCTCTGCACCGGGGAGAGAAGCACCGCGCGAACCAATGGGCCTTGGGGGAGCAAAGAGGCCGGAACTCAGGCGAGGTCTCACTGAGCCCCTGAACGCGGAGATCCCTAAAGCAAACACCTTGAATCTCGTTGGTTTTGTCTGGTTTAGACTACTCATCTCAAATTGCTGAGCATGGGCATGGAATTACCATAAATAGATTAGATTAAATTCTTTGAGTGGATTAAGTGTTGGAAAGAATACCATAATGTCTACCAAGGGATGAGATAACTCTTCCAGGAATGAGTAAAAGCGAGAAGAGAAAAGGATAAGGATGGAATTTTCAGGAACACCAGCACTTAGGGGTTCAGCAGCAGCAGCAGAAGAGAGCCTATGAGGCTGTCAAAGGATATATATATATTTGTACTGAGGATTAAACCCAGGGTGCACTACCACTGAGCTACTTCCCAAGCTATTTTTTATGTTATTAATTTTGAATTTGTGATCCTCCTGCTTCAGCCTCCCTGTAACTGAGATTACATGTATGCACCTGACTAAAAGGGTTTTTTTGTTTATTTGTTTTGTTTTATTTTTCTGGTACTAAGGATTAAACCCAGGGCCTTCACACAAAGATATATCCCCCAGACCTTTGTTTTTACTTTGTGAGACAGGATCTCATTAAGTCACTAAATTACCCAGGCTAGGCTCAAATTTGCTATCTTTTGCTTCAGCCTCCCTGGGCTACATTACCAGCCTTTAATTTTTTTTCTTTTTTTAAATTTTGAGATAGCATGTCCCTAAATCACTCAATTGCCCATGTTGGACCGGAATTTTCTTTTTCTTTTTCTTTTTCTTTTTTTTTTGGTACTGGGGATCGAACTCGGGTTCCTGTGCTTTCGAGGCAGGCACCAGAACCACTGAGCTAAATCCCCAGCTGGACTGGAATTTTCAGTCCTCCTGCTTCAGCTCCCCACAGTGCTGGGATTATAGGCCTGCACAATCACATCTGTTCCAGTGGTTTACCTTTAGAGGGAATTAAATCTAACCCCTTGTACCAGACAGAAAAATATCAAAGGATTGTAATTGATAATCCTTGGGCCCGATCTTTGATTGGTATACTGGAGATAGGATGTTGTCACAGACTCTTTAATCCAGGGAACTCACTATGTAGCCCAGGCTGGCCTTGAACTAACTGTGAGCCTGAGTACTGGAATTACAGGCACGCACCACCACACCCAGCTGAAGCTACTCTTTCATTGTAAGCAAGATGAACTAATGGAACTAACTTTAGGAATCGCCTATCAATCTCAAGCAGAAATTGAAAGAAAGACAGGGTACCATGAAGTCACTTAGAAGCTAATTCCAAGGGCTGGGGATTTAGCGCAGTGGTTTCACTGCCTGCACAAGGACCCGAGTTCGATCCCCGGTACCAAAAAAAAAAAAAAAAAAGAGGGTAATTCCAGGATGCAAGGGTGAGGGACTGAGGAGAATAAGACAGGGGAAAGAAAAGCTAAATAGTGGTTCTAGTGTGATCCCCGGTACAAAAAAAAAAAAAAAAAAGAGGGTAATTCCAGGATGCAAGGGTGAGGGACTGAGGAGAATAAGACAGGGGAAAGAAAAGCTAAATTAATGGCACATTATGGACATTGCTGCTATAGATAATGGGGTCTTGATTCCACCAGGATTTCTAAAATTTAAATTTATTTAACTGGTACATAAAAATTATATATATATATATATATATATATATATATATAGTACTGTGTGATGTTTTGACACACATACATTGTGTAATGCTTAAGTCAGGTAAACCATGCCTATGTACCTGCTCGAAGTACATAATAGTTATATTCATTGTAGGGGAGTTGGTACGGATACATAACACATCTTAATTCTTTTTACTTTCCCTTCTCCTTCTCTGCCTCTTTCCTTCCTCCATCTTACAATCATTTTAGAGATTAAGATAAACTTCCAGAAGCTCTCATCAGATTACTTCCATTCTCAATGGCCAAGTTGTGCCATATGCTCTTGTGTAAGCCAATCCATTGCCAAGGCCATTCAGAGAATGATGGATAAAATCAGATGGAAGGGCGGAGGTGGGCGTAGGATAAGCAATCAAGAGTGTCTCCCACATCTTCCCAGAGTGTCTTCTCCTCTGTCAGATGTCTTCACCTTCCTCATAGGACTAGAGCTGTGTTGAGAGAGCCACCTGTCCCCACCAAGACTGGAGATGGTAGGTTTATTCTGTAGAAGAGAGGAGCAAGATACCTTCCAGATTCTGGAGCACCAGTCAACAACAGAGGTAAAAGTCAAGTGCCGTGTTGATATCCAGAAGAATTTGGATAAATAAGTGGCAAGAAGTCTGGCTCTTTATATCACTCAACCCCAAGAAAGCTGATAGTCATAAGTCAACCTTCCAGGCAGAAGTCCAAATAATTCCTTTGGAAGAAAAGAAAGACCTTGGGAAAAGTCTTACCCATACTGAAAAGTCAGCTGGGTGCCTGCTCAACACCCCAGAGTGAAACAGGGAATCAGCAAACCTGTGCCTTTAATTTAGCTCTCCCATTTGGCTTCCTAGGGCTTCACTCAAAACATGAGCAACCAACCAATGATTTCCAGACAGAAATAAAAATGAGCAAGGAGAGAAAGAGAAGGAGGAGGAAGAGGAGGAGGAGAAGAGGAGAGAAAGAAGGAAACAGTGAGAGAGTAGGTCAAGGGAAACAAATAATGCAGCTGGAAAAATAGAACAGACAAAATACATTGCCCTACAAATTTGCTATTTATGAAACAAGAACAGGATGCTAGGTAAGTGGAGGAAAGGGTTAATCAGAGAAAGAATTGTCTCTTAGAAGTTAAAATTAATACAGTCTAAAATTGAAATTTTAATAGAAAGTTTGGAAGATAGAGCCCAAGGAATCTCCCAGGAAGTAGGAAAGCCCCCTGAAGATGATATTTGAAAGAAAAATGAGAAAATTAGAGGGTCAATTTTGGAGATTAATACCTGACTAATATAAATATCATAAAAAGGCTGAGCACAGTGGTATACCTGTACTCTCAGCTACTCAGAGGCCTAAGACAGAAGGATTTCCAGTGTGAGTCCACCCTGGGTAACTCAGTGAGATCCTGCCTCAAAAATGAGTAAATGGCCCAGCACTCAGAGGCAGAGGCAGGAGGATCACTGTGAGTTTGAAGCCAGCCTGAACTACATAGTGAGACCCTGTCTCAATCAATCAATCAATCAATCAATCAATAAAATGGCTGGGAATGTAGTTCAGTGGCCAAATTCTTGCCTAATAGAAATGAGGCCCTTGGTTCATTTGCCAGTAACAGCAAAAATGAACAAACAAACAAATTAAATAAAAATGTCAACAAGAAAAGAATAGATAATGCTGAAAGGAGAAATAACTAAAGAACTCATACAAGAAGGCTTTCTCAATTGAGGTAGTCCTCTAGGTGGGCAATACAGGAAAATCATCATGAAATTTTAGGGCACTGAAAAAACAAAAGAGTACCTCAAAAAGGCTTCTGGAGAGAAAGAAGTCACATGTCAAAGATATGAACTCAGAAAGGCTCTGGAAACCAGAAGACAGGGCAGAATCGCCCCCAAAATCCTAAGGGAAAATAACTTCAAACATAGAATTAATTCCATACCCAGTTTTACAAATGTGGCAGAATAAATGCCCGTGTTTTTTCTCCTATGACCCTTCTCTCTGGAAATACCAAAGGATTTAACGAAGAGTCAAATAAAAAAGGCAAAAGGAGGGCCGGGGATTTAGCTCAGTGGCTCCGCCTCCTGCCTTGCAAGCACAAGGTCCCGAGTTCGATCCCTGGTACCAAGGCAAAAGGAAACTTGGGGTTCAAGAAATTACCACAGACCAGCAGCTTGGGGGGTCCCAGGATGATGGCTGGGCAGTACATCCGAAGGGCAATTTGCCCCGCTAGAAACAAAACAGGAAGACACCTGTGGAAGGGTCACCAGGACACCCTGATAGGTATCCCCCTATGTAGTCCTCCTCCAAAGCCCTCTTTCGTAGTCCCTCTGTGGTTGTATTATTATTTTACATTAAATCACTAGTGACTACATTACATTCTTTTTTTTTTTTTTTTTTTGGTACCAGGGATCGAACTTGGTTCCTTGCGCTTGCTCAGCAGGCGGCAAAACCACTGAGCTACATCCCCGGCCCCATTACATTCTATTTTTCACTGCTAAGTCAAGTAATAATGTATAATTACAATTCCTACATTGTACAGTTTTTGTTTTTTCTGCATTTATAAACTCTCCTTGTTCCTCCATTGGGTGGAAAGTACTATGGAGGAAAGCAAAGCAGGCTATGGTAGAGAGAAGGTCCAGGGTGAGGGAAGTTTGGGAATTTTGTAATAGGTTGGTCAGAAAGACATCAGTGAGAGGGTGGCCCGAAGGAGGAGATGATGGAAAAGATGGAGGCATTTGGGAGAAAATGGTAGAGGTAATAAGTTCAACATCCTGGAGACGGCAAGCTTCTAGCATGTTCTTCGTGCACTTACTAGAATTCACACTTGCAGCTTTTACTATCAGTTCCACTACCCACCTCCGCATCTAGGGGTACCCCAACTTCTCAGGCTCCCATCTTCAAATTCTAGTCATTATTGATGTGTTTTTTGTCCCAGGATCCAGAGGGTGACCAAGTCACATTGATACTACTTGCAAAGTATTTTAGTTCCTTCTCTTTTCCTATATTCCCATTGTCACCCTATCTGTCCCATGTTAGAAGTCATACATCATTCAGCCTATAAGGGCTCTTGGAAACCATCTAGCATAACCCCATTTGACTCTTCCTGATGCCCCAACTCAGTTACCTCAGAACTCTTCACTGTCTCCGAGCAGCGGACAGAGCTTGCTGACATCGGATGCTCTCTTCCCCTGACTGCAGTCCATTTTGCCTGCTGCTCATAAACAGATGCTTCTCTCTCTTCCCATTGCTTCTCATCCACCCCATGGCATCCTCTGTGGTTGGTCCTGGGTGTGGTTGGCCCCGGGTGGGCTCTCCCCGGGTGCAGACCCAACATGAGTGCCTGTATCAGGAATGAACCTGACTTCAAGTTACACCAGCCTCTTTCTGTTGCTCCTCACACATGCTGTGCTCATTTCTGCCTTTAAATCTGCACTATGGTCATTCTATGTAATAAGCTTTCTTCTCTTGTTCTGGTTCAGATTTCACCCATGCCTCAAGACCTCTTGCAGCCACGCTTTCTCTGATGGGTGGGGCAGACGTGTTTGCCCATGTTCACCCCTGTCCTCATAATGTTCTTATGTCATGGCAGGGTTGTTCCTGTCTTACAAGAGAAGAAGCAGCGGCTGAGAGAGGCAGGAAGAGGCTCAGCTAGGGCTGGAGACCATGTCTGCATGTGCTCTTAACCACTGTGCAAGTCTGCATCCTGACCTGCATGCAGCAGATGTGTGGAAATGTTAGCTGATCTGTTTTGTATAGTTTGTTCAGCTCATTGCTGCAGGTAACCATGTCCTGAGGCTTACAGAGCAGAATGGGAGCAGAAAGGACCCCACCCAATAAGGGCTCACTATGTGCCAGATGCACAACCGTGTTAGGTATTGTAAGGAAACACAGGAGATACAACCTAGAGAATCAAAAATGGTTGGCTCAGGGCTGGGGATTTAGCTCAGTGGTTTTGCCGCCTGCTTCACAGGCGCAAGGGCCCAAGTTCAATCCCTGGTACCAAAAAAAAAAAAAAAAAAGAAGCTCAAATTAGTATTGGTAAATTAAAGAATATGGTTTTTTCAAAAAAATGGTTGGCTCTGGGGAATGAAATCAGCAATGTGGAAAAGGGGTAGGAGATTGATACTTTTTAGTACTTGTAGTACTATCTGATTTTTAATGATATGTATAATATTACTTTGACTAAAATGAGAGCAGATTTAAACAAATTGAATAGTGAATCTTACAAATTTTTTTAGAATCTTGGATGTGGAGGGATGAAGGGAATGTATGGCAATAGCTGTTTTATAGATTTGTAGTAAGAATTAAACAACATAAAACATTTAAATTGGGTGTGTTGGCATACACCTATAATCTCAGTACTCTGGGAGGCTGAGGCAGGAGGATTGTGAGCCCAGCCTGGGTTACTTAGTGATTTAGGGAGAGCCTGTCTCAAAATAAGAAGGGCTAGGGATTTAGCTCAGTGCAAATGCCTTGGGTTCAATCTCCAGGACAGAAGGGGAGAGGCATTTAACACATGCTTGACCTAGAACCACCTGCAAGAATTATTATAACATGAGGCAGGACATGGGGTCAAGGTTCATGAAGGGCTCGTTAGACACAAAGTGTGTCATACGTTAATAAAAGCTTACTCTGGTCTACGACAAAACAGAAACACACTATATCCTCCCCTGACCCTTCAATTCCTTTTTCTCTCCCCTGGCTCCAGATTGTTCTTTCAATTTAATCCGCTCAGTAGAGTAATTATATCCACTGACCCCTGTACCAGCCCCACACATACCCTTCCCACTGTGGTTCTCCTTCATTCTAATCCTTAACCCCGAGAAAGGTAGTGATTTTTTATAGTTGAGTGGGGAAAGCAATTGCCTATTTTTCTGAGACCTTGTAGTTTCTAGGAAAGGGAGCCTGGAAGGAAGTACTGAGTCAGATTAGTTCCATTCATGCATGCACTGAATACTTATTTATTGTGGTGCTGGAGCTCTAACCCAGGGCTTTGCCGTGCTAGGCAAATGCTTTATTACTGCATCACCCAGGATCCATATTTACTGGATGTTATGTGCCAGACCTAGTTCTAGGTATTGAAGATGCAGTGGTGAATTAGATAAGCAAGCTTCATTCTTTTGTGGAATTTTCACATAATGGCACAGTGACCAGAGTAGCTACTTGGGTAGTCTGAGGCCTCCGAGCAAGGACAGTCACCTCCCTTTGCATCTGCTCCATCTGATGCAGTGAAATGAAACAGAAGACCTGAGCTGGGACACTTGGTCATCCATACGTGCTGGCACTGAGTGAGAGGTCCCCCTGACCAGTAACAACAGGTTTGACTCAAGCCAAGCAATTAGATTCTTTCCCCCAAGAATTTGAAAAATTAGCACAGAATGAGGCTTAGAGGTAGAGTGCACACTTAGCATGGCTGAGGCTCTGGTTCCCATCTCCAGTGTGTGTGCATGTACACACACACACACACACACACACACACAGCCAAAATTAGTCATGGGGAGGGGAGTTGAGAGAGTGATATTCACAGTAGGAGCCAGAGCCCACCCTATGACAGCCACAGTCATGCGCAGACCATCGTACAAGGGGGGTGGATACTATGTGTAGGCTGAGGCAAACAGCTGCCTATCTTCAAAAGAGAAAATGCAGCAACTATGTTTTAAGAAAAAGAAACCAGAGATCACTGGATCCCAGAAGGAAAGCAAAAAAGAGAACAGCAAAATGTGTTTTTTAAAAGGAGACAGTTGCTTAGCATAGGCAAGGGTGCAATCTCTAGTGTCAAAAAATAAATAAAATTAAAATTAAAAAGGAAGGAGCAGCAGCCTCTGTATCTCACAGCTTCTGGATTCAGCTCCACTTCCTGAAGACTTGTCCAATTCTTCCTTGGAAGATGTTGTCATCCACCCAATTATTCCTCTCCCCTCTACTTGCGTTGGTGTGAACATATCTGCCTGTGGGAGAGCCTGGAGTGATCCTTATGACCCCTGTGACCTTCCCCTGGGTGTGGGTGGGACCTGGGACTTGCCTCTAGTAAACAAAAGGTAGCTACGATGAGGGAGTCTCTAGATGTAATTAAGGTCCCAAATCAGCTGAGTCCCAGTTAATTAAGAGAGAGATTATTCTGATTTAATCATGAAAAATCCTTAAAAGAGACAAGGTGAGAAACTCCCTCGTGGGCTTGATGCAGTAAGCAGCCATCTGGGAAGCTCAGGTGGGAAGGAACTGCAAGCAGCCTGAGGGAGTCAAGGGCAGCCTCCAGCCAGTGGCCCGCAAAAAACAACCCTCTCATCACATGAGCCCCTAAGAAGCAACTGCTGCCAACAACCTGAGTGAGCTTGGAAGCAGATTCTTCCCACTGAGCTTCCGGGTAAAAATGCAGCCCAGCTAGGTGCAGGGATGCACACCTGTAATTCCTGCTTGGGACACTGAGGCAGGAGGATTGCAAATTCAAGACTAGCCTAGGCAATTTAGCAATTCCTTGTCTCAAGATAAAAAATAAAATGGGCTGGAGATGTAGTTCAGTGTGAAGGCTTTGGGTTCAATCCCCAGTACCACAGTAAAATAAAACAAACTTCAGCCTAGCTGGGCTTGGGGGTATAGCCCAGTGGGGGCCACTGGCCTAGCGTTCGCGATGACCTGAATTCAATCCCCAGTACTAAATAAATAAATAAAAATTTTAAAAGGCTGCATAGCCAACACTTTGGTTACAGCCTTGTGAGCAAAGGACCCTTCTCCGAGTCTCCTGGACTCCTGACCCATGGAAATTCTGTGATAATGAATGTGCACTCTTTTAACCTGCCACGTTTGTGGGTATGTTTTGGCACAGCGATAGAAAACAAATGCATTGCTTTTTCCACCACTTTGGCTAAACAAACAGGCCTAAGATTCTGGGTCAGGAGGCCTCTGTTCTGGTCACAGCTTTACAATGGTTTTCTTGGGCCGGGGATTTAGCTCAGTGGTTTCGCTGCCTGCTGCGCAAGCAAAAGGACCTGAGTTCAATCCTTGGTACCAAAAAAAAAATAAAAGAAGAAGAAGTAGCATTGACATACAGTGGTTTTCTTGAACTCCGTTTCCGCAGTGCATGTTGTTTTGGATACCAGGGTTCAAACTCAGGTCCTTGCGCTTGCCAGGCAGGCACGGTGCTGTTGAGCTACATTCCCAGCTCTGCATGCTATTTTGTGATGTGTGGGGTTTTTGTCTTTTGTTTTCATTTTTATTTTCAGACAGGATCTTGCTGTACAGGTCAGGCTGTCCTTGAACTCATTATGTAGCCCATGGTGCACTCGAACTTGCAGTTGATCCTCCTGCCCCAGCCTTCTGAGTGCTGGAATTACAGGTGTGTGCCACCATGCCCAGATGTGATGTTTTAATTCTACACCTACTTAAAACTCTACATGATGTTTTTACTTTATCCGGTCATTGTACATTTATTTTTACCCATATATTTACCCTTTCAAACCCTGCGTGTTCCTACATATTTCTCCTTCCTTTTGGCTTATTGAAAAATTCCCTTTAGTATTTCTATTTATTTATTTATTTATTTATTTATTTATTTATTTGCAAGGCTGGGAACCTTTAGTATTTCTTTTTTTTTTTTTTTTAGTATTTCTTTTAGAGTGACTCTGTGGAAAAAGAATTTTCTCAGGGTTTTTTGTTGTTTGTTTGCTTTTGGTACCAGGGACCTGCACTTGCGAAGCAGGTGATGGAGCCACCGAGCTAAATCTCTGGCCCTCTCAGGTTTTGATAGTCTAGAAATGTATTTATGCTTTTATTTCTGAGGAATATTTTCACTAGGTATAGAATTTTAGTTTAACTGTAAT
The DNA here is from genome assembly GCF_000247695.1 of Heterocephalus glaber. The sequence continues at coordinate 20,487,674 of NW_004624764.1, read as the reverse complement.
TTTCCTTTAGCACTTTAAAAATGCCACTCCATCAACTTCTGCATTTTTTTTTTTTAAAGACAAGGTCTCACTCTGTAGTTCAGCCTGGATTTGAAGTCACTGTATAGTCCAGGCTGGCCTCAAACTCACGGCAATCTTCCTGATTCAGCCTCCCTAGTGCTGGGATTACAGACATGTGCCACCATGTCCTGCTCATCTTCTGGATTTTATCATTTATGTGGAAGATAAATCATTATCATTTATCATTGTCAGTCGAGTTCAGTAGTGATTGGTTGGGCTGGGGATTTAGCTCAGTGGTTCTGCTGCCTGCCTTGAAAGTGCAAGGACACAAGTTCGATTCCCGGTACCAAAAAAAAAAAAGTGATTGCTTTTTGAGTATGTATCTTTTTGTTGGGGTACTGGGGATTGAATATAGGGCCTTTGTACTGGGCTACATCCTCAGCCCTTTTTTTATTCTTTATTTTGAGTCAGGTCTCATTAAGTTGCCCAAGATGGGCTCAAAACTGGTGATCCTCCTGCCTCAGTATCCCTGCTGAAATTACAGGAATGCAGAGCCACAGCTGGCTTGAGTGTGTGTCTTGATGACTTTCATCAGTTCTGGAAATTTTTCAATTACTCTCTCTTCAAATATTTGTTTTTTCTCATTCTCTTTTCTTTCTTTTTAGGACTCTAACCCTACATATTTAGGCCTTTTCACTGTGTCCTAAATGCCTCTTTCTCCCTTATCTATATTCTCCATTCTTTTTATTTTATCCATACTTCAGTTTGGAGATTTTATACTGAAGCTATCTTCCAGCACATTAATTCTAGAATCTGCTGTGTCCAATCTGACTTAGGCCCACCTATTGTGCTAAATCAAGTTATTGTACTTTTCTGTTCTAGGATTTTAAGCTGCATTTTGAATTTTAATTGAATTTTATTTTGTTCAGGATTGAACTCAGGGCCTTGTGCATGCTAGGCGAGTGCTCTACCATTGAGCTATAGCCCCAGCCCTAAACTGAGCTATACCCCTCACCCATGCATTCCTTATTCTTTCTTTCTTTCTATCTATCTATCTACCTACCTATCTTTGGTGTTGGGAATTGGTGTCTTTTTCTTTCTTTCTTTTTTGCATTTCTCCAGAGGCATTCCTTTTCAGAATTTCCGGGTTGGGTGGTTAATTATCACTCTACCACAATCCCAGTGCAGAATTGCTGTTCTACAGAGATCTACCCCATTCAGTTATATGAGCCAGTAAAATCTAATTTCTGTTTCAGCCAATTTTAGTCGCATTTCGTGTTACATAGGAATGAAAATTCTTAACTGATAGTGTTGAGATATCACCCTTCTTGATGTCAAGACATCAAGGTGCAGTAGCTGTTGGTGTCAAATGCAGTCATAACATCCAGAGAAGTGGGACATTGCCTGTCGTGGATCTCTTTCTATGAGGGGGGAAAAATCTTTTCTAGAATCCTCAGTTCAGAATCCCAGGCATGTATCATGTTACATGGAATGGGATGAAAATGACAAGCCAATAAAAATTTTCATTCATTCCTGATCCTGAGCAAAGACTTGTAGTGGCTCAATATGCAAATGAAATTGGTGCTCTGTCTCTAGTATAAATATGAGAAGGAGCCAGACGTGTTGGCACACACCTGTAATCCCAGCACTCTGGGATGCTGGGGGAGAAGGATCACAAATTTGAGCCTAGCCTGAGTAAGAGCAACTTACCAAGACCCTGTCTCACATTGAAAAAATAAAAAAGGTCTGAGAATGTAGCTCAGTGCAAAGGCCATGGCTTCAATCCCCAGGAGAGAAAGAGAGGCGAGAGATATATACATATATAGATAGACAGATAATCAATTCTTATTCCACTAACAAATATATTCATTTTCTATAAAGAGGTGCATGCATGCATGTGTGTGTGTGTGTGTATGTGTGTGTGTAATAGCACATATCAATCTCTTTTTCTTTTTTTTTTTTTTGTACCAGGGATCAAACTCGGGACCTTGCACTTGCAAGGCAGGCGCCGGAACCACTGAGCTAAATCCCCAGCCACATACCAATCTCTTAACATGATTTAAATTTGGGGATAGTGTCATGAATGGATGTTTTCACTTATAAAATTTTTATTAGTTTATGTTACTTTGATAATTTAGCTTTAAAAGGACTGCTTCAATCTGAAAATGGTATGCTCAGAAATAGAACTATGATTTTTTTAAAAAATAGAGCCAGAGAAGCATATGTTGGTACAAACTAGTGCCAGACCTGATCCTTTGTACATGCACTCAGGTACCAGTGGCAGCTTTGTCTCTACTGGAGATCTGGAGGCACAAGGCTATAAGCCTGATGCCATAAAATATTTATACCATCCAACCCCTTCTCTCACGCTCTCTACACTGCCTTCATATCATAAATTGTCTCCCTGTGCACATTTTCCTATAAGGAAGGAGTGTGATGGACAAGACAATGTGAGCTTGCTGGCCCTCTTGGCAGTTCCATTTCTTATCATACGTTAATATGTTGGTTCTTTAGCTCAGATAGCAGGATAGGAGCTGAGTTAGTATGATGTACTTCCAAACACCCAATAGATAGGTTCTCCCTTAATGCTGTTAAAGTCAAATTTATAAGCCTGGACTATGATGAATTTACCAAGGTAAATGTCACCCCTGATACCACTTGGCTGCTGGCTGGCCAGCCCTGATGATGCCTCTGTCTCTTCAAGCACATTTCTTTCTGATCCTGTGCTTCCTAGACACATTCATCTCACCAGCTGTCTTCGACTTTATCCCTCACTGTCTTTTCCTCTATGCCTCTCCCTCCAACTCTCTCTTTTCCTCCCACACTGCTTAACCTTCCTTTATTCTTCCTTTCCTTTTTTTCTTCTTTCATTTCTCACTTTAATTAAATATGGAGCTGAATAATAGTATATACCAGAGCTCTATGCTGAGTATTATGTTGGGCTACATACTAAAATTATTTTTTTTCAGTCAGAATGGTAGCACATGCCTGTAATTCCAGAATTCTGGGAGGTTGAGATAGGAGGATCACAAATTCAAGACCAGTCTAGGCAATTTAGTGACTTAGTGAGACCCTGTCTCAAAACAACCACAAAAACATAAAATAAAATAAAAAGGGCTGGAGTAATCTCTGTGTGAAGACCCTGGATTCAATCCACAGTAACACAAAAAAATTGCTTTTGACCTCACAATAGCTCCAAAAAGTTTTTATTCCTATTTTACTTAGGAAGAAATGGAGACTTGTAAAGGGTAGGTAGTTATGTTTTAAATTTTAAAGGTTTTCTCTGCTTAATTTTCAGTTACTAAATTAAGTGCCTTATATTTCCTTTTTCTCAGAAAATTCAATTTGAAAATATGTTTACAACCACCTTTTTACCTTTGGTTGTGATTCACTTGTGCCAGAAAAAAAATCCATCTTAGGCTGGAGAAGGAGACATGAAATGAATGAGGAAAGATACATTTTGGGGCCAGGGATTTAGCTCAGTGGTTCTGCTGCCTGCCTCGAAAGTGCAAGGTCCTGAGGCCAACCCCCAGTACCAAAAAAGGAAAGAAAGAAAGAAAGAAAGAAAGAAAGAAAGAAAGAAAGAAAGAAAGAAAGAAAGAAAGAAAGAAAAAGATTTTTGTGGTACTAGGGATTGAACCCACAGCCTTTGCACTCAGCTACATCTCCAGCCCTTTTAAAAATTTTTTTTTAGAGCTGAGTAGGGTGACACACACCTGTAAACCAAGTTCTCAGGAGGTTGAGGCAGGAGTGGCCAAGAGTTTGAGGCCAGCCTGGGCTACCTAGTGAGTTCAAGGTCAGCCTGAAATACATAGAGAGACCCTGTCTAATTAATTAAGTTGCCCAAGCTAGGCAATTGAATTTGTGATTCTCCTGCCTCTGCCTCTCAGAATGCTTGGATTTCAAGTGAGCACTACACCCACCTCAAAAAATTTCCTTTTTTAGGACAGGGTCTTGCTCTGTAGTTATGCTGCTCTGATACTCCCTATGTAGCCTGAGCTGACCTCAAACTCTCAATCCTCCTTCATCAGTCTTCTGAGTGCTAGGATTGCAAGTGTAAGCCACCATGTCTGGCTGGAAAGAGACACATTGAAGAGGTATCTTTGAGTAATATAGCTCCTTTCTGCTCTTGCCCTGCCCTGTCCTCTTTGCTGAGAGCAGGATTTCACCCTGATTTCTCTGGTGCAGTCTTAGTCTTCCCCCCATGGAGCACATGACCTCTGCCTCACAAGGCTGAACACACTTTCTGCATTTATGAAAAATAAAGAAATCAATTTTCCAACACCTGTATTTGTAAACTTTCAGCAACTGTGAGATGAAGGTTGTGGTAAAGTTGGGTCTGTCCTCTGAAAGTCCAATTTTAATTGCTTTTGGTGTTGAATTAGGCTGCTCAGCCCCAACAGGTATTTGCCTATGATCCAAGAAGATGGTGAGGCAGAAGTAGAGAGAAAACTCCTTCCATATTGCTCCCATGGCGGTCTGGAAGAGCAGAAGAAACAAACAGGCTGTCTCTGGATGTGTTTGAGTCTCCTCCACGCTTGGTCCAGGGTGTGGAGGGTGCTTAGCTCCTGGAGACACCTATCATAATCACAAGATCTTGGTTCTAGGCTAAAGGAGTAGCGGACGAATCCTGGGCTGAAGGTCAGGGTGCAACAGTAGAGGTCCAGGCCCTGATGATTCAGCACCATGGGCAGAAACCAGACAAATGGCGGAGGTGGGGAGGGGCGTTCAGCACCACAACCAGTAGCTCCTCCCTGCTCTCACCCCAACTCTGCTCCTGCTCATAGCTGTTCCGAGAAGGGCCCTAACTTATTATTATTGGTTGCCTGGCCTCCAGCACTTAAAGGTCGCGATAAATGATGGCTTCTTTTCCTTCTAAAGCCCTCCAGAATTTCTTCACTGAGTTGTCTGTTCTTGCAGCCTTCTGGTAGAGTATGGCCCACAGTCCACTTTGGAGCAATTTTTATTAAGACATGTCTGATTTACGTATATCTGCATACACTAGGGTTTCTCCGTTCTAGTTCTAATATAAATGAATTGCTCAAAGGAAGCAAGAGAAGGATTATTTTACTCCTTTTATTCCTCTTGCTTTTCCCTATTCCTAGGATTTCAGTTTGGCATTTTCTCCACATGGCTCCAACCAGACTCCCTACAGCCAGGGGTTTGTTGAGAACATCCTATATAGCTCTCTCCAGTTAATTTCCCCCATCTGTTTGTCTTCTGAAAGATCCTTGCAAGGCTCAGAGGGAGTCTGCATTTTGTTTTTGCATGTAAGGTCAGAACCTTTGGGCTGGAGTCCCTGGAGCTGCCACGACTGGCGCCTTAGAGACTGCTAAGGAGATGGAACCCAGTTTTGAAGAGAGGAGAGAGGGATGGTGCAGTGAGGACTCATTCTGAAATGAAAGGAGTCCTGGGTCTCTGAGCAGCTTCTAAAAATACCATCTCCCAGCGCTGGGGGCAGGGGGAGGGGAAATCGAGCGTGAGGAGAATGAAGATTGGAAGGAGGTGGGGGCGCAGGAACACTTTTTCAGGTAGATTTTATTTCAGAGGCCCTGCCTGGATCCAGGAATCGCTCAGGTGCCACACCCCCTTCTGCCGCCTCAGCAGGCTTCTGCCTCCCTTGGTGTTCGAGCCCCGCCCCCCATATGACCTTTCTTTCTAGGAGCAAAGGAGACCAATTCCTCCCACCTATTCCTCCTATCGCTGCATACGGTCCGATAAGTATGTCTCAGTATGTATGTCTGTGCACATTCTACACACATGCACACGCACACACGTGCACACACGCACACACAGAAATGAAAACGTCTTGTAAATTGCTAATGATCTGGGAAGCCAGGAATTCTCCTTGCACTGTGTGCCAGAGAGGTATAAAATGTGGCAAAGACGGGACGCTTCACTCCTCAGGTATCCTCGGCACAAAGCGTGGCACCCAGGAAGTGTTGTTCGGAGGCGAGAGGAGTACATATATGCAAAATGACACAGACACTCGGCCCTCAAAGGCCAAGAGGATGCAGGACTCCCAGATCTCTGGAAGCCTCTCCTGCTATTACAGTGTCCAAAGGGAAAGGGGGTGGGGTGGGTCCCCCCACATGAGAGCTCTGAAAAACCACGAAGTGGGTGGAGCTTTCTCCTCTCAAGTTCAGCTAGATGGTGAAGCTCAATAGCTGCCACTTCCTTCATCCTAAACAGCCCCAGCCCTTCCTATCACCAAACGGTTAAACCTTTGGCTTGCGTATAAATGACCTTCACTAAATAGAGGTCATGTCCCACGTTTTCTTGAGGCTTCTCCAGCGCTGCGGCTGAACTGTCTGGGAGGACGGCTCCGCCTCCCTTGCAGATGCCTCGGATTCCTGGCTGCTGCGCTTCTTGCCGGGCTCCTGGAGTGGGCAGAGTGGGGTACTCAGAGGGGGACCGCAGCCTGAACAGACTGAGGACAGAGGTGGTCGCGGGGTGTGCTGGTGTTTTGACAGTAGCAGCAAGACCCCAAAGAACCGATGGTTCTGCAAATCTCCAGCGCCCTATCGCAGCTTCCACATGTTTTCCCAGCCTCGGTAGCTCTGCTAGTAGGGTGGGTTCCTGTCTCCCACTTGGCTGTCTTTTTTGAGCAGTCCTGCGGTCTGGCTTGGCCCCTCCCTCCCTCCCTAGTGTGTGTGTGTGTGTGTGTGTGTGTGTGTGTGTGTGAGAGAGAGAGAGAGAGAGAGAGAGAGAGAGAGAGAGAGAGAGAGAGAGAGAGGGAGAGAGAGAGAGAGAGAAATGAGATCAAGCCAATAGACATCAGTTACCACAACCCAGGAAGAAGCTGAGGCTGGGAGGGTAGAGATCCCAGAGCTTAGGGTCAGGGCATCAGGCTTGGAAATCCCCGCAAGTCCTGGGAGCAAGAGGCTCCGGGGCTGGCTGAGAGGCTGCAAGAGTCGCTGCTTCCCAGCGGGCCGCCCCTTCTTAAACCACGCCCACCTTGCCTACTTCTGAGGAATGAGGGGCTAATGTTTAACGCTGTGTACCGCCGACGCCAGCTCTTCGCGCTCCCCAGCAGCCCCGCTCCAGCTCAGGGGGTCCCCACCCCCACGGCTTGGAGATCCTCGGGACCCTTCTTTCCCTCTCCAGTTGTGTGTTCCCCCTCTGGCCTATGAAACTCCACCTCCCCACCCTCTGCTGGCCCGGATTGGTGGAGCTCACGCAGCGATGCCTCGTGATTGGTCCCCATAGATGATGGTGACCAGCGAGGCCCCGCCCCACCCCGCGCTGGGGTCTGGGGGCGCTGCTCGGCGGTGCTGGGCTGGCGCGCCTTGAGCCGCCGCCGCACTGACAGCTCCGTCTGCGGACCATGGAGACCGGCGCCGGCCTGCACCCGCTGCGCCTGCTCGTCTGCCTGATGCCGCTCTGTCTCTCGCTGCTTTTGGGACGCGGGCGGCCCGGGACCGCCGAGGAAGGTAGAGACTGGTGGCTATGCTGGGAGCCTGGGATGTTAGCAGATTCGGGGCCAGGGACGGGGGTGCTGGTAGGAGTCGTTGGGGAAACTAGAGTCTGTTTGGGGTCTGAAGCAAGCGGGGAGCAGGCGGCAAAGAACAAGAGAGAGCGCAAAAAGGTGGCTAAGCAATGGGAAGACAGGGGCATTGAGGATCGTGGGGCTGGAGACCTCGGAGGGTCGGGAAGAAAGAGACCAAGGAACCGCGGGAGCCAGGGGCCGGTGAGACGGACAGGCTGAGTGATTGGAGGTGGAAGCTGTGGGGGCGGGGAGAGGCAGAGAGCAGAGGAGACGAGATGCGGAGATGAGGTCGGAATAAGAGGAGAGAGGATGGATCCCGAACAGCGGGGGCTCGGGGACCACTGCGTGGCTGAATGCTGGCCCCGGTGGCGGTGCAGCCCCAAGGCTGCTCGTGGAGCTGTCCGCAGTGCTGAATCCGGCGTGTGGTCAATCTGGTGCGGACCGCGTTGCCGGGTTGGGGGCTGTAGCAGAGCCCGCGTCTTGCCTCTGATTCTGCATTTGGGGGAGCTATAGGCTCAGCTAAATCCAGAGGCGTCATAGCCAGGTGTAGAATCCTGAGGAGCTGGAATCAGGCACTGACCACAGGCTTGGTCCCACTGCTGGATAGCCGATGTCTTCCAATATGTATTTCCCTTGTGCTGTCACTTGTGTGAAATCAGCACTCTGTCAGCGATCCTGCCCACCATCGCGGATGTCTATGGAGCCAACCCCTCTTGGAGACCCTTACCTCAGCGATCCACCCTCTTCTTTAAGCTCTAGATGAGTAATCCTCCAAGATTTTGGGATGGTCTGGCTTCCTGTCTGCAGGCTGCTGGCTCTGCTGTCCAAACCTGTGCCTCTCAGTGACCAATGCTGAGAAAATGCAGACTGCTGGTCCAACACAGCCCTAGGGAATAAAGTGGCTCCAAGCTTCTCTCGTGTGGATTATGCATAAAAGGACCCCTGATATTCTTTCAGTGGCAGTAGAGATGACAATCCCTGGGAAAGGGGCTGGTTGAGGAGATGGGAGATTTTTATTTCCCCTGCTGCCAGTAGGATCTCACCACTTGGCTTCCCCCAGAGGCCCTGGGAGTCAAGGAGGAAGGTTTAAGTCTCCCCTACACCGGGTGACCAGCCTTCAGAAGAGCCTTGGAGTCTGAGTGGATTTGGGGGTGTACACAGGAATCCCCTGTTACACTCGTTTTCTCTCTGTAGTGAACACTTAGCTGTAATTCAGAGAACAGGGAAGGGTGGGGAGGGTCACTGTCTGGCACTGGGGCATTTGCCATGGATTCTGTGGAAGGCTGAATAATGACCCCTCCCCAACAATGTCCACTTCCTAATCCCCCAAACCTGTGAGCGCTACTGTAAGTGGCAAAAAAGGGAACTTTGCAGGTGTGATTAAGGATTCTGGGATGGAGAGATGATCCTGGATTATTTGGATGGCTCCAACTTCATCACAATGCAATGGCCCTTATATGAGGGGTGCAGGAGGAGTCTGAGTCCAAGGGGAAGGGGTGTGATGACACAAGCACTGGTTGAAGTGATGCACTTTGAAGGTGGAGGAGGGGCCATAAGCCAAAGAACACAGGTGGCCACTAGAAGCTGAAGAATGCAAGAAATGGATTCTCCTCTCATAGCCTCCCAAGAAATCTGTCCTGCTGACCCTGACACAGTGAAACTGATATGAGGCATCAGACCTCCAGAACTGTAAGAGAAAAAAAACCATGTTGTTTTAAGACCCTGGTTTGTGGTAATTTGTTACAGTAGCCCCAGGAAACTATATAGACTCTTTTCCTAATTATTGTGGCTTCATCTTTCTGGACTCGAGCTATTCACACCCTCTTTACAGGGATTTATCCAGTGGAAAACATTTGTATGTATGCTTTGCCACATTCTATATCCCCTTGGTTAGCAAATTTACAGAGAATTCAGAAAAAGATCCTACCCTCCTAAACTGACCTTTTCCCTTTCTGACATCTCTGTTCTCTAGTCATTCTCCTGGATTCCAAAGCCTCCCAGGCTGAGCTGGGCTGGATTGCACTGCCAAGTAATGGGGTAGGTATAAAATTCTCTTTCCCTGCCCCAGGGATCTTCTTGTAGTCTAAGACTCAGTCCCTTTAGCTCTCTGTGGTCACATCAAATCACAATGCATCTCAAGAGGTGTGGTCTACAGCAGTTCTGGTGTCAAGCCACAGTGGCCTATTAAAAGACGCTGAGTAGACAGACAGACACATAGATTGATGATAGTTGGATAGATACATAGATAGATTGAAACTAGCTGTGTGCAGGAACAGATATGTGACATCTAGATGGGGCTACTCTGGACAGTGCCTTGCACACAGTAGATACTCCAAGTAGTGTTGTCTGGTGACTGACAGAGGAAGCGAGTCTTGGGTGTCCTGGGTCTTGGAAGGTGGGATGGGCGTGAAGAAGCGTGGGTTATAACCGCAGCTCAGTGGAGTGCAAAGGGGACTGTGTGGAGAGTTAAGAGACTCCAGGAACCATTTCTAACTCTGCACTAACTCAGTGTGTGCACTTGGTCAATTCACTCTCACTGCCCAACCTCAGTTTCCCATCCATAAAAATAAAGATTAGTGCTTGCTTCAACAGCACATACACTAAAATTCGGATCACACAGAGAAGACGAGCATGGTCCTGATCAGGAATGACATCAAGTTCGTAAGTCATCCTATGTTAAAAAAGAAAAAAAAGGATCGTTTGCTTCCAAAGTTTCTTCCAGGTCTACATTTTGGGTGTTTAGAGTAGTGAGAGGGGAGACAGGAGAGGATGAAATGGCAGAGAAGGGGCCAGGGCTTGACCTCCCTCTTCATTCTTTGTCCCAGTGGGAGGAGATCAGCGGCGTGGACGAACACGACCGTCCCATCCGCACATACCAAGTGTGCAACGTGCTGGAGCCCAACCAGGACAACTGGTTGCAGACGGGTTGGATCAGCCGCGGGCGTGGGCAGCGCATCTTCGTGGAGCTGCAGTTCACACTTCGCGACTGTAGCAGCATCCCTGGAGCTACAGGGACCTGCAAGGAGACCTTCAACGTCTACTACCTGGAAACTGAGGCTGACCTGGGCCGCGGGCGGCTCCGCCTGGGAGGTAACCGACCCCGCAAGATTGACACAATTGCAGCGGACGAGAGCTTCACTCAGGGAGACCTGGGTGAACGTAAGATGAAGCTGAACACAGAGGTGCGTGAGATTGGCCCGCTCAGCCGGCGGGGTTTCCACCTGGCCTTCCAGGACGTGGGCGCATGCGTGGCATTGGTCTCTGTGCGTGTCTACTACAAGCAGTGCCGCGCCACCGTGCGGGGCCTGGCGGTGTTCCCAGCCACCGCGGCCGAGAGCGCTTTCTCTACACTGGTGGAAGTGGCTGGGACGTGCGTGGCACACTCGGAAGGGGACCCTGGCAGCCCTCCGCGCATGCACTGTGGCGCCGATGGCGAGTGGCTGGTGCCTGTGGGCCGCTGCAGCTGCAGTGCGGGATTCCAGGAGCGTGGTGACATCTGTGAAGGTATCTGGCTGACTGGGAGGTGTGGGGTGGGAGTATAGTGCCCAGGTGGTGGTTGGGAGATGCCAAGACAGAGAGGAATGGAGAAGCCATGGGCTCGGGAGCTGAGGGTCGTGATCTCTTGTGGAACTTCTAGTGGACCCAATTTGTGAACTTACTAAGAGGTGAGTTTGACTCCACACGAGGAGGCTCTAGAAACCTACATTTCAGGCTCTGTCATAGGCAGCTCACACAGGCCTTCTCATTTATTCACATGGCAAACAAGTAAGCCATCATTATCCTCATTTCACAGAAAACACCCTCAAAGAGATCAATACTTCACTTGCAAAGTTAAGAGATGGAGAGCCAGGATTTGAATGCAGTTTTGCTCAGCTTTCAGGTTCTACCACACCATGCCACCTTTCCTACAGATAGGAAAGAACTCTATAGCAGCCCAAGCTTTGGGCTAGCATTATAGGGAGTGAGCTCCCCATCACATGCAGCCACTGACCATACACTGTACAAGTCAGAGGCTGGCTGGGGCCATTCTTTTTGTTGTTGTTGTTGTTGTTGTTCCACCGGGGCTCGAACTCAGGACCTTGCACTTTCGAGGCAGGCAGTGGGCTGGGGGCATTCTTGAGCTCAAGGAAAAGTAGGAGGTTGCAGCAGATGACTACTACACTCCCACTCAACTGTCTGAATTAGAATCATTGTGTCTTGGAGGGGCGTCCTCCATGATAGGTTTCTGATGGGCTCTTTCATTGAGGACATTAGGAACAGATCTCTCCTCTCCCCTCTCTGCAGCTTTGGAAGCAGAGCATCAGGACGGGGTTATGAATACATCCCTTTAATGTAGGAAGATCAAGGAATGCATTTTCTAAACCAGGTCCTTTTTTGTGCCCAAGACAACAGAAATGAATTAGACATAGTCCCAGCTCTTGAGACACTCACATATAGAAGGAGAAAGGCAAAGATTTTTTAAAACATCACACAGGGGTGATACATGATATAACAGAGGGATACAGAGTGGTGGGAAGGCAGAGGAGGAAGAGACTAAACTTGCTGTCATTCCTTTGTTCAACCATCCATTCAGTAGGGATTGAGAACCTACTGAGTGCATTAATTCGGGTCTCATGTGTATGTAGATGAATGCCAATGTCTATCCCTGGGGGAAATTGTGCTTTGGTGATCAACTCAGAGTCAAGAGCCTTCCCGAGCTCTCCAGGATCTTGTTCTGCACTCTACACTTGTTCTGCACTCACTGCAACCTCTGTTTCTATACTTACCCCCATGGTATACCATGATCTACTTATGTGAATTTCCTCTGCTAGACTAGAAACCTCTTGAGCCCAGGCACTGAGTGCTATTAGTCTCAGCAGCCCCAGCATCCATAGCAGGATATGATATAGGGTAGGTGTTAAGTGGGAATGCACTGGGCGAACAAGTGGTTACCATAGGTTTTGATAGATGTCCAAATGCATGGAGAGGGAGAACCCAATTCTAAGGATGAAGAGTTTCCCAGAGAAAGTGAGAAGGCCTTTATTCCAGGCAGCTGAGAGCATTCTGGGCTTAGGGATTGTGTGCAAAAGCATGGTAGCAGGAAGGTAGCATGGTTGGTGTTATGTAAGTCAGTGCGGTCAGAGGAGAGGGCATGCGAGGGTGTGAGAACTGATGAGCTGGAGAGAGGCCAGGGCAAATCATGAAGGGACCATGGATGTTGTGAAAAATAGCTCAAGCTTTATACTTTGGACCAGTGAGTAATCTAACATGTTCAGATTTATGATTTCAAAAGACCACTCGAGCTGCAATAGCAAAGAAAGGACTGGAAAGGATTAGAGGCCAGAAGATGAGGAAGAGAGATAGTGCAGTAGTCCAGAAGAAAAAGTATGGGCTCTTGGACTAAGGTGGTAGCGGAGATCCTTGAGAGCCGAGGATGGATGTGATCAGAAGATAGCACCCAAAGCACTTAATGACCACATGACACAGGAGATAGGAGCCTCTGTGACTCCTATGATTCTGGGGAATGAATGGACAGAGGGATCATCCACTGGGTACAGAACACAGGTGCTGTGGATTGGCACGTGCATTAACGGGAGAGGTTGCTAGAAAGTGGGACTGCAGCTCAGAACACAGATACTACTCAAAGCTGTGAGTGTGGCCAGGATAAGCCAGGGGACTCATGGGTAAGAAGCAAGATGGCCAATAATTTAGACTCGCAGAGGAGCAATATTTAAGGAGAAGTGGCAAGAACCAGAGCCTATTAGAAAGACTGAGGAGTAGTGAGATGCCAGGACAGCCAGGAGCGGGTCTAAGAAATCCAAGGAAGATGGTGGCATTTGGGAGGAGCAGCCTACAGTGTGGGTGAACAGTCAGGTAAGTCAGGGATCAGACAACGTCCACTTGGTGGCCTTGGTGAGAGCAGTTTTGGCTGAGTGGAGAGACCACTTTACAATAGGCTGAGAGTGAAGGACAGGGATGGCCTGGAGTCAGCGAATCTAGAAGCTTGGACTTGAAGGGGGAGAAGAAGAGGTGGCATCTTCAGGAAGTCATTAGGGGGAGAGAGAGGAGAGAGAGAGAGAGAGAGAAACACCTGTCATTTGAATTGACAGAGGACTCTTACTGTAGATGGGAGAGACTTGTTTGTATGCTGACGGGAACGAGCCAGTGGGGTACCAAGAGTGTGGGAGGTGGGAGTGGACAGCTCCAGGGGGAAGGAGTCTTTTGTTACTGACCCATGTTAGTTAGAATTACTGGCGCATATTGCTAACAAAAAAGTAGGTCAACTTTTTTATTTTTTAAGTAGGTCAACTTTTAGCATTTACTTATTTAATTAGTTGATTACTGTACTGGGGATTGAACCCATGACCTCTGCACTGAGCTACATCCCAAGCTTTTAAAAATTATTTTTATTTTGAGACAGAGTCTTGGTAAGTCATTAAATTGCCTAGGCTGGGCTTGAACTTGAAATCCTTGTGCCTCAGTCTCCTAGAGTGCTAGGATTACAGGTTTGTGCCATTATGCCCAGCTGGTCATATTTGTGATTGTTTAAAAATATTCTCTAGTCCATGTCTTTATTGTCTACACCAGAAATGGACCACTGGAAAGAGCCCACAGGGGAGCAGCAGTGTGAGAGCCAGCAGGGGGCATGACTGATGGGATGTAGTCTTTTTCTTTGGTGGTATTGGGAATTGATCCCAGGGCTTTTGCACTGCAGACTTTAAGACAGGGGTCCAGAGTAGAATGGAGGGGCTAGTCTTCAACAGGAGCTGGCTCATCCCCTCCTCTAGGACTGAAAATGAGGAGAGAGATGAGAGTGGATGAAGATGTCTGTGGGTTTTGATGGCCAGATGTTGAGGGAATTACCAACTGATGGGTTCTCTTTTCCCTTGAGCTGGGAAGGAGGACATCTGTACCAGTGGACAGTCAGATGCTTCTCTCTTTTGTTCAGACATGTAGCAAAGAACAGTGGCTGGCTCATGGTAGATGATAAAATTTTGAATGAGCCAGGGGGTAGGGAAGAAGGTTTGGATCCACACTCTAGGAAAACTCATGCATGCAAGCAAGCAAGGATGCACGCACGTGTGCACACACACACACACAGGAATCCAAGTCCACTTCTAGATTGTGCCAAGCTCCCTTCCCTTGGGCTGAGACCAGACAAAAGCCACTTGTAAGGGCATCATCTCTGCCCTGGGGAATGAGGAGCTGGGGATAATGCCAGGGAAAGCGTCACATGGGAGGTGCTACCTGAACTGGGGTCCAGAGAAGTATGCAACTAGATTATAGGGAGGAAAGGGGTATAAGATGTTACAGGGAAAGACCCAGAGGTGTGAAAAAGGGCTCACCGTGGCATGGGTAGGGTGACTGTCAGTGGAAGATGTTAGGGAGTTTTAGGAAGAGACATGGAGTGGTCAGATGTGTATTTAGCAAGCCCAGGCCTTCTGAGTATCTTCTGCAGCTAAGTACAGACTCCTCTCAAGAGGTCGGTGGATGTGGAGGAGAGAGTGTGAAGATGTTCTTTTCTTTTTGGTTTCTCTGTTTACTGACCCTGACTCTTGACCCCCTTCTTCTGGCCATTAGAGGAATTAGTGAAAAAAATCAGCGTTCCCCTTTAGGGGAAAACCCTTGCGTATGACTTGTATCTTCAGATATTTGTGGGGCTTCCCCGGAGTCAGGGCCCCCCAGGTATATATTCTCTGAGGTTCTGCAGGGTATATTGAGCTCCCGCCAGGGGTTGGCATGAGGGGGATTACGGACAGGGAGGCTAGTTTGGGCTCCTCTTAAGAAGCACTTTTTAACTGCCATGATCTACAAAAGTAGCCTCTGAAGGGGGTGGCTCCCCATTCTTTGGAACATGTGCAAGGACCATGGTTCTGCTGCTCAGAAAACTGCCAGAGGACCAGGCCAATGGGAGCTGAACTAGATGACCTCTGAAATTCTGACTCTGACCTTGAGCAAGAGAGGCAGGTGCTGATTTTCAGGAATCCCTTTCTGAGTCTGCTCTTCAGCACATGCCTCTTTAAACAGAGCCTCTGGGGCAGAGATAAGTGTGCTGCCTCTGATGGGACCACACAGATGGGACCACACAGAGAGCAAGCTCCTTTACACACAGGGCTGAGCCCCTCCAGCGTTGCTACCACAATGTCCTGTAACCTTGCACACAGGGTCACCTTCCCCAAGCCTACCCTGGCCCTTGCCCTCTCCACAGCATGGGTGGGCAGGCTGTTGTTAGTATCCCATTTAACTAAGTCCAGAGAGGCACAAGGCATATCCTGGCTAACAGTGTACAATCCAGGCCTTCTGAGTCCCAGCCTCAGTGGTAGCTAGGCCCACGACTTATCATCGAGGCAGTAACTTCCAAAGGCTTCTGGGCAGCAGCACAACGCCCCCCCGCCCCAGCTATGCTGCCTGGAACTCTGGGCAATCTGGGTCCTCCAAGTGTAAGCCCAGAAGACAATGGGCATCCTCAGGCCCTCCCTCTCTTGAAGATGTTTCTTCCCAAGGCTTTGTGCATCCCTGCTGCTGTGCTAGGTCTTCATGGAGCTGAACAGCAGCTGCCTTCAATCACCAGCTAAACTAGAGGGGATGCCAGGGAGCAAGGTGAGGCCCAGCCCAGCTCAGAGAGGAGGGGCCAGGAGCCACCACATCCCTCTTCCCTCCCTGGTCCAGCTGGACAGAAATTTTTTTAAAGTGGGTGTTTTTTCATTTCCATGTCAGGCCAGTGAGAGAGGAACAGTAATTACCACCATTATTGCATAAGAGCTGTCTGTACAGGGCTCATGTTTTATCGCAGTTGTGTTTTGTCTCTGTGTCCTCCCACAAACCTGGCAAGGCTGAGACAGGACAACTGACAAACCCAAAGCCACACAGCAAATGACAGGTGCAATCCTGGTCATTCAGCTATTAAAAAGAAAAGCAGTGCTGTTAGCATCTGTACTCTGGGTGATGTGCGGAAGGAAGAGAAGCAACTGAGCAGGTGTCAAGACTAGGGTCTGACATACGGTCCAGGGAACTGTCAAAGTCCCTCTCCTCTCTCCACCCACCTCCACCTACCTGGCTCCACTTCCAAACGAGAGACCAGGGTGTGAGTTGAGAATTTATGATGGTGGTGGGAGCCTGAGCTTTGACAATGTTTGTGTGTGTCAGCATCTGTGGGAGTGGGGAGCGTGGGTGTGTGTCTGTCCTTGGGGCTCTGTCTTCATTCTTTTCTTCATGCCAGGACCACACTGTTCAGTTCAGCTTGTTTTCCTCCAGGAAGTCATGTGCTATGGCCTCTTAAAGGGCGGGCTGGGTTGGGCTTCTGGTAGCTGTGGGGCATTGGGCAATTTAAACTCAATAGCATTAGTCTCTTCATTTTTAGTGCATGTACTGGGAAGTGAGCACAGTCTCTTCATTAAAAAAATAAATAAATAAATAAATAAATGGGGGCTGGGGATTTAGCTCAGTGGTTCCGCTGCCTGCCCCGTAAGCACAAGAACCCGAGTTCGATCCCCGGTGCCAAAAAACCCCCAGAAAACCACAACCAAACAAAAAAACGGGGTGATGCTGGGCCTGCTGGAGAACGCCTGTAATCCCATCACTCGGGAGGCTGAGGCATGAGTTCAAGGCTAGCCTGGGCTATATATATAAAATGAGTTCAAGACCAGCCAGCTGAACTATATAGCGAGACCCCGTCTCAACAAACAAATACAAATGGGGTGAAGTCCTGCCTCACAGGTTGCCTTGAGGACCAAAAGGATGATGCGTGAGGACCGAGGGGTGGCGCTGCAGGGCTGAGTCCCCGACTTTCCCGATCACAGTCCCGGGAGATAACCCCCACCCTGATGAGCACGGACAGGAAAGCGGGAGACAGGCTGCGGAGGAACCCCCTCCTCACCGGCCTCTCCCCGCAGCCTGTCCCCCAGGGTTTTACAAGGTGTCCCCGCGCCGACCCCTCTGCTCGCCGTGCCCGGAGCACAGCCGGGCCCTGGAAAACGCCTCCACGTTCTGCGTGTGCCAGGACAGCTACGCGCGCTCGCCCGCCGACCCGCCCTCGGCCTCCTGCACCCGTGAGTGCCCCTCCCGGCTGCACCGCGGGGATGGGGGGCGGCCCTGGGGAGGACTGGGGCTCGGCGGGGTGAGGGGGGCCGGAATGCCGGGGGCAGGGCAGGGAGGACAGCCTGGGGCGGGGATGGAAGAACCGGACCGCAGGGCCAGTGTAGACGGAGGGACAGAGTCAGGAGCCCGGGCGATCTGGGCCCTCTCCAGCTCAGCGCCACACCTCCCGCTCAGCGCCACACCTCCCGCGAGCCTGGAGGGGCCCCGCCCCCGCCCCCGCCCCCGCCTGCTGAGCGCCCCCCGCTCCCCCAGGGCCGCCGTCTGCGCCCCGGGACCTGCAGTACAGCCTGAGCCGCTCCCCGCTGGCGCTACGGCTGCGCTGGCTGCCCCCGGCCGACTCGGGCGGCCGCTCCGACGTCACCTACTCGCTGCTGTGCCTGCACTGCGGCCGCGAGGGCCCGGCGGGCGCGTGCGAGCCGTGCGGGCCGCGAGTGGCCTTCGTGCCGCGCCAGGCCGGGCTGCGGGAACGCGCCGCCACGCTGCTGCACCTGCGGCCCGGCGCGAGCTACACCGTGCGCGTGGCCGCGCTCAACGGCGTCTCCGGCCCGGCGGCCGCCGCGGGAGCCACCTACGCGCAGGTCACCGTCTCCACCGGGCCCGGGGGTAAGGCCAGGCCGCGCCGCGCCCCTGCGTCGCCCCATCCTGCCCCCGTCCCCTGCGGCCACCCCAGATGGACCACAGTGTGTGCCAGGGTGGAAGGGACCACGAGTCGTCTGGTCCCGGGGACCCCCACCGAGGCCCGCAGCTCCCTAAGTCCCCAGGAAGGGCTTAAGGGTGCCTGCGACTTGCCAGGAGGCCAAAGAGGATGTGAGCGTGTGAGCATTTCAGTGAGTCTGCGGGAGCCACTTGGCACCCGCTTTCCCCTGGACACGTCGCAAAACGCCGCTGTGCTACACTCGGCCCTGCAGTTCACCTGGGGAAAAGAGGTGGAAAGTCTCTTTTCCTTTTCCTTAAACACACACACACACACACACACGCACGCACGCACGCACACGCACGCCGAATCCTAGTTCCTTTCCTACTGTCTCAGAAAAAGGAATCCCATCCTGTGTCTCCCTCCTCCACCCCTCCGCCTCTGCAAGGGGGTGGGGGTGCTGCCGGGGCCACTGTGTCCCGGGCCTGGCAAAGGGCAGCGAAGTGGGCGGGGTCCGACTGCACGGGGTGGAATCCCACCGGCCAGCACATTTCTGAGTCTGGAATTGAGGCGAAGAAATGAAGGCCTGCCACCTTTTGTACTACACCCTCCTCATTCTTGACATTTAGTTTTGATTTGTCTCCCAGCTGGGGCACGCTTTCAAGTGATCCCTCAGGCGTCCTTTGCAGGAAAGATGAGTGAGTGGTGTGGTTTCCGAGTTTTTTTTCTGTCTGAAGAGAAGTGATTGCTCTGTGACCCCACTTCTCTGTCTTCTGGCCCTTGTTTTGCCAGCAAATTCTGAGGCTAGGGTTTCATTATGTTTTAAGTAACGTGAGTGTGCCCGTGTGCACACGCGCACACACACTGATGTTTGATTTCTTAACCCGCTGATGAAAATTAATTAACCAATATGGATTTCTTTTCGTTGCATTTGCCTGGGACACAGTAAACCTTTTGATCTACACACTTTCTCCTCCCACCCCACCTTGGAAAGTTTTCTTCAGTTACTGCTTTGACTAGAAGTCCTGATCGCTCCGGTCTATCTCTTAAGACTATTGCCAAGCCTTAGGCTGTACAAGCATTTTCTGATTCTCAATTCTTTTCACTTCCTTTATCGTTTTTAGTTCTTAATCCATTTCCTCTGCCTTTTGAGAGAGATTTCCTAGTCTGCCTGGTTTTCTGCAACAACGGTTCTGTTCTTTATCATCTCTGTTGTGATTTAACCTTTGCTATTGCATTTTCATTTAAAAAAATTAAATATAGGGCAGGGTGTAGTTCCACATGCCCGAAATCCCAACACTGGGGAACTCAGGCAGGAGGATCACCGAGATTGAGGCCAGCCTGGATCAGGGTCAGCCTGAACTGGATATGAGACCTTGTCACAAACAAACAAACAAAAATTCCCAGTATAAAAAGAGTAACCATAATCCTATTACCCAGGCATAAACAACTATCATTATCTTAAGGTATTTACTTTGCAGAATTTTTTCTATCTCTGTATCCATATCTATAACCATCTACTATAAAATCTCTTTTCTAATATATATAATACTGAAACCATCCGGGTTTTTTTTGGAACCGGTATCGAACTCGGTCCTTGCACTTGCGCAGCAGGCATCGAAACCACTGAGCCAAATCCCCGGGCCCCCCGGTTCTTTTGATATAGGTGAAAATACTCTTCCATTTTTATTTATTTATTTATTTACTTATTTACTTATTTATTTTTGGCACCAGGGATCGAACTCCGGTCCTTGCCCTTGCGAGGCAGGTGGCAAAACCACTGAGCTAAATCCCCGGCCCTCCGTTTTTATTTTATTAATAAAAATACTAAGTTCCTAATAGAGCATTGTGGGACATACTTGGGAAGCTGAAGCAAGAGGGTCCCTTGAGCCCAGGAATTTGAGGTCATCCTGGGCAGCACAGTGAGACCCCCATCTCAAAAACAAAAACAAAACAACCAAAACACTAAGCTTCTGTTGACTGAGTGCTGCTCTGTGTTTGGCACTGTGCAGTATGATTTTCTACATTAATTCATTGAAATGGGATTACATTAATCTTTCAAACGATGAAACTGAGGTTGGAGAAGCCAAGAGAGACCAGTCACTGAACCCAAGCGTGTCTGCCACCGAAGCCCTGTGCTTAAACCCTAGGCCACATGACGCTTCTGCTTTTTCCTGAACCTTTTTTTCAAAGATCTAGAATGGATATGAATTTTATAAAAGGCCTCTTAAGCGTCTTTAAGATGACCTCTTGTTTTTCTCCTTTGACCTGATGGTATGAGGCATCCATCCAGATTCCAGAATGAACTCTCTGCATCCCTGGGCTATATCCTACTGGGCATGAGTATTTGTTTTACTAGCTTGCTGAATTAATTTGCTCATATTTTAAGATTTCTTCCATCTACATTTATAATCTTTGATGGTTTTCTAACTTATTAGAAATATATATATATATATATATTTGAAGTGTTGAGGTTGAACCCAGGGCCCCATATACTCTAGGGAAGTGTTCTATCAATGAGCTACAGCCTCAGCCCAATAAATGTATATTTTAAAACTTTTCAGGCAGGCGTGGTGCCACACACCTATAATCCCAGAACTGAGGAGGCTGAGGAAGGAGGATCGCTGTGAGTTCAAGGCCAGCCTGGACCGCATAGTGAAACCCTGTCTCAAAACAACAACAGCAACAACAACAAAACATTTTTTTCTTAGTATGTGGGTTTTTTTTCAGAATCTCCTTTTCTCTCTTCATGTCATATGCATGTGAATTCTTTTTTCCCTTAATTATCCTCTTCAGAAATTTATTTTATTGGTTATGACAAAGAATCAGCTATTCAGTTTTATCAATTCCACTGCTCTTTAGTTTTGCCACTTATTTCATCATTTATCTTTACTAACACTGCCCTCCTGATTTTCTGGAGTCTTTTTCTAGGTGAGATTAGTGTGAAGATATTTTTAAATTTTTTAAATTGTCAGAGGACAAAATTTCAATGATTTAAAGATTTTAATTGGCTTTATTTTCCATACTAGAAACAGGCCATACTTCTTTCCATAAAATAGAATAATTGTCCCCACAGGTTAAGCAGAAGTTGGTTTTGTAAACAGGGAAGGACTGAAAAAAGCCGAAACAAAAACCAAAAATTAAATTGGCCATTTCAAAGTAATTTTCCCTATAAGACATGGACAAGGGGACAGAACAATAGGACAGTAACTGAGTGATACACGTCAGGTCACTTCATTACCTTTTTTTTTGGTGAGAGTTAAAGAATATAAAGATGAAATCAAAGGGGTCTTCATTGTCCATGTCAGTTGAAACTGGCCCACTTGGGAATGTCAGCTGTTAGCTCTTTTCTGGTTTCTTGGAAAGTCAACTAAGTTTTGGTTTGGGGATGTGGAATTTCAGCTCCAACAATCCCATTTTGATCGTCATTCTGGCCTATTGGGGTGCAGAATCCTCATCCAGAACAATGGCCTCCTCTAATTTGTATTTAACAAAAGCTATGAATTCCACTTTGGCCACATTCAATATATATGATCACATTTTTACATAATATGGTCACATGAGTTACAATTTATCTACTGTAATAGTCATCCTTTAAAGTACACAATTCAGTGGGGGTCTTTTGGGGGTACATTCATATAGTTATGCAGTCAGCTCTAATTCTAGGACCTTTTCATCCCCTCCAAAAGAAACCTCCTAGCAGCCACTTCCCATCTCTTCCCCCCCCTCCAGCCTCTGGTAACTACTAATCTTCCTGCTTCTACACATTTGCCTGTTATGGGCATTTCAATACACGGTAGTATATGATTTGTGAACTTTCATGTCTGCATCTTTCACTTAGCCAGTTCTCAAGGTTTATCCATTCTGTAGTGTATATCAGCATTTCATTGTTGTTTATGGTTGAATGATATTCCATTACATGGCTATGCTACAATTTTATTTATCCATTTGTTGATGAACACTGGGCTATTATGAACAATGTTTCTATAAATATTTGTGTATAAGTTTTTATCTCTTTATCTCTCATGGATACATTTTGGTTTTGTTTGTGTGTTTGTTCATTTTGCAGTGCTAGGGATTGAACGCAGGCCTCGCATGTGCTAGGCAAGTGGGCAAGTCCTCTACCACTGGGACAAACCCTAGTTCACATGTATAATGTCTTGTATGAATATATATTTTCAGTTTTCCTGGGTATAAACCTAGGGATAGAATTGCTAAGTCATATGGTATTATGGGCTGAATTGTGCCTGCCCCCCATTGATGAAGTCCCATATCCCCAAATGGTGAGAATTCCTTTCAAAGTTAAATTAGGTCATAAGGACCCTATTCCCATAGGACTGGTGTCCTTATAAGAAAAGAGGAGACCTCATAGCTCTCTAGCTCCCTGTCCATGTATGCACGGAGGAAAGGCAACAGGAAGACACAGGAAAAGGTGGCTTCCTGCAAGTCAAGAAGAGAGCCCTCCACAGAATACAAATCTTCCAGCATGTTGAACTGGGACTTCTAGCCTCCAGAAATATGCAAAAAAATTTTTTATTGTTTCAGCCATTGAGTCTGTAGTTCACTCTCTGATTATGGTAACCTGAGCTGACTAATGCATATTGTAACTTTTTTTTTTTTTTGAGACAGGGTCTCACTGTGTAGTCCAGGCTGCACTCAAACTCGAAGCAATCCTCCTGCCTCAGCTTCCCAAATGCTGGGATTACAGACATGTGCCACTACACCTGGCTTTTTAAACTTTTTTGAGAGTCTGCTTAATTTTTTTGTTTGTTTGTTTGTTTGTTTTTTGTGGTACTGGGGATTGAACTCAGGGCCTTCACACTGAGCTACATCTCTTTCCTCCCTTCCTTCTTTTCTGCCCTCCCTTCCTCACTCCCTTCCTTTCTTCCTATCAGGGTCTCACTAAGTCACTAGGTTGCCCAGGGCAGGCTCAGATTTGTGGTCCTCCTGCCTCAGCCTCCTGAGTGCTGAGCTTACAGGCATGTGCCGTCATGTCCATTTTAACCCCTATAGGTTTTATCAGATATATGATTTGCAAATATTTTCTCCTGCTCTGTGGGTTGTCTTTCACTTTCTTTTCAGAGTGTTCCGTGAATCACAAAAAGCATGTAATTTTGATGCAGTATAATTTATCAATTTTTTAATCGGTTGCTTGTGCTTTTGGTGTTATTTCTAAAAAACCATTGCCTAATCCAAGATCACAAAGATTTATACTTACATTTTTTTCTAATATTGTGGTTTAAGTTAATTATTTTAGAGGATGTATTTTCATTTCCAGATGAGTTGCTTTTCCTTTATCTTTTTGCTTCTGATTTTACTCTTCTGTGGTTTAAAAAAAAAAAGATATTTGGGGCCAGGGATTTAGCTCAGTGGTGCTTCGCCTGCCTCAAAAGAGCAAGATTGTGAGTTTGATCCCTGCTACCAAAAAGAGAAAAAAAGAGATATTTGTATAATTTTTACTCCTTTAAAAAGTTTTAGCCAAGCACAGAGGTGTATGCCTGTAATCCCAGCACTCAGGAGGCTGAGGCAGGAAGAATGCCAAGAGTTCGAGGCCAGCCTGGGCTACATAGTGAGACCTTGTCTCAAAAAAACAAAAACAAACAAAGTTTTAATAACTATGGAGGTTTTCTTTGCCATATAAGATATGGCAAGTATGTTAACTATAACATGGCTACTTCAAACAATGTCCATTACTTCGTAGTGTTTTATTCTGTCCCTCTCTTTCTCTGTGTGTATGTATATATTCTATAGAATTAAGTATATCATTCAATTCTATTTCCTTCTTATTTTATACTTGATGTTCCAAAGTCTGAGAGAGGTTTAGGTTTCTCATTCTACTGTGATTTTGTTAAAACTCTTTGTATTTGTAATGAATTTCTTTGAAATAGTTCAGTTTGGCTAATGTGCTTTTAATTTCTCCACAAGCCTTTCTCCCCTTCCCCATTTTCATCTCGTCTCATCCTGCTTCTCCAGCCGCTTTCTCATCGCGGCCTTCCTCTCCTGTTAAGTGGAGGCTGTGTTTTCTTTCTCCCTGAAGATGCCAGCCCTTCTCCTTCTTTCTCCCCTGCCACACTAAAGCCCTTTCAACATAGGCTCCTCCTAAGTCTTCAGAATAACCTTGATGTTACCTCACTCGGAAATAGTCTTCATTTGCCCAATTTCTCGATATTTTCTGTGTATTTGTTCTTGAACAAGGAGATAGCTGGTGTTTGCCAAAAATATAAGATGTGTGAATTGCCCTTTGGGTTGGTTGTGAGGCTTTTGGCTGGAAATAACACTAAATCTCAATCCACCCACCTTTAACTAAAATGATTCAGAGGCTACAGTTAGAGCCGGCTGATTCAGCAGCCCAGCACTGTCCTCCGGCACCCAGTTTCTGTGTCTTTCTGCCCTGCCATCTTTCTCACACGGGCTGGTTCCTCCAAGGTGGTAAGTTGCCTGTGGCACCTCCAGACGACATCCTTACCATCCAGGGGCATAAAAAGAACTGCTTCCTCCCTGAATGATTTTCTTTTTTTGTACTGAGGATCAAACCCAGGACCTCTGCATTGAGATACATCTACTACCCTTTAATTTTTTAAAAAATTTATTTTGAGACAAGATCTCAATAAAGCTGCTAAATTTCCCAGGGTAGGTTTGACTTTTTGATCCTCTTCCTCCCCTCTCCCAGAGTGCTGGAACTATAGGCATGAACCATGCCCAGCCCTTGGAGTATCTTTTTGAAGAGCAAGAAACCTTTTGGGCTGGTGTTGTAGCTCAGTGCTAGTGTGCTTGCCTAGCACATGTAAAGCCGTGGGTTCAGTAAAGTCCTCAGAACTGGAGAGGTGGGGGTGGGGAGAAGGAAAAGGGGAAAGAGGAAGAAGCAACCTTTCTCAGAATCCCCTCTCCTCTGAAGGTGAAGGAAAAGAATTAAGGGCTGAGGATTTAGCTCAGTGGTTCTGCCACCTGCCTTGCAAGCACAAGGACCTGAGTTCGATCCCCTGTACCAAAAAAAAAAGAAAAAAGAAAAAAAGAAAAAGAATTAAGATGTGTTATGTACATGTACCAACTCTCCACAATGAATGTTATTACTATGTACTGTACACATGTGCTAATAAAATTTTTAAAAAATATAATCCCCTCTCCTCTTAGCAAACTTCTTTTGTTGACCAGAACTGAATCATAAACTCAACTTAGACCAATCATTGATATAAGAAATGAATAGGGCCAGGGATTTAGCTCAGTGGTTCCGCCGCCTGCTGCTCAAGCATAAGGACCTGAGTTCAATCCCTGGTACCAAAGAAAAAAAAAAAAAAAGAAAGAAATGAATGCACGCAAATGTCTTAGAACAACCAGACTTCACCTGAGCTGTCCATGGGGGGACACCAGACCCAGAATTAAAAATTGGGCTCAGTCAACAGGGAAGGAAGATGTGGTTGTCGGTAGTTTTCCCTTTGTGTGTGCTGTGCTTCTGACCCCTCTTGGGTCCTGGCCAGGTTCCATCCACCTCCAGCCTGGACAGCAGACACTTGGGCTCCATGTTTACTTCTGTCCTCAGGACTTCTCAGGTTCCTACCTGTGCGTCCTGGCCATCTACGCTCTCGGCAGTTCAAAGATGACATTCCTCACCTCTTCCTATCTCTGCCCCCCATCCGTACCTACAAAGGACCATGCCATCTTCTCGAAGCTACATCTTTCCTCTTGTCTCAGTGCCCAGGGCTTTGGGGGAGCTGCTTTCTCCAAGTGAATTCTGGCTGAGAGGCATCCCTTGGGACAGAGAAGAGCACTTTTCTTCAAAGGCAGTTGAGCACTGGAGTGATGGCTGCACATTGTCCAGTTAACAAAAACCTTGCTTTTTTTTTTTTTAGGGTCAGACACTGAGGGGAGGAATAAAGGCTTTTTCAAGTTATTTTTAGAATAGGAGGCAGTGCCACTCCATGGGCAGCAGAGCCTGGGGTTCATTACAATTACACTTTTCCATCTAGTTCCACTGGCTTTATCCTAGGTAAAAATATGCCTCTCGAGTCCCCATCCCCCATTCTGACAGCCCGCTGTCAAGACTCGTGTATGGTAAGATGGTGGGTTTCCAACTTTCTGTAGCTTCATGTTTTAGTTGCAATTCGGGAGAGTCTTGAGACGGGGTCTGTTAGAGGGACAGCACTCAGGACCAGAAGCCACAGTCAAGCATTTTTCCATGAGTGTGTGGCTTGCCTGCATTCCTTGCCTCATCACTGTCTGATATCTACTTTGGCAGTGCCCTGAGCTATCCAGGAACCTCACACTGCCTCGGCCAGCAGGCATCGAGCCTCACTGTACCCGGTCTTTTCTAGGCATTTGGTGCTGCCACCCCTGACTCCTCCCATCAGTCACTTTGCATCCTATTGAGAACTTGGTCCTCATTCGGTATTATGTTCAGCTCTTTGTAAACATCACAGAATCTCACAGCAAACCTGTCCCGTGTTGTTTGCATTTCACATGTTCTTCAGTGTTCTCTTCCCTGGACTTCTGTGAGCTTGTTTGGTCCTGGTTTTCCTTCCACCTCTCTATTTTGTTCCTCCTTTTCTTTTTCATTATTTTTATTAGCCCATGTTTGCAGTGCATAATGATTTTATATAGTGAGTTGGTACACATATATAACACATCTTAATTCTTCCTAGGGGCTCTTCCTCACCTTTCCCTCTCCCAGCTCCTCCTTTTCAAGCTTTTCTTCCTTTGCTGCTCTCTCTCTTTCTCTCTCTCTCTGTGTTTTCAGACAATATCTCACCTTGTATTGCAGGGTGGCTTTGAACTCACTATGGAGCCCAGGCAGGCCTCAAATTCACAATGATCCTCCTGCCTCAGCCTCCCGAGGGCTGTCCAGCTGGCTTCTTTGGTTTTGAGACAGGGTTTTTCTATGTTGCCCAGGCTGTCCTTGAGCTTTTAGGTTCAAGGGGTCCTTCTGCCTCAGCCTCCCAAGTAGGTTAGACCAGACATTGCCACTGTGCCTGACCTTGCCCATTTTTTTAGTTATTTCTTCCCTGTTGAGTTGTAGAAGTTCTTTGTATATTCTGGATATTAATTTTTTTTAGATACATAACTAGCAAATACTGTCTCCTGTACTATAGGTCACCCTTTCACCCTGTTTGTTTGTTTATTTATTTATTTATTTTGGTACCAAGGATGGAACTCAAGACCTTGTGCTTGCCAGGCAGGCGCTGTGCCACTGAGCTATATCCCTGGCCCCTCACCCTGTTTATTCCTTTTTTTTTTTTTTTTTTTTGGTACCAGAGATCGAACTCGGGACCTTGTGCTTTCGAGGCAGGCGCCGGAACCACTGAACTAAATCCCTGGCCCACCCTGTTTATTCTTACCACTGCTGTGCACAAACTTTGAAGTTTGTAGTCTCATTTATCTATCTTTGCTTTTTATTGTCTATGCTTTTGGTGTTATATTTAAGAAAGTATTGCCAAATCCAATTTCATAAACCTTCTCCCCTTTGTTTTCTTCTAGGAGTTTTATAGTTCCAGGTCTTAGACTTAGGTCTTTAGTCTGCCTTGAATCAATTTTTGTATGTGGCATAAGGTGAGGTTCCAACTTCATTCTTTCTGCATGTTGATATCTAGTTTGCCTAACACCACTTAATGAAGAGAACATCCTTCCCCTATAGGCCAGCCTTGGTACCCTTATGGAAGGTCACTTGGCCACATACATGAAGGTTTATTTCTGGGCTTTTGTTCTGCTCCATTTGTTTATACATCTGTATCATACTCTTTTGATTACTATAGTTTTATAATATACTTTGAAGTCAGGAAGTGTGAAGCCTTTAGCATTGTTTTTCTTTCTCAAGATTGTGTTGGTTGTTCATAATCCTTTGAGATTTCATGAGAATGTTAGGCTACTCTTCAAGTTTCTATAAAAAAAAAAATGGCCTCTGGGATTTTGCTAGGAATTACATTGAAATCTGTGGATCACTTTTGGTAAGACGGACATTCAAACCTTATGAAGTGTTCCACTCCCTGAATACAGGATGTCTTTCCATTTATTTGTGTTTTCTATAATTTCTTTTAGCAGTACTTTTTTGTTTTGGTACCAGGGATGGAACTTGAGACCTTGTGCTTGCGAGGCAGGTGGCAGCACCACTGAGCTAAATCCTCAGCCCTTTCAGCAATTCTTTTTAGTTTTTGGTTTATAAGTCTTTAACCCCTCTGATTATATTTGTTTCTAAGATTTTATCTTTTTGAGACTACTGTAAATTAATTTTTCTTCTTCTCTTTCTCTTTCTTTCCTTCCTTCTTTCTTGTCCTGGGGATCAAATCCAGGGCCTTGCTCATACTACCCAGGTGCTCTACCATTGAGCTACACCCTCAGCTTATTTATATATTGTTTATGTATTTATTTGTTTTTGTGGCACTAGGGATTAACCTAGGGGCACTCTGCCACTGAGCTACATCCCCACTTCTTTTTATTTTGAGACAAGGTCTTGCTAGGTTGCCCAGGCTGGGCTTGAACTTGTGATCCTCCTGTCTTAGCTTCCCTAGTAGCAGGGATTACAGCCATGTGCCACTGTGGCCAACTTAATTTCCTTTTAAAATTATTCATTGTTAGTATATAGAAATGTAATTCATTACTTTTTATATCCTGTAACTTTGCTGTATTTATCAGTTCTGAAAGCATTTTGTGGAATCTTTAGATTTTTCTACTTAGGAGATCATTTTATCTGACAACAGAGGTAAATGTGCCTCTTCCTTCCAAATTTATGTCCTTTATTTCCTTTTCTTGTCCAGTTGCTGAGTAGAACTTCCAGGCTTATGGTGAATAGTAGTGGCAAGCACATCCTAGCTTTTCCTGTTCTTAGAGGGAAAGATTTCAGTCTTCCCCATTGAGCATGATGTTCACTGTGGGCTTTTCTTATGTGCTCTTTATTGCTCTGGGGTAATTCACTTCCATTTCTAGCTTGTTGAGTGCTTTGCCCCAACAGTTAAGTGGCTGGTCTCCTGTCTGTATTATTTCTTGTGTCACCAAGCCATAGACAAATGCAGAAAGAATCTGGATTACAATCAACCACCACGAGGGAAGCTGGGGTGTAGGGGAGGCAGGCAGCAGGAGGGTCCCTCCTAGGAGTCGATGATGTTGAAGAGCCGTGGGTTCTCCTTGGCCTCTGTTCTCACAGACTGTGTCCCTCAACCCTTTAGCCCCTCCCACAACGATCAGCCCCCGCCTCCCAGCCCTCTTTAGCCCCACCCCATTCATCCATGCCCCGCCCTCCCAGACCCCACCTTCTCCCTGTCCACTCAGGCCCTGCACCGCAGTGGGTGCTGGTGGAGAACCTGGCTATATTTAACTTTCAGCTCCCTGGGAGGAGGATGAGATCCATAGGGACCGAGTGGAGCCCCAGAGTGTGTCCCTGTCGTGGCGGGAGCCCATCCCCGCTGGAGTCGCTGGGGCCAACGGCACAGAGTATGAGATCCGATACTACGAGAAGGTGAGTCCGTCTGGACGCTGACCCCTCTCCGACCCGGCTTGTTCTGCTTCCTCCCTCCTCCCAGCAAAAGCGTCTTTCCTTTCTTTCCAAACTACTCACCAGTCTCTCAGGCAGCCTCCCTCTTCCTGTCCCTCCGGAGGGCACCCTGAACTCCATGCCCTTTCCCTTTCCACTGAAATCCACCTTCATCACCAATCCCTCTCCATGATCACCACTTTCACCTAGCATTTACCGTTGACCAAGAGCTTTGGGGTCTGGTCCAGATTTTGTGCGGCTTAATTTTATACATACCCTCTACAGAACTGTTTTAAAGGAAAGAACGCAGGGGGAGATTGTTTCAATTTTTACAAAAATGGGCACACATTGCTAGGTTGGGTGGTGGGCTGGTAAATGTTTGTCATACAGCTCTCCAGAAAATGAATGCATGAATTATTATCATTTCACTGACACTAAGGATTTGTATGTAGCACATCATTTATAATTATAATAAAATAATACGATACTTATTATAAACTCCATAGAGCCAACCCTATAGCTTTTTATAGGATGCTTTTGCTTTTTTTTTTTTTTTTTTGAGATAGAATCTCACTGTGTTTGCTGAACTTTCAAGCAATCCTCCTGCCTCAACCTCCTGAGTAGTAGGTGGAACTACAGGCATGTCAGCAAGTTGGCGTTTTCCTCCCTTCTCTTTATTCATTTTTAATCCATGGTTTAGTTCAGCCATGATTTTACAAATAGTTACATCCCACATCACTCTCAGTTTGCTTTTATTTATTTTTTTGGTACTGGGGATTGAACTCAGGACCTTGAGCTTTCGAGGCAGGCTGCAGTGGCACCACTGAGCTAAATCGCCAGCCCCGAGGTCACTCTCTTTTCCCCATAAATGCATTGTCTTGAAGTCTGTGATGTAATCTACCGTTAAACTGCTTCTCACCTTGGCGCAGATTAAATTCATTAAGGTGAAAGCTCTTCCCATGTCAGCACTATACATGTCAGAACTCCGCTCACTCCTCCGTGACGTGTGGGGCTCCTTTCCTGAATCACATAATAGCTTTTGAATATTGGAAGTCCCTTGAGAACTGTGAGTGTGCGTGAGTGTGTGAGTGTTGTGTGTGTGTGTGGTAACCAGGAAGGAGAGGAAGTTCGAATCACTGCTGGATGTGTGGCCCAGAGGGTGGGGTGCCCCTGGCTGTCGTAAGACAGTGGAGGAGGAACAGGGTGGGGTGAGATGCTAAGCTTGGTTTTGTTCATGCAGCATTCCAGGGGCCTGCAGGACACTGAAGTCTGAACCTCCAGACAGAGCCTGAGCTGAGGAGGGGAGACTTGGTAGCCAGTGCCAGTAGGAGAATGTGTGTGTGGAGTGGCCAGAACAGGGCTCTGCGGACCTCAGATGTTTACAGACAGTTGTGTATGCAGCAGGTGCTTAGAAAGGATTCAGTGAAGGAAACTTGAAGATCAGATCACCCACGAGAGTGCCAAGCCTGAGCTGGCTGGATGCTCATAGCCCCTTAATCAGAAATATGAATGTGCTAGGAACAAAACCCTCAAAAGAAGGGCAAGGACAGCCAGGGAAGGTGGTATACACCTGTAATTCTAGCACTTGTGAGGCTGAGGTAGGAGAATCGTGAGTTTGAGGCTAGTCTGGGCTACTTAGCATGACCCTGCCTCAATAAATAAATAAATAAATAAATAAATAAATAAATAAATAAATAGGAGAAGAAAGAGCACATATGAAAGGGGCTATAAATGAAGCACTGCTGGGTCACTAGGTCTGGACAGATGTCAGGGACTCTCCGCTGGAACCGCAGTTCTCATCTTGACTTGTCTCTGTACACAACCCAACCTCTTCTGCTGAGGGCCTTGCTGGCAGCACATGGAGGCAGCAGAGGGTAGTCCCCTCACTCCTCCCTTCCCCCTAGCGAGAAGACCTCAGCTCATAGGTCCCGAAGCCTTTGCCTCTCTGTCTTTCAAGGGATTGTTCAAATGCTAGAAGGGAGATTCTGACTGGTCTGACTTGTGTCACAATTGCCCCAATTTGGGAATGCCTTGAATCAGGAGAGAGGCGCGCCTTTCTGGTACCTCCAGTAAGGTGTGGGTAGAGGCAATGATGGGAGGAGTGTCCTCAGGTCAGGCCATTATCAGAGGTGTTGGGGGCAGAGCTGGGGAGGGGTGAGATAGAGCAAAGAGCAGGCCTGAAGGATTCAGGTGTCATCTGACCTTTCCCTGATGTGAACCTCACCTATAAAAGGGAGAGAGCCATGCTGATTCCTCCGGGCTGCTCTAGGAGCATGGGGACCCAGCACTGTGGCTGGTGGTGGGTAGGCACTTATCAGTGACAGCCATTGCTCTCTCCAGCTGGGGCCAGTCTTTACTAGCCTGAGCCCAATCTTCTTATCTGTGAAACAAAACCAAAACAAACTTGATAATACCTCCTGTCCCCTGCCTTGCAGGACAGTTGTGAAAATCAGATGAGGAGGGGAAGGAGAGGCCTGTGAGATCCAGGGCCAGTGCCTGAGCTGTGGCCCTGCTCACCCCCGGACCACAATGGCTATCATCCTGTTATTCCCAAGGAAGTGCTGCGTCTTCTCTAAAGTTTCTCTTAGGCAGAGTGGGGCTGTTCTCAGCCACAAATACCCCGAAGGTGAGGTAAAACTGTGATGGAGAGAGACGCTGGGGAATCCCATGGAAGAAAGTTCTGCAGTCTCCAGGATGATCAGGGTCAGGTTCCTCCACCCCACCCATGTTGGCCTGAGCCTACCTCTCATACCTCCCTGCTTCTTTCTTTCACCCTCCTCCCAAGAGAGTAGGTCAGGCCCTGGGTCTAGGCTTCACTTCTCTGTCTTCTCCAGGGTCAAAGTGAGCATACGTACTCCACAGTGAAGACAGGGATGCCTACAGTCACCGTCACCAACCTCAAGCCTGCTACCCGCTACGTTTTCCAGATCCGGGCAGCTTCCCCAGGGCCCTCCTGGGAGGCCCAGAGCTTCAACCCGAGTATCGAAGTGCAGACCCCGGGGGAGGGTAAGTACTGTGTGCAGGTATGTGGATGGGGCTGGGCTCCCAGGGCCTGGCACAGCGGTAGGCAGGAGAGACAGAGGGTGACAGTTATGTGTGTCCCCACCAGAGCCTGCAAAGCAGCTGAATTACAGCCTGATTCATTAAGAAATTTGGGATCCACCGACCTGAACTCAATGGGGCACCTGTCCTGGAGGAGATCACAGGAAAAGTGTTTGGGGCCAGCAATACACCTGTCTCAGCTGGTGCCAGCCTCCTGGGAGGGCAGATCCTGTGTCCTCTCCAAGATCCACCTCCTTTCTTGGGAAGAGTTTATAGTCTCGCAGTCATGACAGATAGATCTTCGGTTCTTCCTGCTCTCTGTCATGATGTAGACCCACTATGGGGCACTGTCCCTTCCTCCCAGGCTTAATGTGTGAAGCACATGCCACCGAAGGTTAGGGCTGTGAAGGGGGTTAGGTTGCAGCAACCAACAAAGCAAAACAAGCATTGTACACTTTAAATGGGTCAATTGACTGGAATGGGAATTATATCTCAATAAAGTTCTTAGAAAAACAAAACAAAAGCTGAACATTAGAGATCCTGATCTTAAAATAACTCTGGCTTCTCCATGATATTGTGCTTCCCTGCTGCCCTCTGCATCCCTCTCTGGTGCCTCTTCCCCCCCACCCACCCGAGTTCCCTTTCATGGCCTGCGAAGAGCAGTTTAGCTCCCCCTTTTGTTGTTCTGCCTGCTGCTAACCCAGCCCTCAGGATCTCACCTCTATCTACCCTGAGCAGCTCATGAAAGTATTTTCCTGAACAAAGGCAGTTCCCCCTAAGAGGCATTCTGGCACCAGCTGTCAAGATAATAATTCTTTCCAACCTGGTACATGACTCTAATCCAAGATAGGAAGAGCTCTGAGCCCAAAGGGAGGCGAAGATGAAATGTTGAGGGAGTCTGAGTTCCGGGAAGGAAGACAGCACTTCTTGCTCAAATGCCTGGCTGTGTCAGACCTCAGCCAGGTGCTGGGAATAGAAGATTAGAGCTATGGCTGGAAGCTGGAGAACATCTGAACCAGTGGCCACAGGCAGGTGGGTGGAGGAAACCCTCCAAACAAAGCCTATGGGTTTGGCTGGAGACAATGTGGTGAGAGCAGAGACTGGCACTGTTATCATAGAAGGACTGATGATTTCCATTCTTTTGTGCCTCTGTTTGTAGAGACTGCTCAGACTCCAGCCTCTCTTGCGTGGCCCTGGGTATGAGAGGATATGGTTCTCCCTATTTGTGAGCAATTTTTCCAATGAGCTGTGATCCCAAGTCAGAATTTTATTCTTGGACAGGGTCTCTCTATGTAGTCCAGGCTGGCCTCAAACTTGCAATCCTTCTGCCTTAGTCTCCCAAGTACTAGGACTACAGGCATGCAGCAATATCAGGATCTTGATGAGGGATCGTGTATCACTGCTGTGTTAGCTATTTATGGTTGTATAGCAAATGCCTCACTACAAATAACATGCGTGTATTGTTTCATGGTTCCTGTGAGTCAGAAACTTGGGTGCCACTTAGTCAGTGGCCTTGGCTCAGGGTCTCCCCCAAGGCTGCAGTCAGGGTATCCTCTGGGCTGCTGTCATCTCAGGGCTGACTCAGGCTCATTCTGGTATGGCTCAGCATGTGCCATTCCCTACCCCACTGGCCCCTCAGTAGAGCTACTCTGCACTGCACTAGACTCCTTCGGAGACCCCATGTGAGGGGTGGATGGAAGGCACCCAAGACAGGACCCGTAGGATGTTGTCACTTGACAGTAGAAATGGCTTCCTGTCACATTTGCCATACTCTGTTCATTAGAAGTTAGTCAGCAGACCCAGCCTGTACTCAAGGGGATGAAGACTAGGAGGTCAGCATCCTGAGGGCCACACACAGCCTACCTGGCGCGACAGTCCTTCATTTTCCGTTTTTGGGTCCCATGGGTGCCTGATTTCAGACATTTGTTGGCATCTCCACTCACCTTCTGCCACCAGCCAGACCCGGGCCCTGTTCACCTCTGGAGCCCTGGGTTCTAATGCCCTCTTTGATTCTTCTTTGTAGGCCTCTAACTCTCCCTTCTTCTCCTGTCTCTCCTCACTTGCTCTGTGATGTCTCAGGGCAGCTCTCTGGATCCTACCTCATCGTCCAGGCTTGGGGCACCCCTGGCCCCCATCTCTGTCTGCCCAGCGCCTGCGAGTTGTCCCATCAGAACTGCTCCCAGCTCTGCCGGTCACGTACCCCGCATGACTGCCCACCTGCCTGCTGGTCCCCATACTTGGGCCATCCTCCTTCTACTGCCCCATGCTGAGGCTACTTACAAGCATGTACTTTTCCACTCAGTTCAGTCTTCAGGACCACTTAGGACTTCCTCTGTATTTTTTTTTAAATTTTGAGTCAGAATCTCAGCTGACCTCCGACTTGTGATCCTCCCAATTCAACCTCCCAAATAGCTGTCCTTACAGGTGTGCACCACCTGGACTCCAGACCTTCTCAAGCACCTCCCCTCCATCCTCACTCCCAGCTCAGAAGATAATATCATTCCTCTTCTCCCAGTACAGAAATCTACCCACTGTTCCCTGGTTCCCTGTCACCCTCAGGATAAACTTCCCACTCATTAGCCTGGCATTCCAGGCCCTGTTTTCCCTCAGCTCCCCATCCCCAACTCCCAGCTTCTGTCTTGCCACCCTCTTCTCCTGTGTAGTCTGTTGCTGGGCCACAAGGGACAATTTACCATTTTCTATACCTGTGTGTGCATCTGGGTCTGGAAGGCATCAGGAAACCCTTTCCACCTTCCAGGTCCAATTCAGTGTGTATCTCTTCTGCGAAGCTTCCTCGTTGGCTTTAGGAAGGAATCGCTGGTTGGCTCTGGTCACTTCTCGGCTTCTTTTCATTTACAGTTAAAATTTTTGTTTCTGTTTGGCTGCTGGGGTCTGTGCACTGCTCCAGGGCAAGGATTCTGCCTCATTCACATGTTGGATGGATGGATAGGGGGATGGATGGATGGATGGATGGATGGATGGATGGGGTTCTGTGGACCCCTGCCCTGGAGAAATACTTTATTTTATTCCTTTTTTTTTTTTTTGTATGGGGGATCGAACTCAGGACCTTGAGCTTGCCAGGCAGGCACTGTGCTGCTGAGCTAAATCCCCAGCCCTGGAGAAATACTTCAGAGCAGAGGCTTTGGCATCAGAGGCTTTTAGATTCAAGTTCAAATCTTGGGTTTACCACTTATTAGCTGTGTGACCTTGGACAAGCTGCAAAACTTTTCACAATCTTGGTTTCCTTTAAAGTAAAATGGAGACAATAACACTTCACTGGACTGTTGAAGAAACAGGAAAATAGAGTTCAGCTACAGTGTCTTGCTGAATGTGTGTTGAACACTGGCTCATTATTATTGGTGGAGAGTAGTCTGGGTCAGAGGTGGGAGCTCTGAGCAGAGCCCATTTCCCTGTGTGGCTTCTTTGTCTTGCCCGTCTGAAAGGCACAGAGGGCTGCCTGTTCCTACTGTCTGGGCTCCTGCTCCTCCCTGTCAGAGCTGGGGTATAGCGGAGGCACCTTGCCTGGTACTCCAGGTGCCACTCTGGACAGTGCTGCCACCTTGGTCCCTCTGCTGCTGGGAAGCAGTGTCGAGTGCAGAGGAGTGGAAGGCATCTTCCTGTGGGTTGGGGATAGGAATCTGTTCTAGGGCCTGCCCACAAACCTGCTTCTCTGCCTGCTTCAACCTTTTGGTTTTCCTCCCAGCCACCACAGGGTCCAGGGACCAGAGCCCCGCAGTTGTTGTCACTGTGGTAACCATCTCAGCCCTCCTCGTCCTAGGCTCTGTGATGAGTGTCCTGGCCATTTGGAGGAGGTAGGTGACTGATCCCAGGCTGAGTGACCCTGGTGAGTCTGTTCCCCTGTGCACATTAACGTATGCTCATGGTTACCTGTATCCGCACCTGCTTTGCACACATGCAGATTTGCGCGCACACATGCACTGCTGTGTAGATACAGCCGTGACCAGTGTGGCCCCTCCCCCTATGCACTGCTCCTGCAGCAACCACCGCAAGGAGCTCAGCCACTCTAGGATGAGGGGGATTTGGCTCCTTAACTCATTAAATGTCAGAAGGCATCACTGAGGATGGAATCAAGCTCTGGCTGCTCCAGTGTGATTAGGATTCTCCTGAGATGTTCAGAGCCCCCAGCCCCTGCCTCCACTAAACACAAGCAAAGAGAAGAAATGCAAAAGTGTGTGTATGCATGTGCTCACTCTAGTATGGGGAAGACAGGGTGGGGACCCCATAAGCCATAAACTCTCCACCCAAAACAGAAGGAAGCTCGCAGGACAGTGGCAGAGGAAGGCATGGGGTGGGTAGCTGTAGAGCTTGAGTCTGGAAGAGAGAAGATTCTGGTCCTTTTGCATGCAGCACAGGGCTCACCCTTGGCTCTCCCCAGGGCTGTACTCTGCTGCTTGCAGAGGCCCCCAGGTGGTAGCAGGCTGGGGCTGAGGTCAGCAGACTGGAGAGCCTGGAAGTCTGTATGTGATGGGTGGTAATGGGAGAAGAGGAGAAATGGGCTGGCCAGGGAGGCTTGTTTCAGCCCACACAGCCACCTGGGACCACCTCTGGGCTGCGGGGCAGTTACGTGATTTGGCACTGCTTGTTCCCATGGCCTCCACTGACAGTGATTGAAGGCGGAGTTGGGAAGGCAGGCCAAGAGCAGGCGTGCTGAGCTCCTGGAGCTGAAAGGCCCGCAGGTATATGCTAGACCTGTTGTGAAGGAGAGAGCTTCCATCCTGGTTTTGGGTGTAGACTCAGGAGGCAGGAGGAAGGGGAGACAGCAAAGGTGCTGCAACCCCAGAGCAGACCCAGGAGTGCTGAGGAGCCAGGCAGTGAGCCAATGGCAGGGCTCACACTCACTGCCGCTGTCACTGTCAAGCTGCCTTGCCATGGGGAGAAGTGGTGGGGCCGGGCTTTGAGGGCTCGAGAGGCATGCATCCCCGCCTCGCAGACTCTGGCGTCTCCCACCTCGCCCTCTCCATGTCTCTCAGTGCCTGCTCTGTGCTGTGGTCCCCTCGCCTCTACCCAGTTCCCTCTGTAATCCATCCTGGCTCACTCACTTCTCACTGAGCTCTTAGCTGTCATCATTGCATGGTTTTCTTTTCTTTGCTTTGCTTCTTTCTTCTTCTTCTTGTTTTGTTTTTGTTTTTGTTTTTTTGAGACAGGGTCTCACTATGTAGCCCAGGCTGGCCTTGAACTCATGGCAATCCTCCTGCCTCAGCCTCTGGAGTGCTGGAATCACAGGTGTGCTTCACCACACCTCGTTTCACAGTGTGGTTTTCTCCTAACCTTGCAACCCTTATACTCCTGCGTCTATTCCACCTTCCCCTCCTCTCCTGGGTGTTACCCTTCCTGCATGGAAGTCCCTCACATCAGTCACCACCCTGGGTGACCTCAGTAGCTGACTTGCCCTCAGTTCTTTACTCCCAGGGACTTTCTCTGCTGTCTCCCAGCCCGCTGCACATCCCCCTAGGCCACGCCCCCCACCCCCAGCGCACGGTCCAGTTCTTCTCCTTGGGGTCTGCAAATGCCCTCCCCTCGCAGCTCACCCTCAGCCACATGTGGCCTGTTCTCCAGCCTCATCATTGGCCTCTCAGCTTCTCACCACCAGGCCTGCAAACCCGCGCACTTCACACCTCCCCTCCCCTCCTTGCTCTGGAGGAGGAGCCTCCCTTCTGGCCTGGCTCAGTCCTCCTACCCAGGACAGAGCCCTGCCCCTATATCCCATCCCAGAATCCCTTCTTTTTTTTTCTTTGGTACCAGGGATTGAACTGTGGTCCTTGAACTTTCGAGGCAGGCGGCGGAACCACTGAGCTAAATCCCCTGAGCTAAATCCCTGGCCCCCAGAAACCCTTCTTGCTGATAACGCTCCCTGCCCCCCACATAATAGCAAACATCTACTGAGGCTTAGTGAGTGTATTAGGGTTCTCTAGAGGAAGAGTCAACAGAAAATATACGTATAATTAAATGTTCAAAAGTACTAAAACAAAAATTTAAAGGGGAAAACAACCCCAAAGTATTGTATATAGTCGCTAAATTTCTTGCATCTCACAAGCGGTGAGTTAGGATAATCAAATGGATCTATGGTGCACATCACTTTAAACAGTTCACAACATCGACTATCAGTGCTCTCTATGTCATCAGGAGAAGGTGGCAACTTTAGGTCTCATCAGAGGTCTAAATGTGTATTTATTTATTTTGTTTTTTGGTACTGGGGATCGAACTCAGGTCCTTGAGCTTTTGAGGCAGGAGGCGGAACCACTGAGCTAAATCCCTGGCCCCTAAATGTATACTTTTTATCTCCAGGAACTCTACTGAGCACCTTTGCCATCTTCCTTTCTGCCATCCAGCCATCTCCAACCCCTGAGGCCCTTCACATTTCTGTTCCTGACTTGGTCTCCCCACAGCCTGAGCCACTACCGGCCTCCTGCAGAGACCACAGAGCACCCTGCACTCAGCAGCTGGGATGATCTTTCTAAAATGCAAATTGAATCACAGCACTCCCCTGCTTTGGGTCCCCAAGCACTGCCTCTGCTCCTAGAATAAAGGGCAGTGTCTTTATCTGGCCCAGCAAGACCCTGCCTGGGGGCAACAAATGCTCGCCTGTGGCTCTGTTGATTGCGCTCAGGCCTTTGGTCCATGACTGCCTCTTGTCTCAAGATTTCTGTGATGGTCCCAGTGGGTCAGGTGGTCTGCTGTGGTCTCTTGTCACTGCCTTCTCCTTTGTTTGTACCTGTATGTGTTTTCCTGAGGACAGGACCTGCCTGTCTCCCCTCTTTCCCCAGGATGCAGTCAGAGGTGTGGATTTGGGAGCCTCTGGAGTCAGGAGCATTTTCATTGTATCTCACAGTGAAAATAACTAGGAAAGTTGAGGTGCGGTAAGGGCCAGGTGGGGCTTGTTGTATTCATGCTATGGAGAAGAGGTTGCCAAACTATGGAGAAGGAGGATGGGGTAGCAAAAAACAAAAATTAAAAAAGAAATAGAGAAGGAACGATAGAGAAGTTTTCAAACCAGCAGAACAAGAAGGTCCCTGTCCCTCCCCAGGGACTTAGGCCTTGTTATTGGGACACAGAAGTGTTTTCCTGGGTGCTGAAGTGGGAAGGCTGGGGTGGCCTGGTGAAAGGGTTCTCTGTGCCCGCAGGCCCTGCAGCTATGGCAAAGGAGGTGGCGACGCCCATGATGAAGAGGAGCTATACTTCCACTGTGAGTTGTGGGGTCGCTCTGCTCCTTGGCCTTACACACACACACACACACACACACACACACACACACACACACCACCCACCCCCCAGCAATGGAGGCCCTTTCCTCAGCCTCGGGCTTTCTCTCTCCGTGTTCTCAGTCAAAATCCCAACACGTCGCACTTTCCTGGACCCCCAGAGCTGCGGGGACCCACTGCAGGCTGTGCATCTGTTCACTAAGGAGCTGGATGCAAAAAGTATCACGCTGGAGAGGAGCCTTGGAGCAGGTGAGCTGGGCACCCTGGAAGCTCCCCACACAAGCCACACCCACCAAGAAACCACGCTCTTCGGGTTCCACCCACCCAGATGCACACCCCCACCCCGCCCCTGCCTCCTGTCTCTTGTCAGCCAGGCTCCTCTTAAGTCCTAGACCCAACTCTGGAGGCCCTTCTCCAGTGAGCCTGCCCTCTACCCAGAAAGCCTCTTGCCCGCCAGAGGGGTCTGTGACTCTGCCTCCCCTCTCAGGTCCCCAAGGTCACTCCATCCAGTCCCACTCAGGGTCAGCCGCTGCAGTCTGCTGCTGGCCGCCTAGTCCCTGGCCTTCAGGAGGCAGTGGGAGGGGCCCTTATAAGCTGAATTCTAGTCGTGGCGCTGCCACCAATGAGCTGCATCACCAGAGCACGATCCTGTTCTGCGTTGAGCCTCAGTTTCTCATCTGTAAAATGGGCATGACCTCTGCCTCATCCAGGTGATGTGAGGCTTGCTTGCTCAGGGCAGTCTCCTCCTGCCTTTCTACCTGTCCACGAGCCCTCAGCCCCACATTCAAAGAAGCCTAACACTTTCACTGGAAGCCTGACACTTCTGACACTGTCGCCAGACCTGCTGCACAAAAGGCAGAATAGATGTCATCATCATCTGTTCTGGTTCAGGCTGGGTTTAATGGCCTTGAGGGGCTGGCATGTGCAATGCCCTGTCCAAAGCTTTACAGAGAAGGAAACTGAGGCCCAGAGAGGGAGAGGTGATTACACTGCTAGTACTGAGGTAACCAGGATTGGAACTCAGGAGTTCCACACCCCAGGCCAGAGTTACTTTCTCCTCAGTTCAGGCTGCCCCAATGGCTGGGCCACGGCCTTCAGGGGGCTGACTGAGGTGCTGTTTCCCCACAGGACGGTTTGGGGACCTGTGCTGCGGCTGCTTGCAGCTACCTGGCCGCCAAGAGCTGCCTGTGGCTGTACACACGCTCAGAGATGGCTGCTCAGACTCGCAAAGGCTCAGCTTCCTGGCTGAAGCCCTCACCCTGGGCCAGTTTGACCATAGCCACATTGTGCGACTGGAGGGAGTTGTCACCCGAGGTAGGCCTGCCCGGTGCTCCCCTTCCTGCCACCCCTGGAAGCGGAAATGACAGCTTTGTGGGGGCGGGGGGGCTGGGGAGGCTCTAGAAGCCTTGGAGGGAGGCTAGACGTGGGCCTTAGTTTGCTTTCACTGATTCAGGGTGCCCCCTCTCCTGGCATGGTCACTCACCTGGCTTATAGTGCCACTGGGGGGTTGAAATGCTGACCTTGGGTGATCTTAGCTAACTTGTAGTTCCTGACCTTGGCCTCTGTTCCCCTGCAGACACCTCTTTTGTTCTTCTGTCTGGGGGATGCTGGGTTGGGCAGGAGAGGAGCAAGATTAGGGAGCTTGACTTTGGTTCTGGCCATGTTAGCCAAGATAGAGCCCCATAGGGAGAATATGTATGT
Organism: Heterocephalus glaber; assembly: GCF_000247695.1. The sequence continues at coordinate 20,446,056 of NW_004624764.1, read as the reverse complement.
GCACAAAGTAGCCAGGAAACTTAGCACATGTGTCCCCATCTCTGGCACAGGAAGCCCCTTGATGATCGTTACTGAGTACATGGGCCATGGGGCCCTGGACAGCTTCCTCAGGGTGAGTGGCCTGGGCCCTGGGGGGTACAGATGACCAGCTTATTCTTGGTCCTTCACTTTCTCCTTGGTGGGCTTGGAATTGGCATCGTTCCCACTGGCCAGGGTGACCTCGGGGTCACAGGGTAACTGAAGCCCAGTGAGGGCTGAGTGATCTCCTTGGAGTCCACAGCACCAGGAGATCTGAGCACAAAGGCCTGGGCTCAGTCTCCCCCCATCCCGCAGCATCATGAGAGGCAGCTGGTGGCTGAGCAGCTGATGGGGCTCCTGCCTGGACTGGCATCAGCCATGAAGTATCTGTCGGAGATGGGCTACGTTCACCGGGGCCTCGCCGCCCGCCGTGTGCTGGTCAGCAGTGGCCTCATCTGTAAGCTCTCTGGCTTTGGGCGGGGCCCCCGTGACCGAGCCGAGGCTGTCTACACCACCATGGTGAGGGTTCTTTTCCCCAGGAATCTTGGTCTGCCCACGCCCTGCCCCTTTCCTACTGTCAGGGTCCTTCCCCACCCTGCCCTTCCACCAAGTTGGTCCTGAGTTAATGCCTCTGTGGGTCCTGCCCTGTGGTCAGCTGGGATACCTTCCACAAGTGTGAAGCTGGGAGTGGGGGGCTGACTAGGAGAATGACAGGCAGGGCTGGATGTGGGGTGGGGAAGACTGGCTGTGACTCAGTTCCTGCCCACCCTTGCCTGCCTGCCCACCGACAGAGTGGCCGGAGCCCAGCGCTCTGGGCTGCCCCTGAGACACTTCAGTTTGGCCACTTCAGCTCTGCCAGTGATGTGTGGAGCTTTGGCGTCGTCATGTGGGAAGTGATGGCCTTTGGTGAGCGGCCCTACTGGGACATGTCTGGCCAAGATGTGAGTGACCTGTGCCTCCAGCTGCTTGACTTCTTCCTCTCATCCTTTACTTCCTAGCTCCAGGTCCCCTTTCTCTGTTTACTTGCTTCCCATCCTGCCCAGCCACTAGCTGAGTCTTCCTTGGACTGCAGTGTGTGTATGTGCATATATGTGTGTCTGTGTCTGTGTGTGTATGTTTGGGGGGCCTGAAGCCTCCTGTCTGCTCCCCATCACCGTGGCCCAGGTGATCAAGGCCGTGGAAGACGGCTTCCGGCTGCCGCCCCCTAGGAACTGTCCCTCCCCTCTGCACCAACTGATGCTTGACTGCTGGCAGAAAGACCCAGGCGAGCGGCCCAGGTTCTCCCAGATCCACAGCATCCTGAGCAAGATGGTGCAGGACCCAGAACCTTCGAAGTGTGCCACAACCACCTGCCCCAGGTACCTTCCCATCAGTCCCAGCCATACCAGATTCAGCCGATCTCTCACCTGTCCACAAATTGCTTCCCCAGCATCCCAAATACCCCTCACCTGTCCGGGCGCCACCACTCCACAGGTTGGATCTAACACTCCCACCTATCTCGGGTTCATCTTACCTCATGGACTCTGCCCCACATATCCCCGTGTAGTGACCACTGACTGGATAAATATATTTATAGTGCACCCCCCAAACATAGTTCCAATAAATAAGTGAATTTAATATCACTTGTTCCAAATATGTCACTGCCATTGCGTCCTAGGTATATCTTAGCCTATCCCAGATACTACCAGTCCCTTTAGCTGGCCCAGCTCTCCACCTGCCTGAGTACCCTGGGGCTTGCCTCTTCCGGCCTGCAAAGTGCCTGTGTGAGCCAGGCCTGTCCCCGGGGCTTGGCTGCCTTCCCTTTCCCCATCTTTCCCAGGGGAGCACTAGGTCTGGGCACCAGATCCCGCTGTCGGCTGACCACAGCTCCTCCTCTCCAGGCCTCCCACCCCGCTGGCGGACCGTGCCTTCTCCACCTTCCCCTCCTTTGGCTCCGTGGGGGCCTGGCTGGAGGCCCTGGACCTGTGCCGCTACAAGGACAGCTTCTCGGCAGCTGGCTATGGGAGCTTGGAGGCCGTGGCTGAGATGACCTCCCAGTGAGTCTGAGAAGCCAGGGCAGGGACACTGCCCCTACTAGATGGGAAGCCCCTGCCTGTCCTGATTCTGGCCCTGCCCCTTCCAGAGAAGGGAGGGAGAGCGGGGGCTGTGTGGGAGGAGCAGAAGAGGGATTGACCAGTTAGGTCTGAGCAGCCCTTGTTCCAGGGACCTGATGAACCTGGGCATCTCCTCGGCTGAACATCGAGAGGCCCTCCTGAGTGGGATCAGCGCTCTGCAGGCTCGAGTGCTGCAGCTGCAGGGCCAGGGGGTGCAGGTGTGAGCACCCCCTTTCTTCCAAGGCAGGCCCAGCAGGGGCCAGACCCCAGTCCTGCCCAAGGACCATGGCAAACTCCACTCCCCCTGGGTGGGAGCGAACACTCCCTTCCTCCCCTGGAGCCCAGAGCTGGTTTGGGGCCACAGTGTCCCCATTTTACTGCCTGCTTCTCCCATTTTCCCCTCTGACTTAGTGGCCGTGGAAAAGAGGTTCAAACCATGGGGAGGAAATTCAGGGCCTCAGGGACAGAGCTGGGGTGGAGATGGGGAGACAGTAGATTTTGCCTGCCCTGGCTCATGCTCTTCTGTCTTCCATACCCACTAGAGGTTGGGGCCTCCCCAGTGGGTGTCCCCTTTTCCCACAGACTTGTCCAGTCAGATAGCTCTGGGCGTCCTGCCCATGTGGGACTGTGCTGGAGGGGCAGGCTCCTTACCTGCTGTGCCCCAGCTGGCTGAGGTATGCCTGGACACTGGTCTGAGGCCCAGGGAGGTGAAAGTGGTGCTGAGCTCAGGCCCAAGACTCAGGAGCTAACTGTGTGCTCACCATGAGGCGGCGGTGCAGAATGAGGGAGAGGGTCCTGGCTGGGCCGCATGGTCCCAGGGCTCCACAAGGCTCCCCATTTGCGTTCATTTTATGAACTGACTTGGAAAAGCATGAGGGACATGTTCTCTCCGTGGAGATCTAAGAGCCTTGGTCTCCAGCCTGGAGAGCTGTGAGGAGGACACTCAGAAGCCGATCTCTGACAGGGTGCTCTAACCTGCATCGTGGGATGGGGAAATCAGAGCCTATGAGACTCAGGGCCAAAAGTGAGGTTGGAACCCCATCTAGGGAGGAGGCTGGTTCTGGGGGAAGTCCTTGGCCTTGCCATGTGGCCCCAGCCCTCTTTTGTGAGACATCCCAGTGGATGCTCTAGAGGTGACTCCTACCTGCTGTGCCCCTGAGCCCCACCTCCATAGGGCATCTCCTCCCTCTGGCTTCTGCAGAGCCCTGGGGTTGTGGTCCTGTTGAGCTGATTCCAGAGGTCCTTATCCAGAAGGGCCCCGCACCAGTGGTGATTGTGTGGCCAGGGCTGTCATAGGAGGACAAGAAGGCTGCCGGATGTGGTCAGGGCCATGGAGGCAGTTTGGTCATGTCACCCGTGACAGTTGCCTGCTCTGGTCTGGCTGTGTGGGGCTGGGGTGGGCTGGGCTGGGCTGGGCAGGGTGCAGGAGACACAGAGCCTGGCACTAGGGGCTCAGGCTGGCAGGGAGATGAGCTCAGGCACCAAGAAGTTATCAAGCTGCATTCCACCAGTGGCCAGGATCCCACAGGAGCCCTTGAGGTCAGCAAGAGGGTGGGCTGGAGGCACTGATGGACATGCTCTTGACGTGTATATTGAGGACTGTCCAGAAAGGCATTTTAGCTGCAGCAGAAGTTAGCAGAGCCTTGGGGAGGGGGAGGTCTTTCCTTGGGGTGGGTGGAGATCTCAGCAGGCCAAGGGAGCAGACTTAGAGCTGCAGGACAAGGGAGCTGGACAAAGGGAATCTCAGCAGGGACTCACTGAGAAGGAGCCAAAGGGCTGAAAGGCATAGAGCATCTTTGGGGAGGACCTGTGATGGAAGATGGTCACTCCCAGCAGTACCTTTGGCCCCATCCTGCCACCAACAGCTTCTCCTTCTTTGGAGCCCCTGGCCCCACTCCAGGCTACCCCTCCTCTGAGATCTGCCTCAACTAAGTGGCTTTGGGGGTAATGGGGCAAACTAAATACTGCTTCCACCTTTGGCAGGGCTGGCGGTCTCCTGCCAGGTGCCCCTGAGTCTCTCCCTTCATCATCCCCCCCAGGGAAGCCTGGGGACCAGCACCCTGTCTTGGGTGGACAGAACCTCATCCCCCTCACCAGCCACGTCATTCTCTTAAGGTCAAAGTGCTCCCTCCCCCACCTCTTCTGTGGAGGGTTTCCAGGCTGTGTTGGAGGACTTCGGTGTCCAGGGTAGATCTCTCCTCCACTGAGGAGTGAGGTCCAGAATTGCTATGGGTCTCGGGCCTTAGCCCCGTGCAGGTGCTGACCTGATGTAGGGTGATGGGTCTCGGGAGCCCTTTAAAGATCTATTTTTATATGGAACTTGTTCACTGGACAGAAAGAGGTGGCCTGCAACCCTCATCGCCCCTGTCTGGGCCCAGCCAGGGAGGGAAGGGGCCTGTTGGGAGGTGACTAATTTTGGAGATGTTTTTATATTTCTTGGGTTCTATATGCAGGACAAATAAAAACTTGTCTGTGATGCTGTGCCTCTTTGAGTGGCAACTGTTTAACCTCTGAGCAGTTTGTGGGTCTCTGCACCCCTTCCTGGGAGGGGGTATCCAGAGTGTACAACTGAGGTCCCTCTGCATGGATGTGAAACAGACCCTACTCCTTTCATGAAATATGTCACAGGCTAGTGGGGACACTTTTAGGGACCAAGACATAGTGTGGTTAGGGTGTAAGGAACACTTAGGGTGCCCTGGCGCTGTAGGAAACGGTGTCACCCGGTTTCCAGAGCAGTAAACCAAGGACAACACCCCTGAGGAGTCAGTGCCCTTTCCCTAGATAGGTGCTGTCGGGGGCAGGGGCAGGAAATCAGTCCGATGCGTGTTCAAGATGCTGGTGGGATGAGCAGGCTGAGATGTCTGGGACGCAGGTGGACCTCTGGGTCTAGAACTTGAAGCGCAGATATCAGCTAGTGACAGAACTTTGGGGTCTGAAGCCACAGTGAAGAGGTCGCCTGGGTCAGTACGTGCAGGAGAGGGGAACCTAGGGAAACTCCAGCATTAGGAGCTAACTGGATGGAGGGGGCAGGAGGGAGAATGTGAAGAGTGAGGAGCAGTGGGAGGGAGGCAGAGGGCCAGAAGATCTTATGCCATCGCAGCCAGCCCAAGGAAGTGTGATTATTGTGTGAAATAGAAACCAGGCAGCAGAGGACGAAGAGTGACTGTGAGTCTGTGTATTTTCAGGGACTGGATCTGTTTGTTTGGACTAATGTCATAAGGCACTGGAAACTGGGTGGTCTAGCCAATAGGAACCGACTGCAAGATCAGGGTGTCAGTAGGGTTTTTCCTTCTGAGCGTTGTGAAGGAGGATCTGCTCTGCGTGTCCCTTCTTGGGTTGTAGATAGCTGTCTTCTCCCTATGTCTCTGTTACGACCTTCTGTCTCTGAGCCTCTGTGTCCAGGTTACTCCCTGGTATAGGGACAGCAGCTAGATTGGACTGGTCCATACTGGCCCATCTGAAAGCTTCATTTAACTTAATCTCCCAGTTAAAAATCCTGTCTCCAATTATAGTCACATTCTGAGTTAGTGGGGGTTAGGACTTCAACACCAGAGTCTGGGGTGGGCTCAATTCAACCCCTATGTGACCTCAATTGTGTGTCTGCAGGGCTGGGGGAAGAGTGGCAAAAACCACATGAGAGAACTGGGGTGTGGAGCATGGGAATCTTTTGAGGAGTGCAGCAAAGGCAGGAGGAAGAGTGGTCACCACCCTAAGTTGGTGATGAGAGTGGAATGCAGTGTGAGGCCAGAGTCCTGGAGCAGACCCTGGTGCTGTGTGCACATGGCATGCACGTGTGGGCATGTAGGACGGCCATGTGTGTGCGCTTGTCCCAGCAAGCCTTTGCCACCCTTGTTTGACTTACTAGTGCTTTTCCTCTGCCAGCCTGGCTGCTCTTGTTCACACGCTGTGGAAGACACCTCACTCATCTGCACAGTCCAGGCCATGGGAGGTGTAGTGCAGGGGATTGGACAGTGGTGATCAATAACACCCTGTTCCTCCCCTCCTGTGCCTGGAACCAACCGTGTTCTAATTCAGTGGGACAGATGGAGATCAAAATACCAGCTCCTTGGTAAGCCTGACTAGAGAATGTTGTTCACCATGTTTCTTTGAATCTAAGATGCCACTGAGTGTTAAGGTATACTGCTAGGAAAGAAACATTCCAGCCAGTTAAACCATGTCGTGCCATCTGGTTGGCAGACGCATCCTATTTTCAAAGACATCCAAATGTGTAAAATGTACATCTCTAGGAAGTGAGGTATGGTATGCTTGGGACAATTTCTCATCATTCCCCTGAACTAGGCCATCCAGTGCCAGGCTGACCAGATGGCACAGGCCTCCTCTGCCCACTCAGCTGTCACATGGTGAGAGGAAGACCAGGGTTCCTTTCTTGTGGGCAGGCAGATGTAGAAGAAGACAGATGCCACTGATTCAAGCAGGTTCTTCCTTCTCCCCTTAGTTCCATTAAATAAGCCACTGCCTCCCATGAGGAGGAATAGATGAAGAGTGGGTTAGAGATGCTAGGAGCATTGCTCTGCTGAAGCTGGTCACAAGACAGCATGCAACCAGCGAATGGAGGAACCACCACGTTAACACAGGCCTGGTTCCCAGGATGCACTGAGTATTAATATGAGCAAGGTGTGAGCCACCAGGCAGACCTACCATGTATGGTCAGGAAACGGGCAGTGACTTCTCTGGGCAGTGAGCCTGCCGATGTAGTTTGTCCGCTCAGTGAGCATGTACCAGGCACCTACTAGTGGTCAGCACTGGGAAGTTAAGACTTCACTGCTTAATGGAGGAATCAGTTAAGTAAAAAGCATGAGAGGCTTGGCAATAGGGACTGACTCTAAGCATTCAGGAGAGCGCTGCCTGACTAGTCCCTGGGAAGGAGGGAGGGGGCCCCCGGGGGAAAACCCAGTGGTGAGTTCACTGCCTTTGCTAACTTGTACCTGAGTTCTGGACTTCAGAAAAGGGCACCTCAGCACCTAACATCACACCCATTACACTGTTCAGGAGGCGAGTGAATCTTACCATACTGCATCATCTTCAACCTCTGTATACTCTTGCCATTTAAATTAAAGTGCCTGCCAGTATCTTTTTTTTTTTTTGGTACTGGGGATCGAACTCGGGTCCTTGCACTTGTGCAGCAGGCAGCGAAACCACTGAGCTAAATCCCTGGCCTGTGCCAGTATCTTTTTAAAATCCTGCTGTTTTCCTTAGGAATGTCCCACCTGTTTTACTAGGTGGGGCTCTGAGGTCTTGGAGCAACAGAGAAAAGTCAGAAACTGATTCCCAACATGGATGACCTCATGATGCTATCAACATCTTGGCAGCAGACAAGGGAGATGCTTTGACCAAAACTACTTTACATATGTGTACAAAAGAAACTGAAAATCCAAATTTGTTTCCCTGTTGCAAACACCTTACAGGTGTTCTGCCTCCATTACGTTCTTCTTTTTTTTCCATTACATTCTTCTTGACCACCAGCTGGCGCATTCTGAAGCATCAAGATGGGGCTTGTAGAGGCAAACATGAAAATATTATTACACAAACCCTAATATCAACCAAGGGAAAGTTGACAGCAGTGTAGAGACAAGTCCTAGCAGGCTGTCGGGTGGGGAGGGGCAGTTGGAGAGAGGTGACATATTTGATAGGTAAGATGGTATAGGAAGGATAAAAGGGTAAAGAAACATCACATCCTGTCCACAGAGATGGCATTTAGCTAAAGCACTTGAGTAGTTCCCAATTCTGATTGAAACTTTTTGTGTCTTTCAGCACTTCTATTTCTGAAACCACATAAATTATCTAGTATAAAAGTCTTAAACACGCATCATGCTGAATTTTAAGTGTGGGACAGTTATTGTGTAAGATAAAAAAGGAGTGGGGCCAGGGATTTAGCTCAGTGGTTTCGCCGCCTGCTGCACAAGCGCAAGGACCCGAGTTCGATCTCCGATACCAAAAAAAAAAAAAAGGGGAAAGCACTTATAAGAGGTTATGTGTACTTTAGGCATTGAGATACACTTGCTTTTCAGTGGTCATGAGGGCATACCGAAGAGGTAAGTCCTGCATTGGTATGTTGTCAACTATCATTGGTGGAGATGGGTTAATTTCTCTGAGAAGGTTGTCTGGTGATTTGAAACAATGCCTAAGTGATAACCTCTTCTCACCCACCCACCCCCATGAATTAGCTCTTCATATGAGTAATCTAACTCTTCATAAGGCAATACGTTCAACAGAAAGCCCCAGGTAGGCTTTTGGGAATGCCCTGTAGGGGAACAAGGAACCTACTCTTTATTGGAACTCTGGAGGTCCTTGAGTCTGCCTAGAGGTCCTGGAGGAGGACTCCAGGCTCCCATCTTCCCTTTGCCCAGAGCAGCTCTGCTTTGAGTTGTTTTATACCCATAGAAAATGGCCCAAACTCAATTGCCCAGAGAGAGTGGAGGTAGGTGACATCAGAGGAAGAAGTAATCCCATAGGGATTTCCTTGAGCCAGAAGAGGATTCTCTAAGGCTAAGGGAAGCTGCTACTCCCCTCTAGCTGACTGTGGGCCTGTGTTGCCAGATCTTATTTTTGGAGGCTAGCATCTTTGTGAAATATCCCTATTTTTAAAATTGCTAGCAACTGAGATGGAAGCAAATGGCAATTCTAGGCAGAAGGCATAGGCTTATTTTGCCAAAGAAAACACTGAAGTTGCACCCCTATTTTGCAAAAACTATCAGTGTTTGGGAATGATTCTGATGATGATGATGACAATTCTGTGAGTGACAGTGTTCAGAAGGGAGCTGCTGAGAAGCAGGCCATGAAACAGACCAAACGGGAATACAGAAGCCCCTTGCAGAAGACTACACTGTATATAAATAATGCCAGTATTTATGATGAGATGCAGGAAGAAAAGGAGGACAGTAATCCCAATTACTTTTGGGAGAAGAGTGAAAGCCCAAGTATACCCACAGTTTACTAAAAGCAATTGAGATGAGAAAAAAGAAACAGGAATAAGAATGGAAAATACAGAGAACAAGAAATGGAAAAATAAAAATTTGATTATCGATAAAGAGGCATTTGTGACATCTGCTTATTTAAAAAAAAAAAACTGCAAGAGCTGAAGAAAGAAAGAAAGAAAAAAGGCTGCCACACTAGAAACAGAAGGATCTCAGTGGATTTTATAGGCATCTACTAAAGCAGCTGGTGAAGAAGTACTAAAATGCAGCTTTCACAAAGACATTCTAGAATGAAGTTAGAGAAATCAAGAGGTTACTCAGATGAAATAAATTAAGAGAGCAGAATACCACAGGAGAAATGAATTCTCCAAACTTGTGTAAAGGAGGGGGAAAACCCAGTTCCAGACAGTGACTTTGAAACTAAGTGTGAAGACAGAAGAGAAAAGGTCAGAGACTTCCAGGAATTACTCCAAGCATCACAAGAATCAAACCCATTCATCTAGTGAAGAAGCATAGTGCCAAACACGACACCAAAAGTTCCAAGTCAGGACGGCATGAGAAAAAGGAAGGTCAGCACCGAGAGGCAGGAAAACTCCAGAGGCCAGGAAAGCTATTATATTGACCATGACCACCAAAGAGCAAAGAGTTCTCATAGGTCCAGAGAAACCAGTCATAGAGATTCCCACCAGAAGAGGCATGAACAAGAAGCTAAACCCAGGGGGAGAGACCAGAGAGAAAGAAATGTCAGAGTAGAAAAGGGAGAAATATTCTTCAGGAGAACGAGACAAGACAATGAAATGATCACGACTGATACAATGAGAGAGATGGGAAGAGAGGAGCAAAGAAAAGGAAGAACACATGAAAGGAAGGAAATATATGAAAATAATGGTAAATACAGAGATAGGAGAAAAGAAGAAGTATTCAATCTTTAGAAAGAAACCACAGAAAAGGCAGATCAAATTCTAAGGCAAAGGCAGTTTCTTGACCAGGAGAGATCCAGCAAAATGAGGAACATGGGAAAGAAGAAAGAAACCAAAACTCCTCTGGAGTCGAGCATTACTGAGAGCAAAGCACAGACTCATAGAGGAAAGGCAAAAGCAGGGGAAAGAACAAGGGACCACAAAAGGCAGTGAGCAAATTTGCAAAGGTGAACAATGAAGCAACTGTAGTGTCAGCTAGGGGGAGCACTTGTCCAGGAAAATGGCATGAGAAAGATCAATGGCTGCCCCAATACAAGCATCTGTGGAACATGGAACATTGTGATTTCCAGGACTTGCTTTAAAGGCATAAAGAAAGGTATTAACAGTAGTTGGAGAAGGGTATTTCTAAATATATTTTTTAAATTCATTATTTAAGTTTAAATCAGAGTCAGTCCTTTTATCTTGACTGTTTGGAGATATGTACATAACATTTCATTATCAATACCATATTCTTGGTTGTATTCAAGAACCATAAAAGTGTGCTAATCCCAAGTTACTTGATGAGGAAAATTGTCTCCAATACAATCATTCAAAAGTGAACAACTCGGGCCGGGGATTTAGCTCAGTGGTTCCGCTGCCTGCCTCGCAAGCACAAGGACCCGAGTTTGATCCCCGGTACCAAAAAAAAAAAAAAGAAAGAAAAAGTCTTTGTTAAGCAAAAGTGAACAATTCTAATAATGTTGCTTTTGTTGAGTAGAAGTTTTATAAATACTGTATTTCAGATAAAAGTATGTAAAAATTGAAAAGTAGGAAAAGTTGTTATATTTTATGCTCTGAAATTTGTATTAAAGTATAGATCAAAAATTTTAATGTAGATTAAAAAATTTTAAAAAATTTTTAGAACTGGGCATGGTGGTACATGCCTGTAATCCCAGCACTTGGAAGGCTGAGGCAGGAAGATTGCCATGAATTTGGACTACAAAGTGAGTTCAAGACCAGCCTGAACTACATAGTGAGTCCCTGTCTCAAAAAAAAAAAAATTATAGGAACTTATCAAAAATTTAAAACAAAACAAAATCCAAACCAACCAAAAAAGTGAGGGTAAAATTATGTCTGTGGACTGCCACTTAAGATTGAAATTTTTTTTTTTTTTGCAATATTCCACAGTCCTGTGACATAGTTCAGTCCATGCCTTAAGCTTCTGGGGTAGGGAACTCTTACCTTCTCATCTAGCCTCTTCTAGTCAGGCATGGTGGCAAACGCCTATAATCCCAGCACATGGGAGGCTGAGGCAGGAGGACTACTGTGAGTTTGAGGCCAGCCTGGGCTACATAGTGAGTTCAAGGCTTGCACTACATAACGAGACCCTGCAACTACACAGCAAGACTCTGTCTCAAAAAATAAAAAAAACAGTAACAACAACAAACAAAAGCAAAACAAAAAACCAAACTAGCTTGTTCTATAGTATGGAATGGCCTATCTCAATCACAGGCACTGATTCAGTACCTATTGCATACTAAGCATTTCCTACAACTAGGTTCATCATGGCAGTGGTGTGAATGGTGTGACCAGAGTAAACCTGGCTCTCATGTTGGGTTCTAGCTGCTTCTTGAAGTCAGGCCTTTTTTAGTGCAGCAGTAGAAGAGGACCAGGCAGAAGCCTCAGGTGTGGTTACTTCCTTGCACAGAATAACCTTTACTCTAAATGATGTCACTGAGTTCTCCATTACTGTCTGTGCCCAATAACCTGGCTGACTAATGGCCCCGTAGGAAGAACCCTTGAACACCATGTGCTCTGAGCTGACACTGCAGTGTGGGAGGCCCTAGGAAGGCAGCTCTGCCAGACCCTGGTGACTTGAAGAGTGAGCAGCATGATCACCGAGTCACCCTACTCCTGCTGTTCTGGCCGAGGAAATTTCACTCTGCAGCTTTACTGTAGACAGCCTTGATTTTGTCCTTCTAAATGTAAACATGTAGCTCCTAAAATGAAGGTGTTGGAGAAACCTGCATGGGGGTTGAGGTCACTGAGCCCTGGATCTGGGGTGTGAACCCCCTTCAGGTATCAAAAAGTTTGCCTACAGGAAGGGTTTTCACACCTCCTGAGGAAAGGATTGACTCCCACACTAATAGCTTTAGCTCCAAAACTGTCACCCTTGGGCTGGGGATTTAGCTCAGTGGTTCTGCCGCCTGCCCTGCAAGCAACAAGGACCGGGAGTTCGATCCCCGGTACCAAAACAAACAAAAAAACAAAGGAACAACAACAAAAAACTGGCACCCTAGTTCATGTGGCACAGCTAAAGATATTAACAAAACCAAACCAAACCAGAATTTATTGAAAGTAGGGATACCTTTATTCAGGAAAACAGTATGTACAAAAGTCTTAGGAAAAGGGAGAATAAAACAACTTGAAAACAATTCAGTCTGTGCAGGACTGAATTAATACAAAATATAACAGCCATACAGGAAAAGGCTACGTCCCCACAAGCCTGGAAATGAGAATACTCATTCTCAAATTCTTGGAACCCAGGACACTCTTTGAGGCAGAGGCTACTGAAGCACAAGGTCTCACTGCTGACTTCACATAACTAGTCCATGCCCTGGGCATAGGCTAAACACATGAAATGAGGTCACCAGACAAGTTACACTTGTCCTCCCAATGATCCCATCCCCATAAGCTGCAGTTGGGAGACTCAGCAGGGACCACTGATCAGACAGCTTAGAGACAGTTACTCTGTAGTTGTTCATATAAAACCTTAGACTGCTCTTAAGCCCTATAATTCCTTTATCTAAATTCCCATTAACTAGAGAGGTAGAGATGCAAGACATGGAAGCTGCCTCCAAGCAATTTTTGGTCTTTGATAAACAGGAATAAACAAAAATTGCTGTTCCGAAAATCCACACAGCAGGTGAAAGATTCTAGGGCCTCTTGGTAAACCCCTCACCCCCCTGCACCGAAGGAGGAGAAACAGGAGGGGAGAGGGGAGATGCGCATGTTCCAATCCACCTTGCTCTGCTGTCTTCTCATTTGCGGGTCTGTATGGTGCTGCAGATTTGGGCAAGACGGTTCTAAAAAGAGGAGTTAGAAAGTCACTTAAAGAAGACAGCAGTTGGCACATATGCCCAGTCAGCCATTTGCGGTCTACCCAAGCATAGGTCTGAGTGAATCTTTGCCCTTCCATTCTCTATTTGTATCACACACTAATTAACTTTTTGAAACTCAGTTTTCATCTGAACAAAGGAATAACATATCATCTTAAATGAGACAGTGAAGGTATCACAGGTGTGTTTGGAGGTAGTGGGGCTTAAACATAACTCACAAGATTTGGGTGGTTGGATGTGTGTAGGAACCCAGCTCCACCCTTGTCCCCTTCCATGGGTTTGCCCTTCATGGCTGCACAGAAGGGTGGGCCTACAGTAGTCATGTTTGTATCACATGCTCCCACCTACCACCCAAGATCACAGATAACTGGACCAAGGAGGATTATCTGACCAAACCTGGGCATTAAATTCTTTCTCTTGAGAATTTAAACTAAGAGAGGAAACTGAGCAGGGTTGGCACTGGAACAGTGAAGTTAGAGCTGGAGGTATGATTCCCCAAAGACACACATGAGTCATTGTTAAGGGAGAGCAGAAGCAAGAGCCTTGTGGAGGTTATGGGCTGAGGGAGAATGAACAGGTACAAGAGAAATGAGTGTCAGGCCCAGGGCTAGAGATGGTGCACCAGTGTAGACTCCCATAAACTCTGCTGCTGGCCGTCCCCAGCACTGAAGGCCTAGCTGTTGAGCTCTTTCTTTGACTCTGTGGGAGCCCTTCTAACAACCTCCTTCTTGGCTACTATAAGGAAGTTCCAATTCCTGTGGTCAGGGGGCCCAAGCATACCCTGGCCCTAACTGCCTGAGGCAGAACTTTGTTTTAGAACTTCAATGCCAGGTGCTTGGGAACTGACCAAAACTCTACACCAATATAGGGACTGAGCTGCTGCTATTTAAGTACAAAAATAGTCAAAATCTCTTGGGGGGAAAGAGGTGAGATGGTTTTAAGTATTAAGTATTAGGCCAGACCCAAAGGATAGTCTTAAAGAGAGCTAAACCAAGAAACTAGATGCCTTCTACAGGTGACGATGAATATGAGACTCACTGAGAGCTTCTTAATGTTTCCTAAGGCCTCTGGGTCCAGTTGTGCAATATCAATCCTCTGCAAGTCACTGGCCAATAACCGCATGCTCTGTATGGAGAAAGAGTAGGTTAAACTAGCATGTCCTTTCTCAGACAGGAAGTTCTACCCAGCAGCCCAGTGTGGCCCAGAGGTCCCCTGATATCCTGCTCATGGTGGCTGGGACGGCCAAGATGGACAAGCAGCAAAGTAGGCAGGAGGGGTGTTAGGCCTAAGGAGACAATGACATCATTGGTGCTATTAGTGGCCGCTGGCAGGATTACCTGGGTACAAAGGCATACACATTAGCTTAGAAACGCCATGCAGACCACACTGAGATAAGCCATTCTCCCCTCATGAGGGCTGAGGTCAATAGCTTGCTCTTCTCAGCCCAGAGAAACCAAGGTCAGCTTGCTTCAGAATCCCTGAACATCATAGATTTGAAGATACAACTCATGCTCCTCTTGTTAGATTAGACACATAACCCAGAGGTCCCTTCCTCCGCAGTCCTTTTAAGATCTCTATTATTGTACACATCACAGATGTTATAGTTGAGGACCTATCTAGACTACTGAACTGGGCAGGAATCATGTCTTCACTTTGGGCCTGCTGTAATCACTGGGCACTGGTGGCTGATGAACAGATGGAACCCCGAGTCAGGCAGGGACCTTCCCAGTCTGGCCCTCCAAGTGGAGAGAAAACTGGGTTCTGATGGAGACCATGACCCGTGCAACTAAAAGGACTCTGAGGGAGAGAGGCAGACAGTGCTCAGGAAAGAGAACTACTTCAGTGAGCAGTGCACTTTGGCCTGGTTCCCAGGACAATACTTAACCGCGCCGCCGCCCACTGGCACAGTGAGGGAGATCTCTTTGCTGTCAGCGAGAGGGCTGCCATTGACAGAGATGTTGTAAATCTGCTCTCTGGCTGCTGGAGTGCGGAGGCCTGGGGTCTTGAAGACCCTACAAAGCAGAAAAGCACTGTGAAGATGGTTTTGCAGACTGAATGATACCAGGCGCAGTGAGCCCATCCAACCCACAGCTGGTT
The DNA here is from genome assembly GCF_000247695.1 of Heterocephalus glaber. The sequence goes on along the minus strand of NW_004624764.1, from coordinate 20,430,895 downwards.
TCAAGCTGCAGCTTTAAAATCACACATTTCTAAGAAAGTTCTAAATTTAGAGAAAACATTTTTTTTTTAAAGCAGTAATGACTAAACACAGCTGGAGAAAGGAGGTTGTAATTATCAAACATACATCTAGCAAAAGTCAACCCTCATCTGTGTAAATTTTAGGACTAAAGCTCCACATGGGTGCCAGTCATCCACCCATCCACAGAGCCAGAAATAAACTGGTTAATATGTTCCCGAGAATGGCTAAGTGTTTCTATCAAGGGGAACTTCCCAGGGTCAAAGGAAGATGATGCCAATTAGATCATTAAAATAATTCTCAAACTAACTTTCTCAATGCTTAAAGTGTAGCTATTTTCCTTTAAATGTCTCTTGCTACATGCTCATATGAATAAGCAGAAAAGTGGGAATTAAAAGTGGAAAGCAGGACCAGGGATTTAGCTCAGTGGTTCCACCGCCTGCCTTGCAAGCGGAAGGACCTGAGTTTGATCCCCAGTACCAAAAAAAAAGTGGAAAGCATTGCTGTCTCCACCCCAGAGATAACCACTTCTTGCTCCACTCCCTGGGTAACCACACTTAATTCCTACTGTATCTTTCCAGAAAACCTCCATGTATATAAAGGAAATGGGATCACATGTTACATATATCCAGCAGGCTGCTTGGGAAGGCCATGACCATGTAGCTCTTTCCCTGGAGCACATACACATCCATTCTCTTATAAGGACTATACGGCATTCTCTACTTGGTCAACTAGCCCCTGTAGAAGGTATTATCTTGTGTTGTAAACATGCTCATTCATGTTGGTCTCCAAAAAGGTGGCATCAATTTTTACTGCTATCAAGGGTATAAGCAAATGCCTACCCAGCTTTAAAAAAACTTCTGACCAGAATCAGAAGCCAAGAGTCACACAGAAGTCTCCTAATCAGCACAAGCAGAATGTCCTCCTTTCTTTAATCAGACAAAGAAACATTCTGCTACTAATAATAGGTGAACCTGCACTCAGGAGGTGAACAGTGGGAAACTGAGATGGCTTCCAGACCAAGGGCTCCAGAGCATTTTTTAAACTCCCCTTCTCTGAGTGTTACTCACTGCTGGGCTCCCACCTGCATCAAGCACTGCTTACCTGGAGTCAAACCGGGGTGTCATGCCCGGAGTTGGTTTTACCATAGACAACTCCAATCGGCCCACCGCTGGGGTCACAAAATTGTCATAGCTTGACCTACAGGTAAGAAACAGCCATGAAGTATGTCAACTCTCAGGTGCAACGACAGCAGCAGTGGCTGCAGAGACAGGTAACGTGTGTAGAGCGCTGATCATGTCAGACGCTGACTGTCCCAGCTGCCTGAGAGCACTATTCATGTCTTCATTTACAGATGGGGAAACTCAGGTACAAAGTTTAAAGAACTTGCCCAAGATCACACAGCAAGTTGGGGAAGAGCCAGACTCTGACCACAAGCTGTCTGCCTCTAGCACTAGACTCCCATCCAAGCTGAAGAAACAACCCCTTGGCAATGGAAAGGCTCCCTAGCTGTTAATTCTTGTCCTCTCACAAGGCAGCTGGTTAATATCCTGCTGTCTCCCTGCATCCAGGGAGACAGGACCAGCTCTCTCATTCACAGACACATGCATCTCAATGCCTACTTTCCTAAGCTGTGCCCCTGTGCTCTCAAATGGTCTATAGTGGTGTCCAGCATAATCAACGCAAGCCCATGGACCTAGACCATTTCAAGAAACCAATTATGGGAAGGTGACAGCCATTTCGTGGCTAATTTTGGTAGCTGTACACATGGACTGTCAAGTAAGTCAACATCATATGCAGTTCCTACTATATTCTTCTGAGCCTAATTTTCCTTGTTTGGGTTGGAAAAAAAAGTGGGGGAGGCTGCACATGCCTATAATCCTAGCTACTCGGGAGGCAAGAAGATTGTAAGTTCAAGTCCCACCTAGGCAAGTTAGTGAGACCTTGTCTCAAAGTTAAAAAACAAAAATGGCTGGTCATGTAGCTCAGCAGTCTCTGGGTTCAATTCTTAGTACTGCAAACAAAATAAAACTAAACAAAAAGTAGGGGAAGAGAGAGAATGTGGGAGAAGCACTGGAGAAGGTATTGGTGTAGGCTAGTGGGGGCAAACATATCATGCTGTATAAAGTTCTTGAGTAAACCCAAACCACACCTGACTTTGGAAAACCTATTACCTTTTGCCTTTTCCTCGTATGGACTGGGTTCTCTTCTTAGATGGAGGACACTTTTTGACCTGAAGTCACAATCAAGCAAAACTGAGGTTATATAAAGCTCAGCAACAGGGAAAGGTAAGGAGGGTAAAAAAAGGAGGAGGGGAACCAGCTCTGGAAAGGAAGATTAACACTGAACATAAGAAGTTCCATCTCACACTATGACTAAAATAGTCAGAACATAAGTAAACAACTTATATTGGCTTATGGTAGACTTAGACTGGCTGGGACTTCAAAATCGAGGATTTGGGCCAAGATTAAAGGTACAATCTCTTAATTGATCGCAGCCTGGCTCACCTTCACTACTTTCCATAAAGTGCTGCTGTGGAAGTCACTCAAGGCATTTCAGGTGCCCAATCCAAGAACCATTTGCAGTTCTTTCCTGTCCAAGTCATACCTGATTCTTGCTCCTTAATGCCTGGTGATTTTCTTCTCTCTTGTCTTCCAAGACTGATCCAATTTTCCTTCATCTGTGGCTGTCCCTTCAGTCTGCCTTAGGAGTCCCTTCCCACCTTCCTCTGATACCTACCCTCAGCTTCCCTCCCTTTACGCTCTCCCTGCACAAGCTTTTCTCCTTCTACCCTGGGACAAGAACCTAAAGATCTGGGACTTAGTGAGTCTCTCAATCTCCTCTTTCTCTCTGAGCTCCAGGCTAAAATTCCCATCTGGCCTAGATGTCCTGGAAAAGTACTTAACATTCAGCAGGTCAAGCAATTGGCACTTGTTCCCCTTCACTTTAACCTCAAACCACCACTCATGGGTCCCACGTTTCATTGAATGGCAGCTGCCTAAGCAAGAAACCATTTATCATCTCTGATTCCTTCTTCCACCAATCATGCCCATTCTCCTTTATAAAACATCTCAAAACCACCCATTCTTTTCATTCTTTGCCTCAGTTCGGCCTGCCTGGTTTCTTTGTTTTCTCTTCTTGCATTTACCCTGAATTCCATTTTGAAATATCAATCTGATGTTACCATTACACAGCTGCCTGAGTGGAAACTTCCAAGCTCAGCACATAGGCCATCTATTATCTTGTCCCTGCTCTTCCCCATACCCCTACAGTTTCTATCCCAGCCATACCAAACTTCCTCCTGTTCCTCAAATGGACACTTTCCTAGTTCTACATGGAACATTCTCCCCTTTCTTCTCTAGCTAATAGAGACTCACCTTGAAAAGACTGGCTGTGTCCTAATGAGGACAGGGAAAACTCACTGTCTTCTTCCTCTGTGTTCTACACACTTTGCACATGTTTCAATGATCATTTTTGTTATTTGCCACTTAAAGAGATCTTTTCAATCAAAATGTGAGCTCTGGGAGGACAACACTATTTCCATGTATTTTTGTATTTGTTTATCTCTTGCTAGCCCTCTTAACCTGAATTCCTACTTACTCTTGCAGTTTGAAAATTCTTAGGTTTATTTTCTTCTTCTTCTTCTTCCATTATCATTTCATCCACTTGTATTACCTTTCGTTCTATGAAGAAACAGATTTAATAGCATGTGATCTCTGATGGAACAACCTTTCATGCATTCACATTTCTTATAAGGAACAACTTATGAGATGTTAGACTGTAATCAAGAAATAGATATCACACACTTTTTTTTCTTTTTGGCAGGTTTGAGGATTGAATCTAATGCTTTGTGCATGCTAGGCATGCAAGTTCTGCCATCAAGTCATACCCTGAGTCCCAGAAATTCTCTTTTTTTTAAAGAAGGGGATTATTTATTTCTTGGGGTTTTTGAGACAGGGTTTCACTACGTAGTTTAGGTTGGTCTTGAACTTGCTATATAGCACAGGCTAGCCTCAAACTTGTGGTGATCCTCCTTCCTCAACCTCCCAAGTGCTGGGATCACAGGTGTGGACAACCATGCCCAGCAAGAAGCTGGGGTTGTTTAAATAAAGGAAGCCAATCAGACTACTTACATAACCCCATATGATGGCTGATAGTTGTTAGGGATGACCTGCATTCTGATTAAGACAGACTTGGGCCTGAGGTCTGGAGCTACCACTTACTAGGTCAAAAGGCTTTAATCAGAAGTGTTCTAGTTTCCTCATCTATAACAAGGAGATATCACTTTACAGGGATATTATGAGGCTTGAAACATGTATTCCACAAGAATAGGTAGTTATTGTTATTTCTGTTCCCCTAGACCCTAGACATGTACCTTTAGGTGTTTATTAAGTATTTGTGGAATGAATGCATCTACAGTCCAGACACAAACTAAAATAAGTATTATTATATTATTTATAAATAAAATTATTATTACAATTGTTTTAGGAGAGGTGCCTCATTTCTTTGAGCATCATATTTGCTCAAGTGCACCCTATATCTTCCTCTAATAAATCCTTCTCATGCCTCTTAAACAAAAAAACAATTGTTTTAGGAGAAAAAGGAGTGCCAAAGATGTTTGAACTGAAAGATTGCAATTTTTATCTATTTATTTATTTATTGGTTTTATGAGACAGAGTCTGCTAGGCAGTTCAGGCTGCCCTTGAACTCACTATGTAGCCCAGGCTGACCCTGAACTTGCGACAATCCTTCTGCCTTGGCCTCCCAAGTCCTGGGATTACAGGTGTGTGCCACCACATCCAGCTAGATCCCCATTTTTAATATTTAAGGGCTTATCTTAAGAAAGATAGTTCCTATGGGGCTCCACAAAACAGAACAAGTATTGATACACAGATACCAGAAAGAAACTTTGGTTCAAAAATTAGAAGAACTTTCTCATCATCACGGCTTTCTAATAATAAAATGTAGAATGTTTCACCACTAAATACATACAACCAGGAGCTATATAATCCTGAGCAGGGATTCTATAGAGTTCATGTATTTAATCATGGTGGGGCAACATGGGACTAAAGGCTTTAAGCTTTTTTGTCAGCTACAACTCTGATATATTAGAATCTCTCTCTCTCTTAACAGTTTACAGTATATTGAAGTGCAATGGTCCTGGTGGGTTCAGTTTCAAATCATTAAGACCCTCATTACCAATGACAACTAAGAAAACTGATGGAATTCAAAAGAGAAACCAGTATTACCTAAATGTAGAAATGACCCAGAGTGACCTAACTCAGTGTAAATATATGGCTGAGGAATTCTAGGAACACTCAAGCCCAATTCTGCCATAACCTGACATACCCTGAGGGAGTTAGGACTAGAATACCACCTTAAGAAAGCAAAAAATCATGCTCTCTTCACTCTACAGGGCAACTCTGATGGAAGGCCAGTCAGACTAGAAGTGTAGTGTTTCTGGCCCTTGTCAGTGGAATAAGGTTCCTCGGGAAGGGACCCACATCCAGGCCAAGGGTCAGGACTGTCCTCCCTGAAGTTCGAGAACTTCCCAAGTGCTGGGATTGCATGTGCGTGCCACCACGCCTGGCCCTGTTTATTTTTTGAGACAGGTTTCACTAAATTGCCGAGGCTGGGCTCAAATTTGGGACCCTCTTGCCTCACCTTCCCAAAGTGCTGGGATCATAAGTGTGTACCACGATGCCTGGCTTCAGCACAGTTGATTGTAATTTCCACTTTAGCTCACACATCAGTCTCCCTGCCCCACACGCACACATCAGTTGTATGAGATTGGTTAGTATCAGTCCTGTATACAACTAACTGAATGCAGCAGCTCAAATCAAATTTTTGGATTTGTAAGATTGGGGACTAGATAGAGAGAAGAGGGCCACCAACGAGGCCCTACTCCCTAGACTTCAAGCTCTCTCTGCTCAACAAGTGCTTTGAAAAGTACTCACTTTTGGCAGATTTCAGAGGTGTCTGGATAGCTTCTGCTGTTAGTCTGTTTATTTCTGTGATATCCACATCAGCCTGTGACAAACACAGACAGAAATTACCAGACTTATTTAATCCAAAGGGAGAAACAGCATATTAAGGTAAAAACAATTTAAAGCATCTTATTTGATATGTGAACCTCCATAAACTGATTGTCATACAACCCAAAACCTAAAACACTGATGATAACTTGCCTCTAGCCATGTATTCTTTCCCTGTTCCATTTCTTCACCTCTAAAGGTAACCAGTCTTCCTAACCCTGTCATTTCCCAGAGATAATCACTATTATTCTACTTGCTTAAAAGAAAGTGTATGTATATATGAGTGTGTTCACATATACATGCATAGTTTTGTATAAATACAACATGATTTTTTTTTGGTACCGGGGATTGAACTCCGGTCCTTGCGCTTGTGCAGCAGGCGGCGAAACCACTGAGCTAAATCCCGGGACCATACAACATGCTTTTTTGCAAATGCAAAAAATATGCTTAAATTTTTTGATTTTGTTTTTTGACCACTATTTGTGGTTGTACTTAATTTGTTTTTACTGCTATATAATATCCTACTAGATGATTATATCATAATGGATTTATGCCTTTTCCCATGAATAAATTTTTGCCATTATGAATAGTGCTACTTCAAACTGTCTTATATATGTGCCTGTTGCATTTGATATTCAAGTTTTCTCTTGGCTATACACTTGGGAAGACAGAGCATTACAGGGTTGTTACCAGTGACATAAATGTCAGTTTTGATATTATGCCAAACTGGTTACTGCTCATCTGCAAACACAAGTTCCTAATGGTTCATGTCCTCGATAACATTTGATGTTGTGTCAGACTTCTCATTCTTTTGGTAAGTCTACTACATCTCACTGATGCTGCTGGGTCCTTCAAAAAGGCTCCTGTGCAGTAACCATTCTAATTAGATTTGTTCATGATTGGGATCACTTATATATAGAGGTACAGTTAAGAGCAGGGATGAGTTGTCTTTTCCTCATGAGAGGCATGTAAATATTGGAATAGTTATTACAGACTAGGAATGGTCCAGGATTCAGGTCTGGATTGGTAGGGATTATGTGCAGTGCTCAGAGAAGGATTCTGAGGCTGTTGGGACTTACAGTGCTATAACACATTAGTGATGTCTACCATGGTCGATGGAATGAAGTGGTGGCATTCCTGTCAACTTTCTGCCATATCTACTAACAAGTGGCACATAGTAAAGCTGTCATTCGTGGCAGGCCACAGACACTGTACATAAGAGTTAACACAGCCGGTCTAAGATTGGTATAAGTAGGAAGGCCTGTTTGCAAGATTGGCCCTTGGTTGGCATCTGGGAACTTGAATTTCAGGACTCTCACCATTCTATTTCAGGATTCTCTATCACCATTCTCAGACCAATTCTATGGTAAGAATAGCTCACTAAGCCTGGTGTGGTGGCACATGTCTGAACTACCAGCACTCCCACACAGAGGCTGAGGCAGGAGGATCACTGAAAGTTAAGAGGCCTGCCTGGGTGACATAGTGAGACCCTGTCTCAAAAAAAAAGAAAAAAAAATAGCTTACTGTTGGTAAATTCTGTGCAAACGATATAATTCATACTGAACATCTACTTTGTTCTGCTACACAGAGGATGCCTCAGCAGACCCCAGTAAAAATCCTGGGCACTGAGTCTCTAATCAGCTTTTCAGGCAGACAACATTTCACACATGTTGAATTAAGCATATCCCGTGCGACTCCACTGGAACTGGACTCCTGGGAGCTTGTACCTGGTTTCCTTTGGACTGTGCTTTGTATCTTTCGTTGTGCTAAATGATTGCCATGAGTGGGATTATTCATGCTGGCTGAGTCCTGTGAGTCCTCTTAGTGAATCACCAAACTTGTGGTGGTCTTGGGAGTCCCCAACATATCTCCCAGATAAGAGCTTTTGAACCAAAGTATCATTCCTTCACTGGGTTTTAAATCATGTTAGGTAAAGCTAGAATTCTCAGACTAGTGTGATGAGTGGATCTCTCATATTATACCAGAAGCTCTTATTTGCAGGTCTGTATGCCCAATTAATTTAAAAAGAGGGATGCAGTAATTTATTGACTGATTGATTGATTGACTGTAATACTGGAGATCGAGCTCAGGGTTTCACAAATACTAGGCAAGCACTCTACCAGTGATCTACATCCCCAGTCTGATATTGTATTTTGAAACATTAGATCTGAGTCTGTACAGTGGGTTTAAAATGGGCCACAGAAACAAAGAAAAAGAAAGCATGGATTAAGAATGCTCTAATAGGGGCCGGGGATTTAGCTCAGTGGTTTCGCTGCCTGTTGCGGAAGCGCAAGGACCCGAGTTCGATCCTCAGCACACACACAAAAAAGAATGCTCTAATACCCTCCCCCCTTTTGGAGACAAGGTCTCACTGTGTAGCCCAGGCTAACAAAAGATAATGTTCTTGCTGAAGCCACATAAGAAATTACAAGGGGTATAGAAGCTGTGAGCGAAGAACTGTGAACAAAAACCAAAAATACAGTCATCCCTTGGTATCCATGGGGGATTATTCCCAGGACTCCCTGTAGATACCAAAATCCACAAATGTTCAAGTCCCTCGTATAAAAGGGGGTGGATTTGCATATAACCTATGCATATGCTACCATATATTTTATTTTATTTTTCTTTTGGTTTTTTTTTGATACTGGAGATCGATCTTGGGACCTTGCACTTGTGAGGCAGGTGGCGAAATCCCCGGCCCTATTTTTTTTTTTTTTTTTTTTGAGACAAGGTCTTACTATGCAGTCCAGGCTTGCCTTGAACTCACTATGTAGTGAAGGCTGGCCTTGAGGTGATCATCGTGCCTTGGCCTCCTGAGTGCTGGGGTTACAGGTATGTGCCATCATGCTTAATACATTGTAAATACTGTGTAAATGTCATTATTCTTTTTTTTTTTTGGTACTAGGGATAGAACTCAGGACTTTCCACTTTTGAGGTAGGTGGCAGAACAACTGAGCTAAATCCCTGGCCCATAAAAGTCATTATTCTATATATTTTTGTTTTGTTTGTTTGGAGACAGGGTCTTCCTACGTAGTCCAGGCTGGCCTCAGATTAGTGGCAATCCTCCTGCCTCTGCCTCCTGAATTCTAGAATTACAGGCATGCACCACCACACCCAGCCTATTCTATGTTGGTTAGAGAATAATAAAAAAAGTCAGTACATGTTTATTATGGATGCAATTATTGCTTTCTAAATATTTTCAATCCATGGTTAGTTGAATCCTCAGATGAGGAACTTACAGCTAGGGGCTGGAGGAACTGTGTACCATAATAGCACTCTCTCTTTTTATTTTATTTATTTATTTTTTTGGTACCAGGGATCGAACTCGGGACCTTGTACTTGGGAGGCAGGCAATGGAACCACTGAGCTAAATCCCCGGCCCAGCACTCTCTCTTTTTAGGATTCAGACCTATTTGGGCTTCATGTACTCAGTGTTTGACACAACTATAATTTTTCATTTGACACAGATAATGTCCCTATATGGAATCTCTTCTACAGAATGTACCCCATTGGTTGAATTTTGTAACTGGATTAATTTTAAACTAGCCAGCTCAGAAATAAGACAGGTCAGACTGGGGATTTAGCTCAGTGGTTTTGCTGCCTGCTGCACAAGCGTAAGGACCTGAGTTCGATCCTCAGTACCAAAAAAAAGAGAAAGAAAGAAAACAGGTCACTTACTGTTGCTGCCTCTTCCAAGGCCTGTTTGTTTCCTCCAAGAGCTTTAAAAAGAACATTATATTTGGTTACTATCAGATTTGAACGATAAATCATCTTTCCTAGTTCCATCAATTCTCTTTCTATAACTGAACCAGATTAAGCTCTTGGGCCAACACTGAAAGAGCTTCATAATCTAGTCTAATCTTTCTCCAAGCATGATTCTCCCAACTCCTGGCCTGTGATTCTATGTTCTACCTCACCATGGTTCTTGTTTTTTCCCAAATGTGACACTGATTCTCATGATTCAGTGCCCTAGTATGGTACAAAGTATTTCCTCTGCTAAAATACTCTTGTGCACACAACAAATCTGTAATTCATCCTTCAAAACACAGCTCAACTATCACCCTAAAATTCTATACTTACATCCCTTATGTCATAATAGATTTTGGCAAATTGTGAAAAATTGCACAGTAAATAGTAAATTACTAAGTAGCTCCCCCTTGGCACACTCGGCTACTCAGAAGCTACTCAAAGTTGTTTAAGTGTCCACTCCTGCCTTGGACTAAGTTCTAGAGCTAATACTATTGCTTCTTACAAAAATGTGGCATAGTAAATATTCATTGAATGAAAAGGTCTTTGTGAAATTTAGATGCAGAATAAAAACTTTGATTCCATTCTCTTGCTAGATACCCTTGTGCATAACAGTTAAGATCTCAGGCTTTGGAAACAGAATGCCTGGGGCTCAAAGAGATTCTGCCACTACTAGCTTATGAGACCCTGAGCAAAGTAACCTATCTCTCTGTTCCTTGATATTATCATTTCTAAAACAGGCATAATATTAGTAAATAATTAGCTTGTTATGAGAATAAAATTAATGTATATAAAACATTTGGTGTAATGCCCATGTGGAATAGGAAGTGCTATGTAAATATACTTAATGCTATCTCTTTTGTATAATTCTAATTATGTACTTGCAATTGTATGTGAATTTTTAAATAATCCTTCCCCTATAACCCATAAGCCTCCAAGGACAGGGACAATGTCTGTTTCTTTTGGTACCGGGGATTGAACTTGCACTTGCAAGGCAGGTGGCAGAACCACTGAGCTAAATCCTCGGGCAACAATGTCTGTTTCATTCCCTGATGCATCTTCAGCACCTAGCACTGTAAATGGCACACACTCAACTTTTGTGAGTGAATGCATAAGCAAACAAATAAAAATGAAAGTCAAAAGAATCATTTAAATCCTACATGAGCATCACTTGCACTTCTATCCAGGAAGAAGACTACATACTGAGTAATTATTAATAAGGAAAATAGAAAAAGTTAAATTAGTACAGCAGAAAGGACAGCCCTTGCATTCTCCTGGATATTTAATAAAGGGATGGGAAAAGAAGCTGGGATTTTTTTCTCTGGTCAGAAAAAAGCCTCCTGTCCTTGCATTTTACAATTGATATGGCCCCTTTTTTTATTTTGTTTTGGTAGTACTGGAGATTGAACTCAGCGCCTTTACACTAAACTACATCCCCAGCCCATTTTTATTTTGAGATATAGTTGCTCAGGTGAGACTCGAACCTGCAATCCTGCCTCAGCCTCCCAGAGTGTTAGGGTTACAGGTGTGTGCCACCACTCCTGGCTTGATTTGCCCCTCTTTTTTTTTTGGTACCGGGGCTCAAACTCGGGACCTTGTGCTTGCAAGGCAGGCGCCTGAACCACTGAGCTAAATGCCTGGCCCGATTTGCCCATTTTAAAATGAACAGTTTCCACAAGCTAAAAGAAGAGTTTCTTGTGGTAACTCTTCCATCTGAGCTCACATAAACTAAGTCATTTATTCATTCATTTTTAAATAGTTGGATAATACACACAAGTGTAATATTTGTGAAGCGAGAAAATTACATAAAATTCGCATTTCAGTGTCCACAAATAAAATTTAATTGGAACACAGTCCATTCATTATATCTGTTTTGAGTAGTTGGACATGGAACCCTCTGGCCCAAGAAGAATAAAATATTTGTTGCCTGCCCCTTTGCCGGGGGTGCGGGGTGGACACTGGATGACAGTTCGTGCTGTGGAGACAAATGAAGCAGGGAGCTGGGAAAGGAAGTGGTCCCGACCAGCAGGGTTGCAACTTTCTACAGACGGTCATGTTAGACCTCATTCAGCAGGAGATATCTGAGTTAGTCCTTTCTAAAAAGCTGTCAGGATAAACACAGATGGGTACAGGCCGCGGCCTGGGGAAACTAACAGCTCTTACCGAAGTATTCGAGCCAGTTCATCTCGCGCAGCGCCTTGGGGAGCCGCAGGATCTCGATGTTATACAGGTTATCCACCTCCTTGAGGAGGTTCTGCCTGTCTGATTCAATTTGCTTGATCCGTACTTGCACTGCGAAAGGGCAGAGACAACAGGACACGGGTCACTTTGAGGGTAAATCCGTGTTGCCGGCGCCCCAATCCTCCAGCACCCCGCGATCGCCGCAGGCAGACGCGACGGCCGGGAATCCGCCCCTTACCTTCACGGTCGAAGTCCTTAAGAAACGAGGCGAGTTTCCGACTCCGTAACGAGTTGGTCTTGGCCGCCCGACTGCTACCCTTCCTAGGAGCCATGGTGCTTGGGTGGAGGCTGCGGAGCCGGGTACTGAGCCACAAGGGGTCAGCGGTGGAGACGGGGGCAGGGAACGTAAGGAGCTTCGAAAAGGCCAAGAGAACGTGCGGGAAACGTCCTTCAGGGTCTGGGAATAAAGAAGTCGCGAGGCACGTACCTACGGATCCCGTAGAGAGGGCCAAGAAAAACCTCGCTGTCGAAGCCGAGGAGCTGCTCGGCGGCTAACCGCCAACCAATTTAAACTCAACTGCCCCAGGCTAGCGAATGAGACGTCGCTGCCTTAGGACGGTCCCACAGTATCCAATCACAAGAAAGTCCTACCACCGGCAGCCAGTCCACATGTAGACTTCAATGCCCAGAAGTCTTTGCAGTTCGACGACATTTTTTTTACTATCAGTAGTCGCGTTAGTCTGACGTTTACCTTGGGGGCGCCGAATGTTTTTGAGCTCGCGCGGAGGGTGTGAGGCGTAGTGGTGTTTCGGGCTGGCGCTGAGGAGTTTGATTCGTTTGGCTTTAAATTTTTCTGGTGGTTTACAGCAAAGTGCCTGGCGGCCTCAAAGAAAGGATACAGATTACGGTTCCAAAAGCGCTGGCTTGAGGGGAGACGGGCCTTGGGCCCCGGGAATTCACAGTCTGAAGCAGGGGCTGTCTTATCCTGAGCCTACTCAGAGCCATAGCCAGTACACCGTTCCTGGGCTGGGAAGCAGGGGTCCTTATTTCAGAGAGCCGCTTCCGAAGGTAAGACAGTGCTCGCTTTGGCAGCACATACGCTAAAATTGAAGGTAAGCGCCTCAGGCAGAAGTTCCTGTCTGGAGGGCCAAGCGTTGCACTCCCACGAGGTCGGAAATGACTCCTGCCCTTGAACTGGTACCTATTGTACTGACTTGGCATCCTGGCCCTATTTCTGTTGTTTTTTTTCTAGCAGAAGATGGCTCAAGATCAACCTTTGCTTGCTGTGCAGGAGGCCCTGAAGAAGTGCTTTCCCGTGGTGGAGGAACAGCAGGGCCTGTGGCAGAGCACTCTGCAGGACTGCCAGCCCCTCCTAGCCTCCCTCAGCAACCTGGCAGAGCAGCTGCAGGCCGCACAGAACCTGCGATTTGAAGATGTGCCAGCCCTTCGGGCCTTCCCAGACCTACAGGAGCGGCTGAGACGCAAGCAGCTGGAGACTGGTGACACGGTTCTGGACAGACTTGAGGAGAAGCTGTGAGTCTCCATGGCGCTCTTTCTTGGCAGAGTGATCTTAAAACTGGGTGCTTTATAAGTAGTTAGGATGGGCCAGATGGTGGTTTTCTCCCTGAATGCATGGGATTTAGAAGTGTCTCAATTTTTCCTCCTTTCCTTCTGTTGCAGTGGGACTTCTACCAAAAAGCCATTGTCTGGTTGGTATTCCCCTTGCCAGAAGCTGGGCGTGGCCATGGTGGCCTTAGTAGAAGTTACAAGAGCAGAGCAGAAAAAGAGTGGAGAAGGCTTGTTAGCTTTCCTCTATAGTTTTCTTTTTTTTTTGGTACCGGGGATCGAACTCGGGTCCTCGTGCTTGCACAGCAGGCAGCGAAACCACTGAGCTAAATCCCCGGCCGTATAGTTTTCTTTGTTAAAGGCATCGAGGAACTATATTTTAAGCTAATGGGTACCAGAACTAAGTGTTTTACATACCCTACCTCAAAAGTCTTTTCATACCTCTCTGCAGCTTGATCTCATTCTATTTTTGCAAGCCAGGAAATGGATGCAAGCAAATTGTCCCTGGCCACAGAGCTAGTAAATAGTAAGCTGGGATTCTAACCCAGGTGTGCCTGACACCAAAGCCAGAGCTCATAACCACTGCTTTGTTCTCCCAAACATTGGGAGAACTCCTTCTGCTCAGGAGTAGCATGTCTTCCAAACTCTGACTTTTGCTTATTAGTAGACCCTCTATCTCAGGTGATAGATTATTGAGGACAGAAGAGACAAGGCATCTATAGCTTCTCCTTGACCCAGAACAAAAGAAAGTTCCAGTGTACAGTGTGTGTGCCATAGACTCATAGGAAACTCATTTTATTCTTTCATATATTTGTAATAAGCAATATTTATTAAGTGTTTGTAAAATGCCAAGCAGAAAGTATTATGAATACAAAGATGAATCAGACTTAGTTCCTGTTCTTAGTGTAGTAGAAGAGATAGACAGTCAATTAAATTATGTTGTGGTGGGCCAGGAATTTACCTCAGTGGTGCCTGCCTCGAAAGTGCAAGGTCCTGAGTTCGATCTCCAGTACCAAAAAAAAATTATGTTGTGGTATGTTCTAAGATAGTGATGAATGCCACCTGAGCAGAGAGGAGGCCTCCGAAAGGAAGTATGTAAAAAACCTGGATGAACCCATGTAAACTGGGTCAGGTAAGCTGGGTCAGGAGGAGGGTATGAATAGTGTTGTGTAGAGACTGGAATGGCTGGGCCAGGGGCTGGTAAGAAATGAGACTGGAGAGAGGCTGGCTCACAGAGGGATGTATTAGCTATGTCTAGGAACATATGGCCCATAGATTATATGTCTTGCTTCTGGATCGAGGACTTTGGTGAGAGATGGCACAGAAATCTGCAAGAGCCTCTTGGCTCATCAACACAGTTGCTCTATATTGATTGGCTTCCTTATCAGTAGTAGCTGTTTAAGGATTCCATAGGAGTCAGTGTTACTCAGAATGGCCAACAAGTGGTATAAATTCAAATATCCAGCAGATGTACAGATAAAACACTGTGGTAGGATCTATATAGTGGAATATTACTTACCCTTAAGTACTGACATGCTACAACATGGATGAACCTTGAAAACATGGCAAAGTAAGAGACCAGACACCAAAAACCCCAACATGTTGTATAATTCTACTTCTGTGAAATACCTAGAACAAATCCATAGAGATAAAAACGTAAGTAACTGGTTGCCTGGGGGTGAGAGGAAGAGAATGAGGAAATGACTACTAATGGAAACAGAGCTTGTTTTTGGTGGATGAAAATGTAGCTATAATGTTACATTACATAACTGAACTATTCCACAAAATATGACTTCAGTATTTTTCTTCTGTTTTATTGTATTTTAAAAATGCTGGCCAGGGATTTAGCTCAGTGGTTTCGCCACCTGCTGTACAAGCGCAAGGACCCGAGTTCGATCTCCGGTACCAAAAAAAAAA
This sequence comes from Heterocephalus glaber, assembly GCF_000247695.1. The sequence continues at coordinate 20,415,433 of NW_004624764.1, read as the reverse complement.
AAAAATGCTGGTCACAGTGTATAAATAAGGACTGACAGTATGAAAAACAGTGTTTTAGAGGGTCAACTATTGCTCTGTGAACTTTTATATCAGTTGATTACATGTTTGTGTGTGAGTATTGGGTTATTTTGCCTTTTTTTTTCATTGTGATTCATGGTCAAACATTTTTCTTTTTTTGGTACCGGGGATCAAACTCAGGACCTTGCACTTGCGAGGCAGGTAGCGGCACCACTGAGCTAAATCCCTGGTCCTGGTCAAACATTTTTGAAAGCCACCATTCTCAGCTAGGCATTGCCTTGCCCTTTTTAGCTTTTGTCTTGGTGTCTGGATACACTGGAATCACCAAGGAAGTGATATTTACCATAAACAGCTGGCCACTATTCTAAGCACTTTGTATGGATTATTGGTTTTTCTGTTTTGTTTTGTTTTGGTACTGGGGATTGAACTTGGGACCTTGTAGTTGCTGGGCATGTGGCAGCACCACTGAGCTAAATCCCCTGCCCTATTGTTCTTGATCTTATAATTACCTTTTGCATTCATTCATTGACTCATTTAGCAAATATTTGTTCTAAATGTTAGTCTATAATCTAGATACTTTGAATGTGCAGTGAGCAAAACAGACTGTTTTTATACATGAGGGAGACTATGTAACTTTCAGTCTGTCTATCCTGAGATCACACCATTCAGGAATTTATCAGAAAAGAACTAGGGAATGTGTAGATAGTGTTAGTTTGTTGCTTTAGTCACCTCTTGCTCATTTCTTTTCCTTGTACACAGCCTGGGACTATTTGCTCTCCTTATACAGTTTTGTGGCAGTCGCAGATATACCCCTTGGTCTTTACTTTCTTTGGTGACGGGTCTTATCCCATAGCTTTGAGAGCCATAGAACTTCTTTAGCTTCTCCATCTGTAAGTCAGTTTTTTATTCTTGAGCCACCCTTACCTGGAAGGCATTGTCACCAATTTCCATAGATAAGGGTCTCAATTGGGGATGGATTTTTAAAAAGACATTTGTCAGTGTCTAGAGACTTTATTGTCATGATTTAGAGAAGGTAGGAGCATGGTTTACTCCTGTCATCTAGTGGATAGAGACCAGGTGTGCTACTAAATATCTTACAGTGCACAGCACAGGATCATCCAGTCCAAAATGTCAGGAAGGCCGGGATTGAGAAACCTTGCCTCCTTCCTTTCTCATGGTATTGCCTGATGTCAGCCTCTTTCCCACAGAGATACCCTTCTCAAGGTGCGTGACACAGTCAGCAGCCACGTGGAGCGAGTGTTTCATACCTATGAGCAACACGCAGACGCACTTGGCATCGATGCTGTCCTTCAGCCCTCAGTTGTGAGCCCGTCTGTGGCAGATATGTTGGAATGGTTGCAGGATATCGAGAGACACTACCGAAGTTCATATCCTTTGCATCCCTTTGAGAGAGTGTCGAGAGCTGTTCCAAGAAGTCTTTTTTTTTGGTACCAGGGATCGAACTCGGGTCCTTGCGCCAAGAAGTCTTTTTAACTTCAGTTTTCACAAGATTAGAGAACTACATGGTTTGGTCTGTTCTCTTTAGTTCCTGAACTTGCATTCTTCCTGCATTCCTTTTTATAATCATTCTTTAAATAATTTATTGAGTAGCTGCTGCCTACCAGGCACTGTTATAGGTGCTGGGAGACAGGCATTAAAAAAGAAAAATATGGGGCTGGGGATTTAGCTCAGTGGTTCCACCGCCTGCCTCGCAAGCACAAGGACCTGAGTTTGATCCCTGGTACCAAAAAAAGAAAAATACACTCGGTGTGGTGGCACATGCCTCTAATCCTGAGGCAGGAGGAGCAATTGCCATGACTTTGAGGCCATCTTGGGGTAGGTAGTGAGACCCTGTCTGAAAAAACAAAACAAACCAAAAAGGGAAAAAAAGGAACAAAGGAAGATAGATAGATAGAGTTCTGGCCCCAGTAGTCTACACCTATAATCCCAGCTACATAGGAGGCTGCGATAGGCGAATGTCAAGCTTGAGACCTTTCTGGACAACATAGCCAGACTCTGTATCTCAAAATGGAAAAATGAAAATATATGGAGCATCAGATGATGATAAATGCTATGGATAAAAATAATGCAAAGAATGTGAGGTGTGAGATAGGGTGGTCTGGGCAGGATTCAGTGTGTTGACAGGGCATGAAGGGAGCACAAGGGGAGATAAGGTTTGTGAGTGTAGGGCCTTGACAGTCTCTAACAAGATTTTTGCTTTTACTTTGATTGAGGTAAAAGCTATTAAAAGGTTTTGTATAGAGGAGTAACATGAAAAGACCTGTGTTTTTAACAGTATCACAATAGCTATGTTCTATGAAAAGTCAGGGTGACGGCAGGCAAGGGTGAAAGCAGAAAGACAAGTTAGTTAAAATTCTAACCTTTTCCCCTGGATTCTTGCCTGATACCCACATCTCCTGGCTTCACCTTCATTTTTGCTTCTAGTCTTGAGTCTCAGTTGAACTCATTGTAGCTCTCAAATTCAATCCCCTTTTCTTTTTTTCTTTTTTTGTGGTACTGAGGATCAAACCCAGGTTCTTCTGCTTTCGAGGCAGGTGGCGGCACCACTGAGCTAAATCCCCAGCCCCTCAACCCCCTTTTCATTTAGTTGTAGAATCAACACTGTTGTTATTCAGTGTGGAAGTGTACCCTGTACCCCTGGCCGCCTCTTAGTTGTTTTAACTGCAGCAGTGATGGTGGTGTGGCACCAGTAGTAGCAATGTGAGCAACAGCAGCAGGGGCGAGAGGAGCAGTAGCTACAGCTGATGTTGCTGAGCACTTACAGTGTGCTAGACAGTTTGTACAGGCACTTGGCAAGTCCTTTGATTCTGTTTCCCTGGTGCTGGTTTCTAGTCATGCACCACATACCGACATAAACCTTGCATACCATGAGGTCCCAAAAGATTATATCACCTAGTGATGTCATAGTTATCTTAGTTGTGTAAGTACACTTTACAGTGTTCGCACTGGATAAAATCAGTTATGACGCATTTCTCAGAACATATTTTCATCATTAAGTGATGCATGACTGTATTTTTCTCTCTGCCCTCTGCCTCTTTAGTTTCTCACTTGGACTCTTAATCACATGTAGCTGTTGACAGGTTTCTCTGTCTCTAGTTTTTTCGCCCTCTAGGCTATTTCTAGGTAATGACCAGGAGTCCCTGTGTCTTCCAGAAGTCTAGTTTTGTTTTAAGTTGCTTGTACAGAAATTGTCAGTGCCTTCTGTTGCTATTAGGATAAGTTTCAGAATCTCTACCTCCATCCTCAGTGTTCTCTGTCTGTGTTCTGGATCCATGCACCTTTTCAACTACCTTTGCGTCTACATACTCTTCGTCCCAGCTGCACCAGAAGGCTCACTTTTCCCTGAATCCACTTCATGTTTCCTCATTCCCTTGCCTCTGTTTCTTTTTCCTACCAGCTGGAATGTTCCTGCCGGCCTTTAAAGTGGAGGTATTCATCCTTTGAATTTCCACTTAGTTTATTTTTCATGCTAACTTTGCTGCTTTTCGGTTTCTGGTTTTGTTGTCCCTGAGGTGAGATTCAAGATTTCAGGGACAGTGTTTGAGTCCTCTCTCCCAGTAGCATTAAGCTCTGGTAATAAAGAGTTGCTTGGGAAGTATTTGTGAATACTGCCCATCTGGTAAAATACAACCTTTACTTTACATCTGTCTTTAGCAGGGTGCTTTATTTCTTCCACATACTTCATTTTCGTTCTTCCTTTCTCTTTTTTTTGCCCTTCCCTCCCTCCCTTCCTTCCTCTCTCTCTTTCTCTGTCTCTCTTTCTCTCTCTTTCTCTCTCTCTCTTTTTCTCTCTTTCTTTCTCTTCTCTTCTTTTCTTTTCTTTTCTCTTCTCTTCTCTTCTCTTCTTTTCTTTTCTTTTCTTTTCTTTTCTTTTCTTTCTTACCAAGGGCCTTCTGCAAGCATTCTAGTACTGAGCTGTAGCTACATCCCTTAGCCCTTTTGTTTTCTTTGTGAAAATGTGTCCTTAACTCTTGGGAAGGTACCTGAAGAGAAAGTACCTCCTCTCCTCCATCCAGTGGGGAGACTTGGCAGGCATTCAAGCATTGCCCACAACCTGGAACCGAATTTCAGAGGATGAGCGCCAAGACCTTGTGCAGGGTACTGTATGTTCCTTTTCTTTCCTGGTAGCTCATCTCTTGGGAGGCTTTAGAGAGATACCCTTGCTGTATCTCCATATCTTTATAAATCTGATGTTTCATGTTCTGTGGAGTGGTGATGTGCAACAGTTTTTCCCTCTTCCTGTTACAGATATCCTATTGAATGTATCTTTCTTCCTGGAGGAGTAAAGAAGCTGTGTGTTTATCTGGAGACCAAGGGCCACTGTTGAAGACTGACATTGCTGCACTGTGATATTTCTGGTTCTTTTTTTTTTTTTTGGTGTCGGGGATTGAACTCAGGACCCTGCGCTTGCAAAGCAGTCGTTGGAACCACTGAGCTAAATCCCCAGCCCTGCACTGTGATATTTCTAAAGGAACGTCAGCACAGACAGCAACCTGGCATATTTGAAATATCAGTGTCTAGAACCTAAGGACTGGGTCTTAGGTTTGGTGGTAGGTGTCTCTGGGGGCTTCTCCATGCCAGGGCATGGCCTAGGGTACACAGGCCACTTCTTACCCTTTCCTGAGGCTCAGGGAAGTGGATGGAGGCAGAGAGACAGAAAAGACAGTGCTGGCAACACCGTATCTCTCTCTATCTTAAGATTTGAAGTGGTAGGGAAAGAAAGGACAGAAGATAAAGGGCTACAGCTGCTCTTGGCATCATTTGAATCACCACCTGTTTGACCCAGGTCCTGCTTTTGTGTTCATATCAATGCCAGACTCCTTGATGAAGAAGAAAGTGGTTTTGATGATTTAAATAAATAAGGGTGAGGCTGGGAATGTAGTGTAGTGGTAGAACTTCTGTTTGGTATGGCCCTGGATTCAATCTCCAGCATCAGACAAAATAAGAAGAAAAGGAAGGAAGCCAGGTGTGGTGGTACACACTGTAATTCCAGCACTTGGGAGGCTGCAGCAGGAGGATTGCGAACTTGAGGTCAGCCTAAGGCCTCAGTAGCTACTTCAAGGCCAGCCTGGACTACATAGTGAGAGTTTATCTCAAAAAGTGAATGAATGAATGAATGAATGAATGAAAAAAGGGTGATATTGATGGAAAACATTTCAAAATTCAGAATATTTGACCCACTGCAGTAACTCATCATCTAGCCACTTTCCATTTCCACCACCTGCCACCAGGGGGAGATGATGTAGCATGAATCAGCTGAATGCTTTGTCTTTGAGAGCTTTCCGTTGTTGCTGGTAACCCTCTGTGAGGAAGTAGAGTGAGACAAAAAATGACAGGGTTTGGCGAAAACTGACATCACACTGGCCCTGTTCTTGTGAGTTTGGATTAGCTACACAGCCCAGAGACTCGTGGTCAGGGTGCCTTGCTGAGGCTCCGGGTTTCAGCTCTACCGTGGCCATGTGCTTGTAGAGCTTCCCACTTCCCAGCTGCTTTTAGAGACCTCCACCACTGATAGAAAGGGCGCTAATAAAAAGAGTATAGATTTTTTTTTTTTGGTACCAGGGATCAAACTTGGGTCCTTGCGCTTGCGAGGCAGGCGGTGGAACCACTGAGCTGAATCCCCGGCCCTTTGTACACTTTTTTTTAGTAATTATAGGAAAGATTTAAAATGTAGAAAAGTATAATTCAGACTCTATCAGAGATATTTTAATGTACCCTTTCATTGTCCACTCACAGTTTTAGTAAAAAACAAGTGATATCAATACATACCATTGAATTGTGTTTAAAAACTAAATATAGCATTTTTATCTTCATTATCTGTTTTTATACCTCAACACAATTGTATACCATTATCTTTATTATATAATATATATTTGTCTGTGATTGTATCTTACAGTCTCTTAGATTTTATGTGTAGTTTTCCAAATCTCCATGTTTTTCTATCTACAAAGATCTTATACTCTGATTGGGAAAAAAATGAAATACATAGAAATATACCATTGTCCACTTAATAAATAACAATTATTAATAACATGGGTGTATTCTTCCAAGAATTTTATTAAAATTTTATCATATGCATAATTTTTATAAATAAAACTTAACTCAGAAGGGATTTGAATATTGAATCTGATGGGCTCTAGAGACAGAGATAAAAGAAAGTCCTGAGAAAGCTTATAGTTCAATCCGGGAAAGATACAGAACAGTGTCTTAAACTTTAATGTGCATGTGAATCACTAGAATTGCTAGAATTTAGAGTCTCATTGTGTTGGTCTGGGAGGGGGCCAAGATTCTGCATTTCTACAGAGGCCCTAGGAAGTGTTGATACTCATAGTCCAAGGATCAGCCTTTTGAGTTGTAGAGATTTAAGTTGTAATACAATGATGAAAGTGTTACAGTTATATAAAGGGTTGTGGGAGAATAGAGGTGACAGCTAACTGCTGGGGGGTTATTTCCTGGTGACAAGTACATCTGAGTTAGCCTTAAGGGAAATTTTACTTGGGGCTAGGAGAGGATTCATGGTATTCCCCTGCACGGGACACAGACTGAACAAGGGCAGCCTTTGATTAAGAATGGACAGTGACATTGAAAGTTTGCTCTGTGCAAGGCTTCGTGCTTGTTGCTTTTATCCCCTAGAACTGACAATTGCTAATTATGCAATACAGCAGGTAGAGTTCCTAGAAGAATGGCAGGAAATGGGTCTGTAGGGGCAGACTGAAGTCGCGTTGTGAAGAACTCTGAACCTGGTTCAAGGTTCTGATTTTTGTTCTAGAGATAGTTGCTTGTGTACACGTACATGTGTGTATAGTTGAATGCCCTATAACAGTTTAGTCAATGAAGGACTGCATATATGAGGGTGGCCTCATGAGAATATATGCTGTAGTGACACCCTGGCAACTTAGTTTAACTCCGATGTTCACACACAAAAAAATCAGCTAATGACACATTTCGCAGAACATACACCTATTAACCCCTTACCACTCCAATTACTTAAACATGGGATGACGAAAAATTTTCATACTTTTTCATTAATTTTATAAGAATATAACAGGAAGTATAAAAATGACAATTTTATCAAATTTATTCACTACAAGAATCAACTGGTTGAAATGACACCTGCCCGAGTGAAGCTTTGGATAGTCAGTACATAAACAAACGTGCTGCCTACGTGACGCTTGGGTAGACTATTTTTTTAAAGACAGTCTCAATACGTAGTTCAGGCTGGACTTGAACCCACTATGTAGTCCAGGCTGGCCTCATCTTCACCAGTGATCCTGATCGGCCTCCCATGTGCTGGGATTACAGGCGTGTGCTCACACCTGGCCTCAGAGTGGTTAAATGATACACAACTGTACGTGTGACCTTGTGTGTGTATAATAAAGCTTTTTAAGCTTCTGTTACTGAATGATGGCTGGAAACAAATATGTTTATGGTGCCTAGGAATAACTATTGAATAATTTTCATTTCTTTACTCTTAGCATTTTTCTGTTATTAAATAGCATCCTTTTAAATGTTTTTTTAAAATCTAAAATTTTGTTAATAAAACATTCAAGCATTATATAAAATCTTAAAGTACAAAAACATATTGAGTGAAAAATTCTCCTCTAGGTACCCAGGTCCTTTCCCTGGAGGCAGCCAGTGCTGAACGTGTCCAGTGTGCACTGTGGTGGTAGGTGTCCTGGATAGCCCCACAAGCCCCTAGTATACATGCCCTGGGGTACTCCCCTTCTTTCCGTGTGGGCCACCTTGCAGATTTGCATCTAATAATAGAAGACTGCAACACGGTGGGATGTTGCTTCTGAAAATAGATGATGAAAACAAGTCTGGCTTCCATTTGGGTACTGTCTTTCACTCTTGAATCTTATTCCCTTGGGGAAGTTGCCTGGGATGCTGTGCACAGCCCTGTGGGGAGGCACGTGTGAGGCCAGGGGCTGCAACAACCTGGTGGAGGAACTTGGAAGCAGATCCTCTCTCCCACAGCAGGAGAGCCTTCAAATAGGTCTAGCCCCAGCTACTAGCTCGACTGACCTCGCTAGGACTGGGCCAAAGACAGCCAGCTGAGCTGTGCCCTGATTCCTGACCTGCACACACCAAGATGATAAATGTTTAATCACTAAGTTTTGGGGGTTATTTTTCCACAGCAACAGCAAACAAATGTGTTATTGTGGGGGTTTTTGTTGTTTTTGTTTTGTTTTGGTACCAGGGATCGAATGCGAGACCTTGCACTTGTGAGGCAAGTGTGGTGCCACTGAGCTAAATCCCTGGCCCTGTGTTGTGTTTTCTCTCCTTTTTTATACAGATAGCAACATGCTATCTACCCAGTTTTATGCTTGGGGCCTTTTGTGTGGGTTTTTTGAGACAAAGTCTTGCTATATAGCCCAGGCTGGCCTCTTAATTCATGATCCCTCTGCATTAACTTCCTAAGTGCTGGGGTTACTGGCGTGCACCACCACTGCTGGCTAATGCCTTGTTTTTTCCATTTACTGTATCTTGGAATTTGATCTGTGTGAATACATAAAGAGCTTCCTTGACATGTTTCCACCAGCTTGAACCACCGGTGGTACACACATGACTGTTGTATCAGATAGCTTGTACCACTGATGGTGCAAACAGATCTAATGGATTTTATCTGTCTTTTTATTAATAAAATGAGTCTATAAATGGACTGAATCTAGTTAGTTGCTTGAATTTGAATAATTACTGCCCAAATATAAATACTATTCACATCAATTTCAAAAATTATTAGAATAACCAACAAACATTAGATTAAATTAAAAAGAAATTTATATTTGTGAATTTCTTTAAAACATTTTATACATAAAGGGGGCTGATGTGTGCAAAGTGCACAAAACATAACATGTTTGGTTTATTTTGCAGCCACAGCAACACCCGTATTTTCAGGGAGTCATGCACATACAACCAGTTGTTCAAGCCTGTGGGACAATTGAATTCAAATAGAGCCACTGGCAGTGAGACATACAAATTATAGCCTGTTGAGAATGTGTTAAATTTTTTAATAAATGATAGTTTGCTATTGTGCGGGCCCTGAGCTGGCCCTGATACTGGGTAGTGGATCCAACATAGATTCCAGGCTCTTGGGAGTAAAAGAAAAAGTAGCTACCTTTATTGAAGATAACAAGAAGATGTATTCAGGGCAGGTCCCTGCCAGCAGAAACAAAAAGGGTGGCATGAACAGAAAAATAGTGTCAAGGCAACAGAAAAATAAAAAGCACACACAGATAAATCAGGCTTTCAGGATTTAAAAGATGCGCACCTCTGCCCAGGTGCCTTTCATTGGGTATCTGGGTAAGATTGGCAGGAATGATTGACAGGGTGCTGAGTCATGTCAGGAACTTTCAACAAGCTTGTGTGCCCAGGGTTCACTCTGATTAAGTCACATATATGAGATACAGTCCATATTTATGAACTTTTCCTAAGGTTTGAGTAGGGAAGAGGTTACTGAACAGTGGAAGGAGGATTAGCCCTGGGGTGTTGCCCAGACTCAAGTGGGTGGAGGGGAGTGATTTCCCAGCCCTCTTTGTGCTACCTGTACTAGCCCTTATTGATGAACTTTGTTTTCAAAGTCTTAATATCTTTGGTTTGAGTAACTCTCCCCGTATTGTTCATTATCCTTTCTCACCTCCAGAATTTTCCATTTAGCTAATCCTGCTACCTCAACAGAATAACAACAACAAATTCTGTTGGTATTTTTACTGGAATCATAATAAATTTACAAACTAACTCAGGGAGAATCACCATCCTGGGTCTCCTTTAAGTACACTGTTGGCGTATGGATTGAGAGTTCTATTTCCCTCATTTGGGTCAGAACTCCCCTGTCACTGCAAGACATAGTCTGTTGGGAAGAAATAAAGAATTTTGATTTCCCTTTACTTCCTTCATCCACATTTGGAAATGGGCCTGAAGATGTTTGTCTCCCATAGTAAGGGTTGTCCGAAGCCAGTGAGTGGCCTGGACTCTAAGGAGGACTCCTGCCTGCCCGAGGAGAGTCCAGGTGCTGTGGTGACTGTATTATGTCCTAGTGTCATCAGGATGAGTGAAGCCAGGTACCAGTCCATTGTGCCCAAGCCCTGGCTTTGAAGGAGCTGATTTGGGAAGGGGAAGGAGCGTGTGTTGATAATCAACACTGCATCTCAGACCTGGGCAAGTCTGAGCTCTGCCTCTGCCTGTGTGACTTTGGGCACATGATTTCCCCTCTCTAGGTCTGTTTCCTCATCTGAATAATGGAAAGAATGATGTATCCTTGTTGCTGTGGAATGGGCAGATGAAGTCCAGGCTCCTGTGTACAACAAGGAAAGAATTGCCAAGTGTACACCCAGTAGCAAGTGGCAAGCAGGTACATTTATTGAAGATTAAGGGAAGTTGTGCTCAGGCAAGTCCATGCCAACAAAAGATAAGGCACAGACAGGAAAAAAGCGCTGGGGTATCAGAAAAGCAAAAGCACTACACATCAAAGCACACAGCAGCAACAGCAGCAGCCCCAAGTAAATCAGGCTTTTGTAATTTAAAGGATATGGGGCTCGGCCCAGGTGCCTCCCCCCTGCAAAGAATCTCTAAGTGGGACAGACAGGAATGATTCACAGGTTGCTGAGTCATTTGTAAGGGCTCTCAACACACATGCTTGTCCAGAATTCACTCTGCTCTTAATGAATGTATGATATGTAGTACATATTTATGAACTTTTAATGAGGTAGGAGTAGGGTGAAAGTGACTGAAGATCAGGCTAGGAGATCCAACATGCATGCTCTCTCGCCTACAGTATCAGAGGTCTCCTGGGTTTTTGTTATTTTATTTTCTACTCTCTTTGGACAGTGGAAGGAGGAATGACCATAGGGTGGTGTTTAGAATGAAATGGATGTTAAGGGAGTGACTTCCTCAGAGTTGTAAGGTTCAAGGGAGAAAAGATTCATGAGGGCTTTGGTAAATGTATAAACATTTAAAGGGTTGAAATTCACTAACATTTATTAGTTACATACTAAATGCATAGCTCTGTGCTGTGCTCTTTTATACCTCCTCATTTTCCTTGTTTTATTTTTTTTCCCTTGTTTTATTTTTTAAAATATCTTTTTAACTCTTAACAAGCATTGAAATAAGTATGCTACCTCCATCGGGCAGATGAGGAACTGAGACACAGATGTAATGAATGTTCTCAGGGCCCACAGTGTGTCCGTGACATTGCCAGAATTTGCACCAGGGTTGTCTTGGTTTTGGTGCAAGAATCTCTTCCTCCCGCCACTGTTCCCTTTCTACCACAGAAAGCAAGAGGATTACTGGCACCTAGTTGGGTTTTCTAAGTACTCAGCCCTGCATATGATAATGGTTTCTCAGGCACAGAGCTACCCTGTCTGACTTGGCAGTGGCACACAAAGTGCCCAGGCCTCTTCCTGAAGGCTGAAACCTTGCCAGAGGTTTGATCCTGTTGCCAAGAGGGTTGGGGTGAATCTTGGGGCTGCCTGCCAGACTCTTATACTTTGCCCTTTATGCTAGGGCCTGGGAAGAGAAAGCCAGTCTTTAAGGAATGGCAGGGTGACCCAAGTACTGTCCCTCCACCCATCATTCCTGGAAAGCTGCTTCATTTCTATAGAGTGCAAAAGAAAGTCATTTTCTGGGACTGGGCCCTGGAAGAGCATATTAGAGCCTCAGCCCCAGAGATCCTGGTCTGTATATGAGGGAAAGGATTATTATCTGCATTCTTAACCCTTCATTTGATTGCAGAGGATTACAGAGTCACACTTTAAGAAATAGCCTTAAACTGAGGGTGGTGCTGTATAACTGTAATCTCAGCACTTGGGAGGCAGGAGGATCACCGTTTTGAGGCCAGCCTGCGCTACATAGCTAGATCCTGTATCAAAAAAATAAACAAGAGCCGGGGATTTAGCTCAGTGGTTCTGGCATCTGCCTCGCAAGCACAAGGTCCTGAGTTTGATCCCCAGTTCCAAAACAATAAAAATAAAATAAGTAAGAAAGAAAAAAGGGAAGAAGGAAAGGAGGGAGGAAGGGAAGAGAGGAAAGGACAGAGGAAGAGAGAGGAAGGAGGAAAGAAAAAGAAACAGCCTTAATCCCGAGAAAAGGTAGCAACCACGAGGGATGTGGCTGGCGGAGTAGTCACAGAGATTGCCCTTCTCTGGGGAAGAAACTGCCCTTGTAACCTCCTGGGTGTACCTCTTCTCCCTGTGCTGCTCCCCAGCACCGAGCTAGTCCTCAGTGCCGAAAGCACCTCAGCATTGCTCTCATCCCCTCCACACATGCTTCAGGAGTGGGGAAGTAATAACTGATGCCTGCCACATCCACAGTCACATTCTGAGGCTTCTTTAGGTGTTTAACACAGAACTGATAACTGGCCATGAAAAGGTAAATAAGAAATTCTTGGTTTAGGAGACCAGGCAGGTAAGCAAGCCATGTGAGAAGTGCTGTCATAAAGGATGCACAGAAAGTATAGAGGAAGGAGAGGGTGACTGATTCTTTCTGTGAGAGGTGAGAATGGAGGATGTGAGACTCCAAGTGAGAATCTTCCCTTTGGTCTCTGGAAGAGCAAGTCAGGGGCACAAGGGCAGTGTGGCCTGTCTGCCATCCTGGGAGCAAGGAGCAACTGTGTGCTCCGGCTCTTCTCCCAGTTCGGATGCGCAGAGTAGCTCATAATTTGCAGAGAGAGTCCAGACTAATAAATCCACTACTCAATTGCAATCCCCACGGCGAATTTATAGGCAGCAGCTGACTTTTATCAGTCAGTTTGTTCTTTCATATAAGCAGAGTTTTATGAGGGTCTCCTGAGCTGGCTCGTAACGTGATGAAACGTCTGCAAAACTCAGCCATAAATCCCCGGCACCTGCCAAGCAGAGGATGCTGTTTTCCAGGCACGTTTTGTCCAGCTGGTGGCTCTGTCCCCTTGCCCAGTTTGCATTTCTGCACTTGTCTCTTTAAACTTGGATTTGTTTTTCAGATCTCTGCGGCCTCTTTAAAGGCAACTGAAAAAATGAAGGGTAGGGAAAAGGAACTAGAAAGTTACGTCTGTGCTAAAAATGACTCCTGGCTTATGTTGCTCTGAAAGCTGGTTTTGATCCCACTGCTGAAAGAGGTGTCAGGCTTCCCAGCCACACGAACCCCAGGGCGGGGGCCCAGGAGGCACTGCCAGGGAAGCCCATTATTGTTACTTTGATTCTTTTCTGGGCCATCGCCCTTTGTACTTCCAGAGCCCTACCCTTAGTTGTCAGTCTGTAAATTAAAAGCACAGCTCCAGAGGCCTCTTGCCCAGATGGTCTCCAAGTGCAACATCCTTTCCCAGCATTTAGAGCTCCTGCAACCCAGAGGTGCAACTTGGTGCTCTCCCTCCTCCTAATCAGGCAGGGCCAGGGCCCCGGCACAGTGCTGGTTGGCCAAGGTGGGCTCGGCACCTGTGAAAGCTGGTCCCTGGCTCCTGGTGCCTCTGCAGAACATGCTGTCAGCCCAGGCAGGGTGGAGTGTGGCTCCCGGCTGTGCCCATGTATGTACATGGGTCCTTGTCATTTTGGTCGGGAGACTACTAGGCCAGAAGGGTTCCGTAGCTGACCTCCACATGGTCTCAACCCTCGCTAGCATTCAAGGCTGGCTTCATGGCATGTGGCATATAGCTCATACTTACGAGGGACCTTGAGCTTGGTTTTGAATTCTCTGCTGTTTCCCTCTTGAGACTCAATATTTTTTGGACAAGGGGTCCGATTTTCATTCTTCACTGGGCCACGTAAATAATGTCACCATCCTGTCCTGCTTCTCTCTGGTCTTACTGCATGTAGCTAGCTTCTCCAAAGCTAGGGGCAGAGCCTCTCTCCTCCAAGTCCAAGTCTGAGCCTGCACAGAGCAGGTTACTGGCCTTTTGATAAGGAATCTGGCTTTTCCGTACTGTCAGAGGCTCCCTGTTGCCCAATCTCCTGGTCACAGCCAATCCTTATTATGTGACAGTATCTCTGCAGGCCCTAAAGAGGTGCCTGCCAGTCCAACCCCTTAAGTTATCATCACCTGCTCCTGACCCTTGCTTATTATTTTCCAGAAAAGACTTCTAGTCAGTGCACTCTGCTTGCAGGAAGCTCCCTGCTGCTATGGAGGGGCTGGGTCTCTGCTGGAGCCTCCACCTGTGCCTCAAAAGCAAAACATGGTCCTTTGCTATGGAAAAAGAGACCTGCCTTCTTATTTTCCCAAGCCCAGCCCAGACACCATCAATTCTATGTTAGTTTTTTGGCAGCATTGGAGATTGAACCCCAGGGCCGTCACACTGAGCTACATCCCTAGCCCCTTATTTATTTTTTGCTTTTGAGACAGGATCTTACTAAGTTGCTAAGTTGCCCAGGATGGGCTCAGAATTTGTGATCCAGGTCCTGCCTCATCCTCCTGAGTGCTGGGATTCAGACATGTGCCATCCTGCTGGACCCATGGTGTTTCTTATTCCTCTAGTCAAAATAACTTTCTCAACCCATTACTTGTACTTCTCCATCGCTTCATTTTTTCTTGCACATCTTTTTATCCTACCAGCTCATGGAGGCGCTCAATCCCCATCTGGGAACTAAACTCAATGGTAAAAATGATGCAGAGGCCTTTGCAGCCACTGGGTGTGGGAAAGGTAGACAGACTCTGCTCTCCTTCATGAAGCTTGATGGCTTGGTGGACTTTGACAAAGCTGTCTGGCTGCCAGGCTGTGGCCTCCAGTAAAGTAACAATGCCCTGGAAAGATCATGAGCTTTGGCACAATTCTGGCTCTATCACCTTGACTACGACTGTGAGCCTTGGGCTTTACCTTTCCTACCTGTAAAATGAGGATGATAATACCTGACTCACTGGGCTACGAAGTGCAGGGATAAAACCCAGGACCTAGCAAGTTCTTAATTCATTGTAGGTTTTGTCCTCTGGAGGACTTGGGGCTGAGGTTCATTTCCTCAGGTATCTGCTGGGCAGAGGAGGGACCAGAGGGTCCCTAGCTACCTGTGCATAGGAGCTGGCCTGGCTGTGAAACAGAGAAGTGAAACAGAGAGCAGGAGAAGTTTTCTCATCCCAATGGCAAGACCAGAAGCCAGGCATCCTCCACTTCCCAACCCTGCACGGGCAGCAGACCCAGATCCACCCAGCGTTGCCACACCAGCGGAAGTGTTGCTTGCTGTCCCAGCCAAACCATGGCACTGTGGTGACAGTCCTGACTGGGCCCAAGCACCACATCAAAGACCAGCTGCACCCTCCCAGCAGCATCCACTCCCACCTCGGGCTTCTCTGCTTTCCTCCTTCCCAGAGTAGTCGGAGCATAACCTCCCTTGAGGCCTGGTAGGCTGTACCCCTCTGTGGATTCTGTGTAGTGGCGAAAGTCTTGGCCAGGGAGTTGGGACATCTGGGTTCCTGACCCAGCTCTGCCACTCAGCCCTGGGGGCGCTGTACATGTGACCTGGACCTCTCTTTATTAAAACAAACACAAAGGGCCAGGGATTTAGCTTAGTGGTTCTGCCACCTGCCTCAGCGCAAGGTCCCGAGTTCAATCCCTGGTACCAAAAAACAAACACACAAACAAAAACCACAAAGGGGGCTTGTAGGCAAAAGTTTTGACTTCACAAGATACTGCAAAAATGAAATGGGCTAACACACATAAAATAACTTTAAATCATGTGATACAAATGTAAGTGATTTTCTTCTGAGAAGTGGCAGAGTATAATGAAGGATTTGGGAGCCAATCAGAATATTATAATTGCCACTTACGAAGCAGTTTCTCTGCTTCATGCTTATGTCTAGTGCCTTTATATCCATCAACACCCTACAAGAGATACTAATTCTGTCTCATTTATAGATAAGGATGCTGACTGGGGAGGGTCAAGTGACTTCTCCAAGTTCATACAGCCAATCTTGGACTATGGACTCCTGAAAAATCACCTAATCTCTCTGTGCCTCAGTTTCCTTCCCTGTGCAATGAGGCCCATTGTCCCGTCTGAGAACCACTGTGGCATGAAGTAAGCCTATGTGTGGAAAGCACCTGGCAGTGCTAGGAACCAGCAGCCTCTGTTAGATGCCCTCACCTCAAAAACTGCTTAGAGTGGGACAATGACTGCCTCCACCCGTTCCAGGGAGGAGCAGTTCCCAGCACTGGCCTGAGGTTCCCTGAAGCAGGCAGGGTTCTGGTCACAGCTCAGCGTGGGAGTCACTGCCCAGGTAGGAACATGGGTGTGTCATTCTGGCTCCACCACAGAGGTGAGGCTGACAATGTCAGACTCCCCTCTGTCCAGGGCAGTCTGGGGACAGGGCTCACTTTTCTCTCTGCACACTGAAATCATCATCAGTCCCCAAAAGCTACTAAAGCATCAGAATTGGACACAACAGTAGGAGGCGGTGTCCCCAGAGTGGCAAGGCCTGCAGAGATGTTCATAACAGTAACCAGCACCACTTGGGCAAGCTGCTGGTCCCTTCCTTTGACCTGGGGCCCAGGACCAAGGAGGGTTGTTTTGACAGCCTAACGTTTTCCTCCTTCTTCCATCCAGCTGATCTCAGGCCTAGCTGCCTGGTCCAGCAGAGTCAGGCAAGACACAGAGTCTTCACCATTTCTATCTTGTGAAACGTGGACCCAGTGAGGATTTAAGAATCCACAACAGTGGTTTTTATTCTTGGCTGCCCATTGAACTCATTGAGAGAGCTTTAAAAAACACTGCCACCTGGGTGAACAGGTTAACCCCAACATTCTGGTGCAGTTGGTGGGGATGCAGAAATTTAAAAATCACCTCCCTCCAAGGGATTCTAATATGTGTTATGGCTAAAAAGAACTAATGCAATTCATTCATTTAAATAAAATGTTATTGTCTACTGTGTCAGGTGCTATGGTGGCCTCTGAGTTGAATAAGAGGGGTGAAATAAATCAGAAAGTAGATCAATTCAGAGGTAACAAGTGCTATAAAGAACAAGGAAATAATCAAATAGAATGATATGGGGAGAGGAACAGGGCTGGGAAATCTTCCCGAGAAGGTGACATTTGCACTGAGACCTACATGGAGTGAAAAAGAGGGGTTGCAAAGGTCTGGTGCAATGGGTCCCAGTGTTCTCCAAGGCCCAGTGAGACTTGGAAGGAGAAACTTCTGATAATCCTGAGATGGTATTTGCCTTTCTACTGTCATGGTCTGCAGGAGTTTTCAGATGCCTGTGGTATGTGATGACACCATCATTCCGGCAGCTAATGGGATATGTGCTTATATATTCTAGTATCTTAAATTTTTTTTGGTAAGGACTGATGGATATAGCTCACACAAACATAATGAAACTCTTTGGAGTCCTCAAGTTTTAAGAGTATAGTGGAGTAATGAGACTAAAACATCTGAGAAGTCCTGATCTGGTAGGAGAGCTTTCCAGATGGTACTTCGGTGGGAATTGGCTTGGTGTGTTTAGGAAAGAGCAGGAAGGAAGGGGGCCAGAGGGAAGAAGGAAAAGGGTTAGAGGGAAGATGGAGAGCAGGTATGTGGGGATCTGGAGGCAAAACAATTTCCAGCAGAGAAAGAGCTTGCATTCTAATGGGAAAAAATAAAATAAATAAGCAAGAAAACTGATCATTTCAGAGGGTAATAAGTGCTATAAAGAACACAGAAGCAGTCATGGGGTAGAATGACTTGGGGAGGGGATCAGAGTACAGAGAAGGCTCCTGTTGCTCATCTGGACAAACTATTCTGATTAATGAGACCAAACCAGAGATGATGACAGTGGAGATGGAGAGAAGTCATCTCTGGGAGGTTGAATCAGCAGCGCCTGGTGATATATTTTATGCAGGGAGAGTAAAGGAGGGTGATTTTAGGTTACTGGCCAAGGTCAGGACACAAGAGCTGGATGAGTTTTAGGCTGGGTGGGAGGAGACAGTATGAGTCATGTCCTGGGTGGGGGACACCCAACTGGCTTCTGGATATATGGGTTTGGAGGTCACTAGAGAAGTCAGGGCTAGAGTGAGAATCCAACTTGGGGAGAGAAGAAGAAAAGTCATCTGTGGAGTTTGGCTGGTGAAGCCCAACCTGTAGCCCAAAGACATGGAGAGAGGGACCCCTCAGGAAGCAGAAAGTAGTGGGAGAACTAGGGAAGGAGAGTATGGGGAAGGAGAGTATGAGGAAGGAGGGAAGGGCCTGGGGGATGAGTCAGAGAGGTCATGCAGGTGGAGGACAGAACTGTACAGCTATGACCTCTGTCCAAAGATTTTGTTGGAGGTGGGGGAGCAGAAGCCAGTTTGCAGTGGGTTGAGGGGTGAAAGAGATGAGGATATGGAAGTGACGAGTGTAGAAGGTCTCTTGAGAGTGTAAAGAAGGTGACAGCATGAAGTAGATACAGAGGGGCATTTAGGACGAAGACAGGGAGCTATTCTGAAGGTTGAGGGGCAGGAGACAGCAGATATGAGAAGGCATGGTTGGTGGCACACAGTTTCGGAGCCCAGGTGAAGAAGCTGGTTCAGAGCCAGGGGAGGGAAGGACAGACACAGTTACAGTGAGGTCACAGGGTGCAAGTGTTATGGGGATGGCAGGTAGGAGGCAAGGCCATTTGCTGAGGGGGACTGGGGTGGGACCTAGGCTTAAAGAGTGGGAGGAGGATATGCTGGGCTCAATGGCGAGCCTGTGCTTGGATATTCTCTCTCTCTCTCTCTCTCTCTCTCTCCCTCCCTCCCTCCCTCTCCCTCTCCTCTCTCTTTTCTTTCTCTCTTTTCTCTCTCCTTTCTTTTCTCTTTCTTTTAGACAGGTTCTCACTATGCATTTCAGGCTGGGATTGAACTCATAGCCCAGGGTGGCCTCAAACTCACAGTGATTCTCCTGCCTCAGCCTCCTGAGTGCTGGGATTACAGGAGTGCGCCACCATACCTGACCAGGCTTGGATTTTCTCTTGCTTCCCCATTGTGGACCTGATGGGCTCAGAAGCCACCAACTGTACCAACTTTAAAGTAATTTCACTCAGAGAACCTCTCACCATCCTCAAGTGTTCCCTGGTTATCTTCTCTGTATTGGGAGGAAGTGAATAAAAGAGTGGGTGGGAATTGACATCCTGACTTGAGGAAGGCAAATACATGTTGGGGGAAGAAAAGCTCTTAGGAGACTTCTAGGGGTAGCTGGGACCATGTCTGTGTCTGTATTTGTATCTGGACAGCCAGGCCAGGGAGGACCTTGCCCACACAGGCTTCCTCTCTCCCATCATCCCACCATTGTCTTTGATTCCTCCTGCTTTTTTGCCACCTCATCCTCCAAGCCCATCAGTCCTCAAGAAAGTGGTACTGTCAAACCTCTCCCATGTCTATCTGGTCCTTCCTATATCACCACCTGGCCTCCGCCCTGTCTGCCTTCAGACAAGAGGGATCAGTCTGTCTCCAAGTCTGGTCATGTAGTCCTCTTATCTTGCAGTCTTTCAGTTTCCAGAGACTGTGGGACATCCTCAGCAGAGCCCACCATCTCCTGTTTATCTCCCAGCATTCCTCAGCGCCCCCCCCCACCTTTGCTACCTTCAAGGATTATTCACCTGGGCAGGTTCTATTCACCTTTATTTGCTCTGTTTCAACATTTCCTCTATGAACTCTTCATTGACCACCCAGACCAAACCATCTCCCTCATCTTGAGTCCCCAGAGTACCATGTACTCCAGTCTAACAACCCGTCCCATTTTGTGGAAACTGGCCATGTATATGTCTGTCTCAGGCAGGTTCGATTGTGTGTCCTAGCCAGGAGCAGAGTTTGGAGCCTTGTGGGGGCTGGAATGAATGAATCAATCAATTGATTGATTGATCGATTGATCAGTGTTCTTACAGATCCTGTCTTTGATTTGGGAGCCACTGCTGTAGCTGTCTTCTTTTTAAAAATGTGTTTTCCTGCTAGGTGTGGTGGCACATATCTTTATTCTCAGTGGCTTGGGAGGCTGAAGGATGATTGCAAATTCAAGCTCAGCCTGGGTGATTTAGTGAGACCTTGTCTCAAAATTAAAAATAAAAAAGGTTTGAGGATATAGCTCAGTGTGAAAGCCTTGAGTTCAAACCCTAGTACTCAAAAAAAAAAAAAAATCCAAAAATATGCATAAGAACTCAAAGACCTAGGGAGGAGTCTTGATGTATGTGTAGAGGACCATGCCAGCTTTCTGGGAACCCCTGCGGAAGCCCTTTTTGAGGCCCTTAGCCAGGACCCCTGCAGTGTCTCACACTATATTCAAGCCACCGAACAAACCAAGCTTAAGAAGCACTGATGGAGGCCCAAGAGAGGTAGCAATCATTCATCAGCCCAGGCTGGCACAAATTTGCCCTGCCCAGGGGGCAAAGGGCTACATGGAATGAAAACCCTGCTCCAAGAGGCCCTCGCTCCCTGAGGCTTCGTGACCGCCCGCCTAGAGAATCACAATGGTTGTGCATAGTCACATCTGCAGGTAATTTCTTCATCCATCTGCGCTGGAATGGATCTCATTCAATTCATTGGAACAACACTCTCTGTCCCAGTGCCATCTCTCAGGCAGGAGGGACCGCTGTGTCCCCTGGAGAGCACATTGCTCAGGCCCTGCCCTGGAACCTTCTGTCTCCTAGTGTGCTCCAATGGCACTAGGAGTAGCCAAGGGGTCACCGGACATGCTCGCTCCAGCAGCCTGGCCTCCATCCGCCCAGGATGCATGCACAAGGAGCTTTGAAGCCGTGCTGCCTGACATTTGCAATTGTTTAGTGGGAATAAGTTCCATCTTTGAGCTCTGCTCAGCCTTTCATAACAACAGCCAAACTGTCCGCCCTGGACAGGACATAAATCCTGCTGGCAAGTCACTGGGCCAGCTCTCTTCCTGGGGCTGCTTCCTTCCCAGAGTTTGCCAGAGTACAGCTCTTTGCACCTCAGTTCGAGAAAGGTCCTAGGAAAGTGATGGGGTGCAGGAGAGAGCACATGATATCAGGAGCCACATCCCAGAGGAGCCGTTTCCAGGCTTAACTTTGAGTTTTTGTCATTTGTGAAAGGGGATGATTGATACCTGCTTCTCTTAATGATTCTAATAATTAAAGACCCAACCATACTTGACATCCCTTAGATATAAAGACAGTGCTTCTTTCCATCACCCATGAGCTAGCTGTGTGACCTTGGATGAGGTACCTGACTTCTCTGTGCTTTGAGATCAGGGCAGTAGCCATCTCACATGGCAGCTGGGAGGATTAAGTGAAGTAACACGTGGAATGATGAGCATTCAGGACATGTTAGCCATTGCTGTCTTTACTGCTTGGGAGGACGCTGCTTTGGGGCAAGGCCTGCTAAGTGCGTTGCTTGGGGTGGTTTGGAGGGGTGGTCACCCTCTCCTGGTTGGGTTCTAAGCTAGGGTAGGTTGCAGTTTTGGTGGAGAAAGAGGGCTGGTGAGGGGCTGAGTTTCCAAATGACCAAATACTGTATCGTTCATTTAATAAATATTTACTGAGATTCTGCTGTGTGCCCAGCATCGGACTATAAATGTAGAGCTAAAAGAGGTGATTACTCATGTTCCCGGTCATTTTTATGACCCACTGATCTTATTCTTCTCTTCACTGGCCTTTCCTTTTTTTAAAATACACCAACAAAAGGGAAAAAAACTCATTAATGCCACCCCAGCTGAGCTTCTGGAGATGCTTGATAGGACACAGGTCCTAGGTGACCTCTTCCTAGGCCAGTGATCGTGAACCTTTTAGAGCTTTCAGTGATAACAAACAGGTGGCAGTGGTACATGTGCCATGGGTTCACCACCACTGCAGTCTCAGTGGACACGTCTCTTCCTCCAGGAAGTCTTCCTCAGTTCCCTCTAGACCAGTCAGATGCCTTGACCTCAGTCTTGGTCTCTCACTATCTTCAAGTTTCCTGGTTGCTTTTTCATGACCAAAGATGCACAGGCCCTGGATACCTTGCTCCCTACTCTCCTCCAGAGCCTAATGGATGCTCAGCACAGAGCAGATGGTTGATAGTACTTCTTTCTTTCTTTTTTTTTTTTGTATCAGGGATCGAACTTGGGAACTTGTGCTTTTAAGGCAGGCAGCAGCGTTTGATAGTATTTCCTAAACAAAGGGGTGAAGGACAGACTTTGGGGCTTGACTCTAAGAGGTGACCTAAGTCTGCCTCGGATAGCTCCTCTGGCCTCTCTCAGAACCCAGCTCCCCTAGATGGTCTCCAGAGTCAGCTGTTTTTCCCCCCTTTTCCCATTTTCAGTTCCAGCATCTAAGATGCTGGTCAGAAATTTCTTCCAAATGTCTGTTTCTGTCTCCAGGACTAGCTTAAGCCTGTTGTCCCCAAGCAGCAAACAGGGGGAGCAAACAGGTGACCCCCCCCCACAATGCCTTCCCTTGCTTCTCCAAAGAGAGGACTACACAGGTTGCAGAACTGGGGAGCAAATGAGGTGGAGCAAGTTGGGAATGGAACTAAAGTATCAAGCATATGTTCCCGAGAACGTAGCTGCAGTGAATGGGGCTTAGCAGGGTGGGCCCCATCTGACCCAGCTCTTCAACACTCTCCAGTCACAAGGAGCCAGGCCTCTCCAGTGTAGCAGTGCTGGCTGGCTGCAGCTGGGAGTCTCCAGATCATTGTTGAGGCTGGGCTGGGGTTGAAAGGAGACATTCAGGCTGGCCTGGGCGGACAGAGGATACTAGAACCTGGGGCAGGACTACTGGCCACTGGGCAGGCCAGAAAGAAGGGGCCTCCAGTGGGGCTGTCCTGCAGAGAGAAAGTGGGTCACCCCCAAAGGCAAGTGCCCCACAGGCCAACTGCTGTCCCAGAAGCCTTCAGTGTTCAATGCTGCCTCTTCCATGCCAGCCTTGTGCTGGGCCCTGGAGATGCCAGTCCAAACCGGTCTTCCTGAAGTCACGCCGGCTCAGTAGGGGCCAGGTCTGAACACAGAGGTAGATGCCTTCAGTCAGGTTCTAGCTTTGTGGACCTTGGGCAAGTTCCTTCCCTCTGCATCCTGAGGTGTCACTTGCATACGGTGAGGGAGTGGGTATTTTTAATGCCATTAATTAATTAATTAGTTAATTAATGTTAAAGCCATGGAAGCCTTAGTGCTTTGGAGAGAAATCTGAGTTAAAAAGCTGATATGTAAGACAAATAAAAGTAGAGCTGCTCTGGTGGAGGGCAGGGCTGGGCTCCTCCCCTGCTCAGCCTCTCCTGCGCCTCTGAGCATCTCCCTGATGTCCTCAGTCTGGATGCCACCAGGCTGCCTGACTCCTGGGCACTTCCTACCCTCAAGCTCAGTGGAGGTTTCCAAGTGGGCCAGGACTGGGAGGTCCAAGAGCATTGCCTTCATCTGGAAAGAGGTTGTCCACTGGTTGCACCTTGCTCAGGAAGGAGACTCCAGCTTCCTGGGCATGGACTTGGCCTCAGCACCAGGAACAATACGAACCTCTTCCCTCCTGAAGCTGCCTGTGGAGGCTGTAGGGGACACTCTGCCAGAAGGCAGACCCATGTGATCGACTCCCAGGGTCTGGCACCTTGGGCAGGGAGAGCCAGAAGCACTGCAAGCAGGAAGCACCCTCCCTGGAAGTGCCCCGAGTCCCTGGGCCCAGCCTTGCTCTCTCCAGAGGTGCCAAACATAGAGGTCCTGCTGTAGCCTCTGCTCTGGCAACCCCTGCTTCCAAGGTGTCTGCTTAATCCCTGTTCACAGCAGGCTGACCTCCCACTGCCTGCCTGACGCTGGGCCTGCCCCAGATCCTCAGAGGCCTCCTTCAAAAAATAAATAAATACTTTCTCCATTATCCCGTTAGCAGCTTCACAGGTTTTTCTGCTATTAGTTCCCAGCGCCAGTGAAAGTGGAAACACGTGCCTGGATGGGCCTCTGCTTGCTCCCCAGCTACCCCAGGGCTGGGCTGGACTCAAGGTGAGAGCTGTGCCCATCCACCTGCAGCTGCCCACTGAGGAGACAGGGCTCAGAACCAGTTTAGCCCCCCCTAGTTGCAGCATATACCAGGGGTCTACACACTAGACAAGGAGCTGGGAGATGTAACTTCTCTGTGCTGCTCATGACGGCCTGTGTGTCTTCAGGCAAAGCTCTTAACCTCTCTGGGCCTCAGGTTCTTTGATAATTTTTTTAAATGAAGCTATTATAATTCCTTCTTGAAGGATTGGAGGATTGAAATAATCTGAGAGGACAAAGAAGGATTGTCAGTGATATCAAACCTCTTGCCAATGGAGGTGGAGGATTTGGGGGATACTTTACTTTTCTGGCCTTTGCAATTCCTCTGTCCTGCAGATATAGAACAGGAAATAGCCAGGCTTTCTCTCACCATGTCCTTCTGCAGCTCAATACAGGGGCCTAAGAAGGGCAGAGACACTCCTCACAGCCATTGCTTTCTGCAAAGATCCTAGGATGCCAGCTCATTGGCTGCTTGAGGTGGTGCAGCTGCCCAGCTGGCCTTGTCTATGCCCCACCCCACCCTAGGGCCCAGTGCAGGATCTGGCACTGAGCAAAATCAGGCTGGGAGCCGGGAATGCATTTGTCTTTCCATTCCATCTCTTGTTCCTTTCTTTCTTCCTCTGCCCATGGCCCTCGGCAAGCAAGGCCCAGGGAAAGGCCAATTCAGCCCTTTGACCCAGGTGTGCAGGAGTGTAGGCCATTTCTGGCTGCCCACTTGGCTCCGAGGACTTGGTGGCAGTTTCCCAATCTGTTGGCAGTGTCTGTGAGGTCAGGAAGCACAGGCCTCCCATTTTGCATAAAGTAGGATTCAGTTTTAGCTCAGGCCATCGCTGAAACCTTTGAGCCCTCCCCAGAACCCTAGCCTGGCTTCACATCTTCTCTTGCCTAAAAGCGTCTTCCTAGGAGACAGGCAGGAGCCCCGTTGTCTCTGGGTGAGCCCTGGGGTCAGCTGTGCACCATCCAATGACCTTCTAATGGTGGTCCTCTTATGGAGTGGGTGTTGAGCCTTGGATGAGTGACCTAACTTCTCTGTACCTTTACTTTCTCATCTTTAAAGAGCCGCGAGCACAGGTCACATTGTTCTGAAGGCATAGTGGGATCGTGGCTTCACACAGCACCTGGCACTTTCTAAGCTCACCAAACAATGAGCTGTGATGATCACCTTCTCTCAGTCCCCAGAACTCAGCGCCAGGCCTGGGAGAGTGACGCATGGCAAATGGGTGTGTGCCTGGATGCTCAGTCCCAGCTCAGCCCTCTGCCTCTGCCTGCAGTCCTGGACAGGTGGGAGATGCTTTCAGCTCTGCCAGAGTGCAGTTTCCCAACGTGGGAAAGGCTGTCCAGACACCTGGGCTCAGCAGATGCCCAAGCCTGGACAGCCTCAGGGCCACGGGCTCCCTGTGTGGACAGGCGCCTGGAGCTCATTCCTCTGTGGGGAGCTGGCCGTGCCCACCTGCACCGTAGCCTTGGCCTCCACACTGCATCTCTCACCCCACTGCTGTGCTGTCAGTCCATCTTAGCTGTCCGGCAGCAGCTGGGCTTCTTCTCCCTGTTCTCTGAGAAGCCCCACTTCGTACCTGTCAACCAGCAGCTCTCATTCCCTGGGTTTCCCCAAAAATCACATGAGGAGGTTGGACCAGGGCTTCTTCCGCTCTGCCCTGCAAAGGCTCTCTCTGGGAAAGCCCCTCTTAGAGGGTGAGGTGAGGCTGGGGACTGGCTGAGGGAGGCTATAGCCAGCTGTCCTACTTTGGCCAATGCTGGCCTTTAGGAGGCAGGGGTGAAGAGCTGGTGAGAGAACCTCCCTGAGTCCTGACTCCGTGCCAGAGACCAACTGAGCACTTTGGCATCAGTTGCCTGGCAGGCTGGGAGGGGGTGGCCAGGCCCAGCTCCCCTGGACACAGCCGAGGCAGGGGCTGCAGTGCCTGACCTGTGAGTGCACAGGCTGCAATTCTGTGATTGATTCTCCCCTGGAGCAGCTCTCCTGGGAAAGCAGGCAGGTCTGGGTGGAGGGGAGGGAGTCTGTAGGGCCCATATTCAGGGGCGGATTAGCTGGGGGAACTGCTCCCAGCAGCAGGGAGGGGAGAGATAAAGCCTGTGAGTTGGAGAAGGGGGGGCCAGCACAGAGACATTCCCTCCCCTGACCCCAGGCCTGTGCAGAGCGGTGTCTGCAGTGGGGGAGGGGGCTGCCCCCTTTCCCAGGATGCTGGCCGGCAGTGGAGCCCAGCACTTTCTCAGGCCCTTTATTAAATTTCTCAGGAACGAGAGGGGAGGTTATCCCTCCCCCTTGTCCCCCAGACTCCCCTCCTTTTGTCTCCCTCCCCAGGAGGGTCTGGAAGGAGCTTTTCTCATTATTGTGGTTATTAAAAATAAATGAGCCAGAGACAGAGACACACAGAAGGAGAGACAGAGGCAAGCAAATAGACAAAGAAAGACAGACAGAAGAAGGAGCTGGGAAGACAGAGACAGAGGAGGTAGATGTGGAGGCATGGAGAAACTGAGAGGCAGAGGAGACTGAGGGAAGGAAGCTGGGTGGGGAATGAGGGCTTGGTGCTTTCAGCTGCCTTCCGGTTCCTACCTGCTAGCAGAGTGGCTTGGCCTTGGGTGACCCACTTCATCTACATGCGCCTTCGTTTCCTGCAACATGGAAATACCAGTCCTTACTTTGTAGTGTCACTGTGAAGCACAAAAACAATGTCCATATAATGCTGAGTGCAAATTTGGAACTTCAGAGGCGCTAAAACACGACTTTATTTATGTTACATATGTGAGTATCTAGAGAGAGCCAGACAGGCCCATGGGCAGAGAGTGCTCAGTGTCCCTGGTGAAGGCCCCCACGCTGGGGAAGGCCTGTTTCGGGTGCCTGGTCCCTTTTCCCTTGCTCACCACCTTACTTCAGTGAACCACTTTTTGGCTACTGAGTGGAAAACTGGAATAATGGAAAGTTCACCTAACCTGTTTTTTTTTCTTTTAATCTCCCAAGTTAAAGAATTTGAGTATGAGCTTTGAAGATAAACAAAGCTGGTCCTGAAATTTGCTATGGATTTTTCAAGGGCAAAAAAAGGCTAATAACATTTATCTCTTAGAATTTTTTCCCAAGTAGCTTCCTTAAGGTATAAAATTCACCTATAATATCCACCCACTCTAAGTGTATAGTTCAGTAATGTTTAGTAGATGTCCAGGTTGTCCAACCATCATCATGAGCCAATCTTAGGACATTTCTGTTGACTCCCCAAAATATCCTTCTTGTCCATCTGCAATCACTCTCCATTGCCATCCCTAGCCCAGGTAACCACTCATTGATCTTCTGGTCTGTAGATTTGCCTTCCCTACCATCTCACCCAACTGGAATCATGCAGTGTGTAATCTCCCATGGCTGGCATAGCGTTTGAGGTTCATCCCTGCTGTCCCACACCTCACTCATTTGTGTTGCTGAGCAGTGTTCCCCTCTACGGATGCCAGATGATACCCATGCACCAGTTGAGGGACTTCCGTGTTGTTCTCCGGGTACTCTAAGGGTTAAGTAAGATACCGTGTGAAAAGTGATCCGATCAATAAATAGCAGATCGTCTTAAATAGATTAAGGAGACAGGAGAGAGAGAGTTCTTTGCTGGCTCACTCGTGCCAGGCACAGTTGGAAGTACTCTGGAGTCACAGACTGCTCAGCTCACAAGCCGGCTGGGGAGCGGGTGTTATTATTATCCTCTCCGTTCTGCAGAGGAGGCAGCCACAGCTTGCAAGGGGACTGGCTTGTCCAGGGTCACACCCAGTAAATGTGGAGCAGAAGCTGAGCCGGGCAGTTGGCCCCAGCCCGGCCGCTTCTCCTTGGCACTCCACAAAGAGTATGAGGGAAAAACCTGATTTTATGGTGGGGACTAGCAGTGGGTGGGACCTGTCCATGGGCCTAGGGAGAATTCAGGGAGGAGCTGGAATTCCCACAGGCTTCCTGCTCCCAGCACCCGGCTCTGGCCCCACTCCATAGGGCCTGCTTCATCTGCTACCTCTCCTCAGTACTAGCTAAGAAGTTCCCTTCATGACATTCCTATAAAGCCTCCAAGTGTAGAGCACCTACTGTGTGCCAGGCACACAGAGGTGGCATGAATGATCTACTGTAATCCTCAGGCTACTCCCAGGAGTGGGGGTGTTGCCCTGAGCCCTAGAAAGGTTCAGGAACTTGCCTGTAATCACACAGCTGTGTGCAAGTGGTGGAGCCCACATTCTCCTGTCTACATCTGTTTGACTCCAAAGGCCATTCTTCCTCTCTCCCTCCAGGCCCCTTCCTTCCAAGGGCTAGAACTCCACATCTGGCTCCCAAATGACCCCCCCAGGGGGGGAAAGGCAAAGCTTGGGGACCCGGTTGCAGGGAAGAGAGCTCTGGGAGCTGGGGGTGGGGTGGGCAGAGGGGCCGCTGGCCTTCCCTCTGCCCCTTGGAGGCCCTCCCTGGGGAGGCGGGTGCTAGAGGTGCCCTCTGCTCTTCCCCAGCTTCTCTTGGGAGGCAATATGCTTCTCATTATGCTGGCGTTGGGCTTTGCAAACCACGAGTCTAATTGTGAAGGTTTGGGGGTGTGAGTAAGTGCACATCTCAAATGAGGGGGAGATCACCCAGGCTCCTCCCACTTCTCCAAGTGGCCCCAAAGGCACTGGAGACAGCTGTGCCCCCAGCCCTCACTAGTGCCAGCCCATCATTCTGAGGAGCAGACTTCCTGACAGCCCTTGAGAGGACGGGGTGGGTGGGGCTGACATCAGGTCCTGCTGCCGTTATCTGCTTCCTGGGGATGGACCAAGCATCCAGCCTCAGGTTCCTCTAGGTACCTCGCCTCTGCTGAGGCTCCCCTACACTGGGGTCCCTGGGGCCTCAGAGCAGTCTTCTGGAGGGACACACCCAGCAGGAAGAAATGCTGGCACTGCAGAGCTGGGTTGGGGCACAGGCCCAGCAGCCTTGGGCTTACAGTGGAGAAGATGTATAATGAGCGTGTAACCGAGTTAGGCCCACGGGAGCCTCTGAAGTCTCCAGTTTCCTCCCCACCCAGAGGGTCTGTCTGGGTAACTTCGAGGGGCTGGGATGCCATCTCCTCAAGCATTCTGAAATCCTGTCTGAGAGTCTGAGCCAGGCCCCAGTCAGGAAAGGGCCGCCAGGGACAGGAAGAGTGTGAATGTCAGGCTGTAGAGCCCCATCACTTCCCGCTGCACACAAACACGCCCATACAGCCACAGAGGTACATGGAGACTCACGTGAGGCTCGAGTGCCGGTTACTGACATGCCCACACACACTCACAGATGCACCCTCCAGACGCAGGTGTCTCTGGTGTCTCTCTCACACACACACACACACACACACACGCACATGCCAGGTCCTAACTCATGTCCACACACTGAGACAGCACTTAGAGTCCCTTACACACTCAAGCATACTTCTGTGGGCACATGCTCAGGTAAACACGCTGACACCTGTCCACATGGGTGGACCGACCACACCACTGCAGACACACTTGGGCATGTGCTCATGCCCAGGGCAGGATTGCATGTGATGAACCCAGGGCTCTGGCCTTGGAAGGGACCTTGAAAGTGCACCCTGCCCATCCCCCTCCCTGGCAAGCCCTCCCCAGGGGCTTGAGACATCACCCAGGGAATGACCCAGTCTTTATCCTTTTCTCATATCCAGGAGTGCTCTTGACCTCTGACTTTGTCAGATGCACCTTGTTTATCTGGTCCTTCAGAGACAACCTCTGGTGACTCAAACCTCAGGTGCTGGAGCCCAAGGCTGGTTCTCAAAGGGAAGGGGCTCTGGGGCGTGGGGAGAGGGCAGAAAGATTCACGGGAGCCCTTACCAACAAGAAGCATTGGTTTGATTAGGGAGGACACCTCCTCTATCCAAGCTGAGAACATTTGGTTTATTTGTTTGCTTAAACAAAAGAAGGAGGAGCAAGAGGCCCAGGCGCTTTGTCCCCATGATGCCCTCAGCAGACAGGGAGGAGTCCAATGCAGGGGAAGGTCTGGAGACCTGAGCCCAAGGAGGCCTTATCTGTCTGTCCCTCCTAGGCTGGGCAGGGTGACATCTGGGTGGGGTGAGGCCCTGGGCTTTGAGGGAGGGAAGAGAGCAGGGGCCAAGGTGATACGAGGGAAGTGAGGCTCTGCACTGATCAGTGGCTCGAGGGACCAGAGTGATGACACTGAGATGAGCTAGTGCAGGACTCACCTCTACTGGACCTAGGGCTGAGCTCTAGATCCCCTGGGCTCTATCAGTCCACCCTTTGTTCTTGCCAAGGTGCAGCCTTCCTGGGGCTCCCAAGCCTGCTGGGCTACTTCTGTATTGGGTCCCTCTGTATTGTAACAATTTCCTATTTCCTCACTAGGCAGCGAGCTTATTTGACAGTATTCATTCATTCACCTATTCATTCCATTGTTACCAGCTGCATAATCTGGTACTATTAATTATCTTCTCTCAAATGTGGATAACGAGGGCCAGAGATTTAGCTCAGTGGTTTCTTCACCTGCTGCGCTAGCACAAGGACCTGAGTTCGATCCCTGGTACCAAAAAAAAAAAAAAATATGGATAACGAGGTTTTCCTTAGAGGATTGCTAGGATTGAATGAGTTAGCATGTGTAAAGCTCACAGAACACTACCTTGCACAAAATAAATGTCACATGTTGGCTTAAAAAAACCAAAACAGCCAAATACCAGCCACTGAGAGACACTGAGGATACAGCAGTGGGAAAGGTAGACTCAGTGCCTACCCTCAATTAGTTCCAAATCCCGGGTATTGAGGGGTTGGAGTGGGGTGTCATCCTTGATCAAGTGGTCACAATAGTATGTGATGATTGTTGTTCGAAAAAGCAGGATATTTTTTTTTGGAGCCGGGGATTGAGCCTGGTCCTTACACTTTTGGGGCAGGCGGCAGAACCACTGAGCTAAATCCTCGGCCCTTTTTTTTTTTTTTGAGACAAGGTCTTGCTATGTAGTTCAGGCTGGCCTCGAACTCACAGCGATTCTCCTGCCTCAGCTTCCCAAGTGCTGGGATTACAGGTGTGTGCCACCACGCCCAGGCAAAAGCAAGATCTTTAGAGATCATAAGGCAAGGGGTACTGACCTAGGCAGTAGCTTAGGGAAGGGGCTTAGTGAGACCCTGGCTGTTTCAGGCAGAGCAAACAGCAAGTGCAGAGGCTTGGAGATTACTGTTATCAACTCCAGGGTCTGACCCAGGGCCTGTCCAGACTAAACCCTCAGTTGATATTTGCTGAATGTAGCATTGATTTGTCACCAGTTTCTGCAGTGGACAATCATGTTTTATCACATAGGACCTTTGCAGCAACCTTGTGAGATGGGGGTGAACATACACCCTTTTAAAGAGGGAGCCACTGAGGCAAACAGCTTCCATAGGTGGCCAAGTTCACACAGCTGGAGTCAGGACCCTCTTCCTTTTCTTTCATCTGGCTTTCAGGCCTTGGGAGGATGTTTCTTTGCTGCTCTTATAGAGAACCGCTGAACAAAGACCCAGGCAAAACTATCAAGCCAGGGACAGGATCCAGAGGCCCTCTCCTCTAAGGTGTAGCCCCTGGGGTCTCTGAGATCAGAACCCTTGGGTCCCAAATTTCTGAGAGACCCTTATCCCTCACTAACCTTGTGGTCTGACTTCCTCCTATGCCAGCCTCCTGAGGGCATGGGCCAGGGATCTGGGCTTGCCAGGCCCCCTTCTGCCCATCCTCCTGGGGTCCCTGGTGCTGTACCTGGATCCTCTGGGCCTTCACTCCCCTGGGAGCTCTGTGGAATGTGTATCTGCAGCTGTGGCAGGTCTGCACTTGCAATGAGGCTGAGATGAAGGGTGCACTGCGGCTGCCGAGACACCCAAGTGCAACACCTGCTGAGCGCCCCTCTCCAGCTCCCTGCCTGCTCCACATCTGGGACAGGAGGGAGGATGTTGCATCTTGCTTAGGAAAGTTTAATTTGATCAAGTACAGGGCACTGAAGGGGCTTTCTGTGTGCACTGGGGGAGGTGTAGGGGCCAGACCCAAGGACCTAGCTTATGACTCTTAGTTCCATTATTGGGCCAACTGTCAGCCTGTTTTCAAGTGAAAAATGCTTCTTCCATACAGTGCCAGCCCTCAGGCCCCAGAATGAACATCAAGCCCACTACACAGATAGGAAAACCAAGGCCTGTGTATGCTAGTCCGTGTATGAGAGCAGGTCTGTCTTCCTACCCTCCCAGGCCAGTCTGCCTGTCCTTCCACTCACTCATCCTTGGGCCACTCTCAACCCCCAACCCCTCTAAATGCTCCCTGTAGCCTGTCCCTGGTGACCCCCTTCCAGGGAATGTGATGAAAGGTCTATTTATTATACTTCAGCTCGGACAGTTGTTTCAGATGTTTCCAATTCGTCAGCCTGCTCAGACATCTGTTCCTGGTTGAAGTCAGAGAAGAGAAAGAAAAAAGGAAAAAACCCAGTGCATTTCACACACCCTCACTCAGATGTACATGGACTCTCACGTCCCTTCTCCCAGATTCCCGGACTCTGCAGCATGCTCTGTCGTTCACACATCTCACTTCTACTGGAGAGCAGCTTCCACCTGTGTGTCCCTGCCCACCCACCACACCACAGGGCGAACATCCCCATGCCAACCCATCCCTCTCAGGGCCTCACACAAATCTCCCTCAGGTCACAGCTTGCGCCACAGTGTCAGGGTGCCTGGCTCAGTTTCTGGGGCCAGTCAAGATGTAGTAACCCTGCCTCACCCCACGAGGCCAATGTGCTGGTGAAGACCCATGTGCTGGCATCTGCCCTGGCAGGAAGCTTGTGCTCTCAGAAACTGGGAACACTTCCTGTTGACATTTCTATCTCCACCTTTACACAGAAGTGCACTCACATACATATTTATTCCTCTTTGGGGAGTGGGAACCTAAAAGATCTCTAGAGTCTCTGGGGACCTTGAAGTGCTGTGGTTCTTCACCATCCCCGACAGATGTGCGCAGCTGCATGTGCACGCATGCTCAGCAATATACACAGACAAACACATGCACGTGCTCACTCCTTACTGCACCCACACTTACCACACGCCACCACAGCACACAGCCTTCTCTAGGCTGACTCACACATTCCCTTTGGGTCCAGAGGAGGAAGCCAACCATCTCCACTTCTGGGCAGGGTGTGTGCTTTACCACAGGGGGAACGAGCACCATCAGACTCTGGGGACCTGGGGTAGGAGGGGAATGATAATCCCTTCTCCTAATACCTGGCTGTGCCCACCTGGTCATCCCATGTCTGCAGGAACTCAAGGATGCAGATGAATGGGGAGGCTCTGGTGGGGAAGGGGGTCAGTGGGCTGCAGGGTCAGGGTGATGACTCACTCCTTGGCCCAGACAGTTCATTGGTTGGTGCCTCCTGTCTCCCAACCCCAGCTCCTAGATCTGGGCCATGGGGATGGGAACAAGAGCATCTCTCTCACTGGCCTCCTACCTTTTCAATTCCCACCGAACACAGGTGGCTTCCATCATGGCTTGGCCGGAATAGCCCAGGACCTCTCCAGCCTGGGGATTGCAGGAAGGCTCAGGGGGCCCTTCCACCAGGTCCCCTAAGCTCCTAGGATATCATGATGGACTGCTGTGGGGCTGAGAAGCTCCAAGAACTAGAGGGGGAGAGTATGGGGCCCACCATTTCTCTCTCCACTTCCCTTCAGCTGTCTGGGAGCCACAGTGCCTGCTGCTCAGGCCCAGACCCCCAAAGCAAGTGGGAGGAGGGGTTGTTCTTGGGTCACTCAGAGCAGCTAGGGAAGCCTCTTCATCACCAGCCAAATCAGCATGTGTATGTTGGGGGGAGCTCAACAGGAAGTCCCCCTTAGGCAAACTGGGGTCCCTCCTTGGAGTCAGCACGTTGGTCTTGGAGTCAGACAGAACAGACACAATTTACTTGCTCTGTGATCTGAGACAAAGCATTATTTAACCTTTCTGAACTTGAACTTGCTCCCCTGTGAAATATGCAGCACATAGGCTTTGTGGAAGGGACCCATTGGGTTAATGGCACCGAAAGGCTCAATAGTAGATGTGCCAGGAAGGCTTGTTGACCCAGTCCTGGGGCTGGGAGACCTGTCCTCCCTCCAGCAAACACTTCCCTTAGGCCTCCACATCAGTGGGAGGGGGTCCTGCCCAGTTGAGGAGGGGCAACATCTCCCCCAAGGTCAGACATCATCCTGCTGCCTTCTGTGCCCCTCCATTTTCCTGTCTACTTCTGCATCCTAAGGTTGCCCTTGGGGAAGGAGAATGTTGCTGGATGGCAGGTGGTGATTTGGTGATGTCTAGATCTGCCCAGTGTCTTCAAATGGGGCTGTCTCCTCCCAGCCACAAGGGAGGCAGTCAGGACATAACCTTCTTCCCTCTCTACTGCAAGGCCAAGGGCAGCGGTTGCTACTGCTAAGCCTTTAACTCTTGCACATTTGCAATGTTCACAGCTGTGGATCCATCCTTGCAAGGCAATGAGGGAGGAGACAGAGGTTTCTGCAAGGTACCTGGCTGCAGTCGAAAACTGCCTGCAGAGAGAGGAGATGGGGAGGGCAGGGACCCTCTGCTTGGCTTCTCAGGAAAATGCTACCAGGTGGGAAGAGAGGGTAAAAAGTAAGTACTTCCTGAGTACCTCCTATGTTCAGGTATCGCATCAGGCAATGAGCGTTACCATATGTGTACCAGAATGTAAACTCCAGAATGCCAGAGATTGTTCTGTTTTGTTCACTGCTGTAACCTCACTGCCTGGCACAAGGTAGGCACTCAAAACTATATGTTGCATGAATTAATTTGTATTGATATTCTCACCATAATGCTATGAGGCAATTATAATCTCCATGCCACATGATCTTCATCTGAGGCTCAGAGAAGTTATGTGACTTACTCAAGGGCACAAAGCCAGGGGTGTGTGTGTGTGTGTGTGTGTGTGTGTGTGTGTGTGTGTTGTAAGGGCCCTGCCATGGAATTGTCACATGGTAGGGCATATTGTCCACCCATTCATGGTCACAGATTAAAGCTCTAATGTGTTCTTGTGCCTCAGCGTCACCTGTGAGGGTTCCCACATACATACTACATACAAAAACCTGCCTCTATTGGGTCCAGCCTCCATTTACCCCCTGAATATGGACTGCACATAGAATCCCAGATACAGGACAAGGACAAAGGCCAGACCTTTCTGGGATACACTGCCCTGACAGGCTCTTTTGCTCTCTTGGGGCAGGGTTCAGAAGGCATAAATATGTGTGCATACTTGCACTCATCCATAGTGTGCATATGTGCGCACACATTTTTGCTACTGTGTGTATATGCATATGAGCCTCAGTTCCTTCTGCCTCAGGGGCTCTGGTCTGCCCCACCTCAGGGTCCAGCTCATCACCGACAAAACAGCCCTGGAAAGCTGGACAGAGAAGCTGAGGGAGTCAGCTCTGGGCCCAGTGTGGCTGAGTGAGTGGGAATGCATTACAGAAGGGTAGCTTGGGGTAAGGTGGGAGTCAGGTCTGGGATAAGGTCAATAAATCTTGACCCTCCTCCACCTCTGGAAGAGGAGGTACATAGCCCACCTAGAGTTATGTGAGGGCACATACACAGATCCATATGTGTGCGTGCGCACGCACACACACACACACACACACGCATGCACTATGATGGTTGATTGATTGTTTCAACTTGAGAAGTTTGGTTAAGAGAAGCTTAATTATTTCAGCTCAGTAACTCCACACCCTAGGGCATGGAGGTCCAGCCCTCGGGTGGCTCTTCCACACCGTAGGGGTGGAGGACCCACTCTAAGGCCACTTGTCACCTGGATAGTATAAAGGGGAAATGATGAAGGAGGGATCTGCTTTTGTTCCTTTGGTAGAGCTCCAGTCTTCACCTTGGATGTCATCTCCCGGATTCCAGTGCAGACTCTTCAGCTTCCTGCACATATTCTTCAGCCTTCTGGCGTAGACTCTTCAGCCTTCCAATGCAGACCCATCAGCCTCTGGATATGGACTTGCATGGGACACTGCAGTGAGCTCCAGACCTTCAACTAAATTCTTCAGTCTCCAGTGTGCAGGCAGACCCTCTGCATTCTTCCTCATCTGACTCTGTGGGTGGCCACTGTAAGCCAATCTTGTAAATTCTTATATATTTGTATATCTTGTTTTATATCTGCTTCTCCAGTAAATACTGACTGATATGCACACTGATGCAATCACACACCCATAACCATCAGTTCACATGTACACTAACACACACATGGGATCATGAGTACAAGCCTGCATGGATGTACAGACTGACATCAATTCATATTACAAATAGCATGTGCATACACACACACACACACACACACACACACACACATCACAATGAACAAATTCAGCTTCAGCAAAGGATTCCTGCCATCTTCCATGTCCTTCCACCAATAATACCCCCTTCCTTGAATCTTAGCTTGCTCAGGACATGGAACTGCACAAGGCAATAGTGACCTGAGCTAACCAAGGGTTCACTGTGCAGGATGGGGTGGAGTTGGGGTCATTATCGCTTGTTCCCTCCCACAGAGTCCAGGGGCCAGGGCACCTGCACCTAATTAGCTGTGCAGCTTGCTCCATGGAACACTTGCCTGGAGCCGGCAGGCAGAGGGAGGGACAGCTAGAACAATTCAGGACTGTGATTCAGCCACCTCACACCAGGCCAGGCTGGCTCTCAGCTTGGTCTCCAGGGGGACCCAGGACCAAGCCACCCATGGCCCCTGTGTCTCACTGGCCTCCTGGCCTGCATGCCATACACTCTGCTCTGCCTCCAAACAGCATCGAGCATGGTCCATCTCTCAGAGAAGTCTTTCCCTGAGATTCCCCGTTAAAAGGGGACTACTAACTATCCTCAGGATGAGAACTACTTCTTGTCATAGCTGTCACCCCCTACACACACACATGACCAGCTGTGCTCATCTGGCTCCATCTCTCCTTACTCCTCTTTCTGGTGTCCACTCCATCACCTCCTCCTCCGGGCCTCTGATGACGACTTATCTTGAGCTCAGGACTTCCCACATCCTCTCCCTCTCCACACGGGGCTTCCCTCCCACTCTGGCCTGACCAACTCATGTCATCTGGTCCCAGCAGAGAGTCACTGCTCCAGGAATGTCCATGACCTGTCTGCCTATGCTCAGGCTCCTGCTGCCCCTGGTTCCTCATGAAGAGAGTATCCCCTCTCTGAGTTCTCATGGCAGCACTAAGTCTGTCTTGTTGGTCATTGTTTTCTAGTTTTCATTCTGCTCTAGTGTACAATTTGGTAGTGGACCCTTAAGAACTCAATTTATTCATGAGAGCTGTTTGTAACTCAAGTTGGTTGTAAGTTAAGACTATTTTTCCCATAAAAAATAATGGAAATACCCATAATGTGTTCCAAGCCTCCCAAGGCACCCCTTAATGAACCTTTCATAATAAGAAAGGGGTGTATAATGTGCCTAATTTACCAGAAACACGAGTAATTTTCTAGTGTATTCACCAAAAAGCTATGACATGTGCCTAGTTTACCAGAAACAACAATTTCATACTGTACTCACCATTCAAGTTGGCATCTTTGGCTTGCAGGAAGGGAGGATGAAATGGAAGGTGGTTATTGTTGGGAAGGAGAGTCCCCTTCCATAAGCACATCAGAAATCTGGCTCTCTGGTGTCTTTTCTCTCCTTGGGAGAGTCTGTAGCCCACTAGGACCTGCCTCTGGCTCACTAGGTCGCAACCTCTTCAGAACTAAAAATTGGTCTAAGGTGGTCTGTTTCTGTCTTTTCTTTAACATGAAATATGACATGACATTATCATTAAGCAAGTGAATGCAATGATTGGCTTTTCTTTTTGTTTTTGTTTTTTGTGGTACCAGGGATTGAACTCAGGACCTTGCACTTGGCAGGTAGGCAAGGTGCCACTGAGCTACATCCCCATCCCCAGTGATTGGCTTTTTCTCTGTCTGGGTGAGTCTTGTCTACAAATGTTTATAGCTCTGTCCGTTTTTTCAGGATTTCCTTTATTTCAGAAAAAGAACTTTGCTGCACTGATTGTTGATACTACTTCTCCTCTTCAGATAGCTCCTTAGCTGCCTTCTCTGTTGCTCAGCCAGAATTTGCTGGAGTTCCCCTGTAGATAGTTCCTCTGAGTGTTCCTCCACCAGTTCCTCAACATCACCACTGTGTACCTGCAAGCCTATGGACTTGCTATAGTGACACAGTCATCCACCACAGGGTCAACTGAAGGCTCAGGCTCCTCTACACAGCCTTCAAGGTCTCTCTCCTATATAATTTTAGGCCACACTTTCTTCTTAGGCAGATCTCAATGTCCTTAGAGAGACATTGGCCCAGGATTTCTCACTTAACCCCACACAGGAAAGAACGTTGTAATGTTCCTTCCAGAACTCTTTAAAGGTTAAATCTGTATCTGAGATCATCTGGAAGCACTTCAGGAACAGTTTCTTGGTGTATAGCTTCTTAAAGTTAGCTGTTACCTGCTGGTCCATAGGCTGCAATAGAATTGTATTAGGCAGGAGGAACTTGACTGGGAATCATGGGAATTCTTTGTCAATTCTTCCTCCAAATCTCATAGGTGAGCAGGAGCATTGTTCATGATTAGGAGAGCCTTGGGTGGTAAACCTTTGTCCTCTAGATATTTCTTTACAGTAGAACAGAAAGCCTCCCTGATTCACTCAACAAAAAGTACTCTTGTTACCCAGGCATTTGCATTAGATCTCCACATGACCCCTAGCCTATTCTTCATGACTTTAGGTTTTCTGAACACTCTAGGGGTCTCAGAGTGAAAAACCAAGAGAGGCTTTATCTTGAGGTCACCACTCCCATTGGCACATAGCAATAAGTTTAGCCTATCCTTCATAGGGTTGTGGCCTGGCATTTTCTTCTCTTCCTGGGTAATGTATGTTCTCCTGGGCATTTTCTTTCAGAAAAGGCCATTTTCATATCAGTTGAAAACTTGAGAGCAAAAGTCATTTCTCTGTGTCATCATTTCAAAGTGGTGTATATAATTTTCAGCAGCCCTTTTATCAGCACTGGCTGCTTCACCATGCCTAGTTATGCTTTGAACCCTAGTTCTTGATTTAAAATTGTGAAACCATCCCTTACTGGCACAAAATGTTTCACCATTTGGTTGATGGATTATCCTTTACAAGATCTGCATTTATAGCCCTATCTTTTTCACAAATTATAGACTCAGATAGGCTATAACCTGCCATCTGTCTTTCATTTATCCACACTAGTAATAGCCTTTCAACCTCATCTAACACTGTTGATCATGATTTACTAATTTGGGTAACACCTTTAGCAACACTAGCTTCCTTATACAAATCTTTTCTCTGTAAGGTTGTCAAGATGGTGGATTTTGACATGCTGTACGTATTAGTGAGATGGGTCACAGGAACACCGCTCTCATATTTCTCCACAATGGCCTTCTTCTTTTCAATGGTGATTGCTTTCTTTACCTTTCCTTCCTTCCTTAGCTTCTTTTCTTTTTCTTTTATTGGTACCAGGGATTGAACTCAGGTCCTTGCACTTGGGAGGTAGGAGGTGGAAGCACTGAGCTAAATCCCCAGCCTTCCTTAGCTTCTTTTCTAGCTTTTTAAGGGCCATTTTGATAGCAGTAATTATAGCAATTATATAAAGTACTGACTGAAATCACATCCACAAACATGCACATCTGGGCTCAGACTGATGCTTATGTGTGCTTATATACACTTTTCTGGCATCACAAGTCTTTGTTTACAACTGTACAAGCTGTTGGAATTCATGCCGTAACTCAAGACTTTGGTTGCAAGTTAAAACTAAAATTTCGGTTTTAACCCAAGTTGTATGTATGTGAGGCTGGTCATGACTTGAGAGTGCACTGTATATAGTTGTATTGGTATCTGTGGAGGATTGGTTCTAGGACTCCCACTGACATCAAAATCTGTAGATGCTTTAATCCCCTTATATAAAATGGTGTAGCATTTGCATATAACTTATGCACATCCTCCTGTTTACTTTAAATAATTTTGAGATTACTTATAATACTTACTACAATTTAAATGCTATATAAATAGTTGTTCTATTATACATTTTAAGGGAATAATGACAAGAAAAAGTCTGTACATATTCTTTACAGGTGCAGTGTTTTGGTGGTTTACTTTTCAGGACTGGGGATCAGACCCAGGGGCGCTTTACCACTGAGCTAGATCATCAGCCCCTGTTTAAATTTTTTGTTTTGAGATAAGTTCTCACTAAATTGGCCAGGTGGGACTAGAATTTGGAATCCTCCTGCCTCAGCCTCCTAAAATGCAGGGATTATAGGCATGTGCCACTGTACCCAGCTCAGATGCAATTTTTTTAAAAAAATATTTTCCATCTATAGTTGCTTGAATCTGTGGGTGCAGAACCCATGGATATGGAGGGCTGGTGCATGGCAACAGCTTAATAAATAAATTGAATAAATGCAATGAGTAAGTGAGTGACTGAGAGCTTCAGCTGAGTCCCCTCATAGACACCCTCGTTGTGCTTGGACAGACTGGGTGACCTGGGGGGAGGCGGTTCAGCTGGGAGCTGAATCCCTGGGTTCTAATCTTTAGCTTGCAGTATGACCTTGGACTAGTCACCTCTCCTTGCTGAGCTGGTTCCCTGGACAAGAGCTGATGCCAGGTGCTACTAGAAGCTCTTGCAGCTCTGCCACCTCCATGCTCAGGGTTTTAGGCATCCCAGTCACTGCCCCACAGTTGGGCTGCAGTTGGTCCTAGTTTTCTGAGAGGGGAGTGGAGAATATGAGTGTGCTTTATTCTGCAGAAAGAGGTCTGGTCCTCTGACTTGGCATTCAAGGCCTCCCACAATGAGTCCCAGCAGCCTTCTCTTTTCATTCCATAGAATGTACACACACACACACACACACACACACACACACACACTTATGCACACTCATACATAGACATTACCAAAAACAACAGCTTAGTCAAGGCATAAGCCCAACCTAGCAAGAAAAAGGGGTATGGGCCAGGAATGGTGGTACATGCCTATAATCCCAGTACTTGGGAGGCTGAGGCAGGAGGATTGCCACAAGTTCGAGGCCAGCCTGGACTACATAGTGAGTTCAAGGCCCCCTTAAACTCATAGAGAGATCCTGTCTCAAAAAACAGAGAAAAAGAAAAAGGGATATGGGACTTGTACCTGCTGTCCATTAGCCTCTTTGTCCCTCAGTTTCCTCTTCAGCAAAATGAAAATAATGAAACTTTTCCTGGGCATGCCTTTGCTAAGAAGAGAGATCATCTGCAAAGCACACTACTGTATAACCCTAAAGAGAATTTGCTGGAGTTCCCCTAGATCGGAAGAGCACACGTCTGAACTCCAGTCACCTACCAGGATCTCGTATGCCGTCTTAAAAAAAAAAAAAAAAAAAAAAAAGAATGACTAACTGG
The DNA here is from genome assembly GCF_000247695.1 of Heterocephalus glaber. The sequence continues at coordinate 20,374,159 of NW_004624764.1, read as the reverse complement.
AAACCTACCTTGTGCACCAGCCCCTAACCGGGATTTGAGAGAGACAGGAGAAGTCTGATAAAGGTGCTGCTTGCTCTGAGTCTTGGGCTCTACCCACGGAAATGGCTGCATGTGTAGGAGCCCTATGGACAAAATAATGTGATCTGAGATCAAGAGCACACAACATTTTGGGGAAAATAGGTGCAATAGTTGTAATGAATATATTAGTCATATTCTTACCATATAACAATCTTACACAATTTAAAGGAGGAAAAAACTACAGGAAAAAAAACAGTAGATTAATGAGGTCTCCTGATACAAATAATAAGGGCAAGAAATATAGATAGAGGGTGTGGTGCCCCATACCTATAATCCTAGCACTAAAGAGGCTGAGGCAGGAGGATCAAGAGTTCAAAGAAAATCTGGGAAACTTCATCTCAAAGATAGATAGATGAAGGGCCGGGGATTTAGCTCAGTGGTTTCTCCGCCTGCTGCGCAAGTGTAAGGACCCGAGTTCAATCCCCGGTACCCCCCAAAAAAAAAGATAGATGATAGAAAATCTACAGCAGAGCAATGATAAATATTTAGTGGCAGACATTTGTAAAACATATTCATAATCAGTTATTGAAAGAATATAGGCCAAGTGTTGTGGCGTACATCTGTAATCCCAGCTACTCAGAAGGTTGAGACAGGAAGATGCAAGTTTGAAGCCAGCCTGGGAAACTTAGTGAGACCCTGCCTCAGAAATAAAAAGGGCTGGGGATGTAGCTCAGTGGTAGAACACTTGCCTAGTATATGTGAGGCTCTGAGTTTGATCCCCTCTACCAAAAAAAAAAAAGTAAAATAAAGAAATGCAAATTAAAGTAATGATAACATTTCTGCAAATCAAATTAGCAATTATTTTCTTTAATGAGAGTACTCAGTATTTGTAATATCATAGTGAAAAAGACAATGGCACAACCTTCTTCATTCATCAGGTTGATATTTATCAGGCACATACTAAATGCTGGGCACTGTTGGGAGCTGGAAGGCATATTGGTGTTGTGAAAAGGGAGCCTTAAAAAATGCTCACAGCAGCTATGCAAAAGGAAGATGCGCTTCAGCACTAACTGATACACTGAGCCAGGTTGTAGATCAACTCATGTTGGTTCAAATTCAGAGTCATGGTCAGTGGCTGTGTCAGCCCAGGTGAGCAGCTTAGCTACTCAGCTGTCTGTCTCCTTTTCTGCACAATGGGAATGACAGTCCCTAGCCTATAGCATTGGTGTGAGCAGAAGTAAAACCACAGGTGTAAAAGACCAGCTCTGGCATGATACCCAGGTAGAGTGAGGGCCTACAGAATAGGAATGTTTACCAGTCCTTGCTTTTCACTGGGAGAAAATCCGCCAACTTCTCTAACAATGGAAGAGCCCATTAATGTATGTTGCTGCATTCACCTTGTCACTTCACTCAGAGAAGCCATTCAGAAAGGTACTTTAAAGGGTCTTTAATGACATAGCCAGATACTTGCAAAACAGGTATTTGATGTAGACAGACTGTATGTGACATGTGACATAATTGTTACAATGCAGCATACCTGGAAGGAATGAATTCTACTATAACAAGGGGGTTAAGGCGATTCTAATCTTCCTCTGTTTTCTAAAAAATCATAAATTGGGGGCCAGGGATTTAGCTCAGTGGTTCTGGCACCTGCCTTGAAAGCACAAGGACCTGAGTTCGATCCCCAGTACAAAAAAAAAAAATCATAAATTGCTTTTGTAATTGAAAATTAGTCATATTTAATTACATATTGTATATGATATAATTAATATGATACAATTAATCATTAATTATATATTGCCAGAGGGTACTTGTCAGGCGAGGAGCAAAAAGGCTATTGCAGTAATTACATATTTTACACATGTCAAATTATCACACTATACTACATAAATATGTACAATTAAAATAATAACTTAAGGGTTGGGGATTTAGTTCAGTGGCATAGCACCTGCCTGGCAAGCACGAGGTCCTGAGTTCTATCTCTGGTGCCAAAAATAAATAAATAATAATAATAATTTTAAAAAGACTATTGAGAAGAGTGATACAGACCTGTCAAGAAAATTTAGCCTTCTTAAAACCAGGGACCCTGTCTTACTCATCTTTGTTTTCCTAACACATTGCTGGAATCTAATCATTGCTCAATCAGTCCTTGAGAAAATATATATATATATGCTTGCTTTACATACATTACCAAGCATTATTTATAAGTAATGCCTGGTATCTGTTCCCAAAACAATCCTGTAAGGCAGGAACAATAATTATCACCATTTTGCATGAGGAAACTGAACTTTGCCAAGGTCACACAATTAAAAGGTAGAGCTGGGACTTGAACCTAGAGCTGTCTGCTTCCAAAGTGCTCGCCTTAGCCATCTTGCTTTGCTACAGCATGTGTGAATACACTCACTTTCTCTTTGGTCATGAATGCAAAAAGCAAGGAGGAGATCAACAGTGCGGGGAGAGGACTGGAAGATAGAGGCCTCTTCCAAGTCACTGAGGTGGGTGATGGGTGATGGGAGATCCAGGGTTCAGAGTGGAATGAGCTGTGTCAAAGACAGGAAAATGAAGGACCTGGGCCAGTGTCTGGGGAAAGACTAGCCCAGCTTTTTCTTGGTTGAACTTGAACAGATGCCAGGAGGTATCACTGGCAGCTTGGATTATTGGCTGGTGTGAAGATATAAGAACCAAGCTGGTGAGACATTGTACAAGTACCAGACTTATACAGGATGTGATAGTTAACTGATTGGGTCAACTTGAGAAAGAAAAGCCCAGCTCATTGGATCAGCATAGTTCTGGGTGTGGCTGAAGGGATTTACTGAAGACTGAAGACCCACCCTAGATGTGAGTGACAGCAACCAATAGACTTGCTGCCTGAATGGAATAAAAGGGAAACAAAGAAGGAAGGCCTGCTTCTGTTTCTTCAGAGGAGCTCCAAGCTTCACCTTCATCTTGGATGTCATCTCCTGGCTTCCAGTGCAGACCCTTCGGCCTCCAGACACGGACTCACATGGGACACTACAGTGAGCTTCAGGCCTTCTACTGGATCCTTCAGATCTCCGGTGCACAGACAGCCCTTTTGGACTTTTCCATACCTGATTCTCTGGGTGACCATGGTCAGCCAATCTTGTAAATTCTTATATATTTGTATATCTTGCATTGAATCTGTTTCTCTAGTAAGCATGGACTGATACATAGGATCAGAGGTCGATGGATGAGTAGAATGGAAGGGTGGTTGGGAAAGAAGAAACTCATGTTTGTTGAGGGCATAGTGTACTACTGCCAGTGAGTATGGTAGGTGCTCTGCATTATTGCAGACATGTTTTTGGGTGCCTGTTCAGTCACACTCACTTCTTTGGAATTGTCCCTATCCACGGACCCTCCTGAGGGCACATGCCCAGGCAGCCACACAAGTCCCATAACCTCATCATCATGCTCACCGGTGATGACACTAAGGGTCCACAAGGTACTCAGTGCCGGGCAATTGGACTCTCTGTGCCTGGAAAGGGGCTTGGAGCCCTGAGAGTTAGTAAACACTGGGCAGCCCCGCCATTGGGTCAAAGTGTTGAGGCTCTACTGGGCCAAGAGTGGCCATGTGCAAGCACAAGCAGCCCAGTCGTCAGAGAGAAAGCACAGCTGCATGGAGAGACAGTGCTGAGGAACCATGTGGTCCTACAGAGCAACAGGAGGAAACCCATCTCTTCTGCATTCATCCTCTCCTCAGGTATTCACCAGACTGCCCATTGTAACTTTACAATAAGCTTCCCTTTTCCTTTAGCTGGCTGGAAAGAGTTTCTGGTCCTTGCAACCAAATGGCCTTGAACTAAGACATGAACAACACGTCTTAAGGATAAAGGTCCTGGTGCAGTGTTTGACTCATTATTGAGAACTAAAATATGCATCTATTATTATCTCTTTTGCTTCTCAAAGGAACCTGATGAGACAGAAGGCATTATTATACCCATTGGAAAAATGAAGAAACTGAGAGACATTGACACATTCAACAAATACTGGCTGAGTTCCAGTGGTACAGATACAGGAGAGACAAGACAACACACACAGAGTAATGAGTGAGAAAACATCGGGCAGAGACAAAGTGCTACAATTAAAGTCACACCAAATGACCTACTACAGCTCCTTAGAGACAAGAAAAAGGCCCTCCAAAGAGGTGACAGTTGACTGAGACCTAAATGACAAGAAGGAACAGGCCATGTGCAAATCTGGGAGAAGAGAACACAAAGGAGAAGGCAAAGCGACAGAAAGACTTTCGGGCAGGATTGGGGGGTTAGTGCAGCCTTGCGGCAGCCCAGGTGGGCCAAGTGGACAAGTAAGTGCAGGTCCCCGAGGGGATTGTGAGTCAGCTGAGATGTTTGCCCTTAGTTCCAAGCACAATGGGAACCGCTGGAAGGATTTCAGGGTGCTGTAGGAGACAGTCCTCCAAAGATGTCTCCATCCTAATTCCCCAAACCTGTAACTATGTAACTTTACATAGTGAAAGGGATTTTGTAGATGTTGTTAAAATATGGATCTTGAGATGGGGAGACTGTCCTAGACCATTCAAGTGAGCCCAATGTCAACACAAGGGTTCTTGTAAAAGGCAAGCAAGAGGCTAGGAGCCAGGGAGGGAAGGATGATGACAGCAATAGAGCTCCAAACGATGCAAGGAAGGGGCCTTGAGCCAAGGAGCACGGGCAGCTTGTAGAGGTGGAGAAACAGGTGGGCATCCCGAAGGAAATGTAGCCCCCCAAACCCATTTCAGACTTCTGGCTTTTAGAACTGAGAAAAAATAAATTCAAATTGTTTTAAGTCACCAAGCTTATGGTGATTTATTACAGCAGCAATAGGAAACTAATACAACTGCTGTAGTCTGATTTATATTTCTAAAAAATCACTCTAGCTGCTGTGGACTGAGGTGGGAAAAGGGAAGCATGAGACCCAGAAAGGAGTGTGGGGCTTCTTCCAGGAGGAGTTGGCAGCGCCTGGACCCCTGTGATGGTAGAGAAGAGCAACTAAATGTATGGGTCCATCATAGAGGTTAGAAGTGGAAGGAAAGGTGGCACCCAAAGATGTCTCCTTGCGGGTTTCATGTGAGCAGCTGGGTGGCTGCTGGTGGTGTTGGCTGAGATGGGAGGCACTAGGAAGAAGAGCTTTAGAGATCAAAATCACCCAGCCAGCAAGTGGCAGACTCTGGACTAGAACTTGGATGTCCTGACTCTCATGCTCAAGGTGTTTGGACCTGTGAGAATGATTTCACTGAGGAAAAGAGTTTGGGAGTTTGCTGGTTAACATTTTGTTACCACTTACTGTATTAGTCAAGGTTCTCTTGAGAAACAGACCAATAGGGTATATGTTGTGTGTGTTTCTCCACGAGATAGATAGATAGGGGTCACAAAGTTAGTGGCTTAAAACAATACAAATACATTGACTTATAGTTCTAGAAGCCAGAAGTCTAAAATAGGCAATCAAGGCTGCATTTTTTTCCAGAGGTGCTGGGGAAGATCTGTCTCCTTGCTTTTCTGGGGAGAGGATCTGGGCCTCTCTCCGCCTCCCCCCATCCTTCCCTCCCTCTTGCTCCTTGTTCTCCTCTCTCTCCCTCCCTCCTTCTCCCCTAGTCTCTATTTCTGTTTCTGACATCCCAATATCTTCAGGGTAGGCCAGCAGGTTGGAGTCCCAGAGTGGTGCTGGTCCAGCAGTTTGAGTCCAGAAGTCGTGTGCCAGCAGACTTCCTTCTTGCTGGAGGAGGGCAGTCTTTTTTCTCTCTCTCTTTTTTTTTTTTTTGGTACCGGGGATCGAACTCGGGACCTTGTGCTTGCAAGACAGGCGCAGGAACCACTGAGCTAAATCCCTGGCCCCAGTCTTTTTTCTCTTAAGGCCCTTGCCTGATTGGCCAAGGCCTACCTTCTTTATGGAAGGTTATCCACTTTACTCAAAGTCTATGACTTAAATGTTAATCTCATCTAAAAATACTTTCAGAGAAATATCTAAAATAATCTTTTAGCCATGGCTTCCCCAAGCAAACTTTTATATGGCACATAAAATCAGCCCCAAACTTAATGTTCTTAATATCAGGCCATGGTGGGTGTGTGTGTGTATGTGTGTGTGTGCGCGCATGTGTGTGTCGCCATTGATTCTATTTTTGGTTTTTGTTTTGGTACCGGGGATCGAACTTGGGACCTTGCACTTGTGAGGCAGGTCCTGGAACTACTTAGCTAAATCCCCAGCTCTTGTGTGTTTCATCTATATTAGTTCACAGTTAAATAGAAAGGCAGAGGGGCAAGTATTACCTTGGGCTTGTCCACAGTTAAGGGCTGGGAAGAGAAATGGACAAATGGACAAGGAACAGGAGCCGGGACTGTGGAGAGAAGTGGTCCGAGAAGGAGCCACAAAATAGGGTGTGGACCTTCACAATGGCTCACAGAGTGGGTGGCAAGGACTGTGGGAGGAAGAAGGCTCTTCCACTCACAAGCACTGGCAAGTGGCTTAGCAGGAGAGCGTGTGAGTAAATGATGACCAAGCAGGGTAGGGTAAAACAGAAAGGAGGCTGTATGCCAAGTAGTTGGGGATCCTCTTAACTGGAGAAGTCAGGAAATGGCCTTCTAACAAGCGGTGCTCAAGCTGAGTCAGGCTGGAAGGAAAGGGCAGCCCATGTTAACAGCTGGGAGAAGAGCAAGCCCACAGGAGGCCTGTGCAAAGACCCTGAGATGAGAAAGAGCTGGGAATTATCGAAGAATTGAAAGAATCCCAGTAGGCTGAGGGGAGAAAGAAAGAGAAGGAGAGAGAAAGAAAGAGAGGGAGGGATGGAGAGAGAGAGAGAGAGAGAGAGAGAGAGAGAGAGAGAGGTGTTACATGAAGCTGAAGGGATGTAGCCTTATAAGGGATGGTGTTTGGATTGGATTCTAAGTGGGATGGAAAATCACTGGAAGATTTGGGCAGGGGAGTGGGTGATGGGATCTGGTTTATGATTTTAGAGTTGGCTCTGGCTATTATGTGCACCTGCATTGGGGGGCTAATGGCCACAGGAGGTAAGGGGGTGCTAACAATCATCCAGACAAGCAGCAAAGATGGCTGGAAGTGGAAGTAGAGGGAGGGGAGGTTGAGGAAAGGGGCTGGAGGTAAAATCACCAACCAGAACCTACCAATGGAGTAGCCCTGGGAGGTGAGAAAGGAAGAAAAATGAAAACCCATCCCCAGGTTCCTGCTCTATCAGGTTCTCTGCTGGTTACCAAGAGAGGAAAACTGGGGAGAAAGAGGTTCTATGTAGGGATCAGGAGTTCAGTTTTAGGGCTGGGGTGTAGCTCAGGGTTAGAGCACTTGGCTAGCATGTGTGAGTCCTTAGGTTCCATCCCCAGTACTTAAAAAAAAAAAAAGCAAAAAGCTTAGTTTTAGGGCAAAAAATTGGCAGGCTCAGTCTGGGTCATCTCAGCTGTCTTGATGATGAGGACCAGGAGTGAGAGAGGAGGCTGTGGCCTCCATGGCTTGAGGGGTCACTGCAGGGAAGTTTTCAGGCTTCCTGGAATAACAGCTCTTCCTAGTGTAACAGTAATGATCACAGAGCTCCTCAGTGCTAATAGAGTTCTACTTTTGTCTATGAACATCCTCCCCCAGGTAACTCAGGCATGCCTTGCCTGGTCTAAACTAATTCTAGTGGCACCATTCCTCCTGTCTGTGATCAGCTCATTGGTGGGCATATAACCTTGTAACTCTTAAAAAGAGGCAGCTAGCTGGACATCGTCATGTGTGCCTGTACACTCCCAGCTACTTAGGAGCCAGAGGCACAAGGACCATTTGAGCCCAGGAGCTCAAGACCAGCCTGGGCAACATAGTGGGACTCCATGGTGGGCGGGGGGGGGGGGGCAGAGTGGAGAAAGAGGCAGAGAGGGACAGAGAAAGAAACTTGTTGGTAGGCCCAGTGGGTGAAGTGAGGCATCTGGAGCTATTGCAGGCATCCTGTGCTCATGAAAGCAGTAGCTAACACATTGAGCATGACCAAATGAGAAAATAGGAAATAACCCAATTATTATTATTGTTACTTTGTGGTGCTGGGCATCAAATTCAGAGCCTTACCCATACTAAGCAAGTGCTCTACTACTGAGGTACACCCTCAACTCAGCACCTGATTCTTAATGGGATAATTGAGCTTCTGGATCATTCCTACATTAGCCCTTTTTGACACATGAGAAAGTAAATCTCTATTGCTTAAACTATTTTGAGTTGGTCTTCTTTGCTCTATCACTGATACAGCAACAATGCAGGTAGTAAATAGTCCTTGCCTGGTAAAAGATGACACAAGAATGTAAGGAAATTTGCCAATCTCTAGGAGCTACTACTGTGGCCTGAGTCCACTGACTTTTGCTCTTCTAAGAGTGGTGATCTGGCTTCAGTGAGTCATGATAATAACTAGGGACAACACCTGAGCAAGTCCACAGGACCACAAAAGTTAACAATCCTGGCAGTGGGGAGTTCAGTTCACAAAATATCAATTAACCATATCCCTGGGGCTGACATCCTGATGATAAATCAGACACAGTTCCTGCCCCTCAGGAACTTATAGTACTGCAGAAGAAACACTCACAGGCCAATGACGATGTATAGGTCTATAGGAGTTCCGTAGGCTGACTTGCAAGGTGGTCAGATAAAACTTCATGTAGGTGTTTTTTTTGTTTGTTTTTTGTTTTTGTGGTACCTGGGATTGAACTCGGGTCCTTGTGCTTGCGTAGCAGGTGGCGAAACCACTGAGCTAAATCCCCGACCCCCACGTAGGTGTTTTGAAGGATGGTAAGAGAGCAGTCAGGGAAGAAGGCATTTCTAGGCAGAATTAACAGTATGTACAAACTCAGGACAACACAGCTGTATTGGAGAAACTATACATCGCTTGACATACCTTGAACTGGCCTAGCCACTTTATAGGTTGTACGTCTCTGACTTCACTTGATGTCTTGGAGGCTTGGCATTCCATGTTGAAGAAAAATGGCTAGGGGAAGAAAATAGGAAGAAAAATACTAAAATGGTTGCAGAATTAGGTAACAGAATAGATTTGCAAAGCACAATGTTTGGCATATATTAGATGCACAAGCAATGCTCTTTATTTATTATTCACCCATTCATTACAGTCACATGGTTCTAATTCCCTATCGGCTTGGACCCAGGTGGCTTTCTTCCCTTTCTCACTCATTCCTTAGCCTAGTAGCGAGGCCCCTCATCTCCCACAGACTTTTCCTCAGGCAGGAAACCCGAGCCCACTGCCTGGCCCAAGACACTTCTAGGGCTGCGTGGTTTGTGTTATTTCTTCTCTTCTCTCTCTCTCTCTGTTTTTTCCCTAAATGCAACAAAATAAAACCAAACAAAAGCCCAACGCCTGGCGTGGCTTGTCAGGGAGTTATGCAAGTGTGTAAAAAAAATAAAATAAAATAAACACCGAGTTTTCAGCATTTGGGCTGTTTGATTAGGCACAAAGCAGAGCCAAGGGATGGTTAGACACAGGGAAGGCTCAGGGCAGAGTGGAGAGGGATTGGACCCTAGAGGGGTTGGAGGCCCCTGGACCAACTCGGAAATGGCTATTTGCCTCCTGCAAACTTGGCAAGGCTTGCATTTGGGATCCAAGGGCTCCACTTTCTCTGGCTATCAACTGTCGTGTTCCCTGGCCATTAGACACTCTGGAGGCCATTCCATCCATTCCCCAGTCATTGTAAAGGACCCTGTGCCCCTGGCTCAGCAGTCAGGCCCTCCTCTCCCCTCCAAGGAGATTCCACAGCCTGTCTTGATTACTCACCCCCCACCTCCACCCTACGCACAATCCATCGCCTCTTCTGCTCCAGTTTAACCGCCACTAACTACAGTTGTAGGTCATCTTCCTTCACCCACTCTGAAGTGAGGCAGGAGCACAGATGCTTGCCATCCCGCCGAGCAAGTCTCCCTCCTTCCTTTCCAAGCTTGACTTCAACATCATCTGGGTCATTGCAGGTGTCTGCAGCCCTTCAATACTCACCCCACAAACATTTATGGAGTTCCTACCACTAACCAGGCATTTGCACCCTTCATTTCACTGCACCCTTAAAACAGATGTGAAGCCGGAGGCCCAGAGAGGTTAAGTAACTCAGGCAGGGCCACACAGCTGGTAAGTGATGTAGCAGGGATTTGAGCATAGATTGTATTTGCTATCTCCTTCAAGCTTATGTGTCCTCCCCTGAGTGTCCAGGGTCTTATAACTTTGGTATTTCTTCTGAACTGGGAAGATGCCCTGAAAATTTGACCCAGAAGAGGAGGAGAGTGTAGTCAGGACCATAAAGCTCTATTGAGTCTACTGCTTGTGACTTTCTGGGTTCCCAATGGGGGAAGCACATTTGGCTAAGGTCCTGGGTCCTGTTCCGACCCCAAGATGCACTGAGTTGCTGCCGACTCTCTGGGTGCTTGGAATCCCCCGAGGGTCTGCGCCAAGGGTCCAGGGGACTTGTCCCGCTGCCAGCCTGGCGCTCAAGGCGCAGTGCACCAGCTCCGGGCAAGGGCGTGCAGGAGGGGGCTGCGGACTCCCGGGCCTGGCGCTCCAGTCCGTTTTTTCTTGTGGATCCCAGGAAGGGGGGCCGGCTGGGGGTGGGACCACGAAGGGGGGGGGATTCCCTCCCGCGTGCGAGCGAGGACTGGCCCCTCTCCGGGCTGGGCGCTCCGGGCGGCCGAGCGGAGGCGCGACGGAGACACGAACCCGGAGCGGCGAGCCGGAGTGGGACCACCGAGAGCCGCCCCCGAGGACCGATGCGCCGGGTGGGGCGCTGCCCCGGAGGGCGAGAGCGAGAGCCGCCCGCAGATTGAGCAACTTGGGAACGGGCGGGCGGAGCGCGGCGCCCAGGACGGTCCCGTCGCCGGCCTCGCCCTCGCCCTCCCGGGCCTGACCCGCGCGGCTGGCGGAGCGAGGTGAGTCCCCGCTCGGCACCCGGGTCCTGCGCCCCGGTGCTCCCTGCCCTGGGACCCGGGTGCCGCGGGCGCCCCCGTCGGGGTCTGGCGGAGCTGGGGTGGGGGGAGACAGAGAGACGCGGGGAATCGGACTGCGGTCCTCTCCTCGAGCTTAGGAAGCACCTCCTAGACCCCCTCCTCGAGTCCTGCGCCCAGGCACGGATCCAGCCGGCCGAACAGCCCTGCCTTTGCTGCCTCGGTCCCCCTTCATCCCCAGGTGGCCGGCCCTCTTAGACATCCCTTCATTGCACATGCTGTTCGTCTCTGGGCTCTCTGCCTTGGACCCCCGCCCCGGCCCAGGGTCTCTGGAGACCCCCTGTCCCAGTCCCGCAGCCCGGGTCCGGATCGGACGTGGCCCGCAGCGTGCCCAGCGGGGCGGCGCGGGTCCCGGGCCGGCGGATCGTCTCGGAGGAGCGAATGGTGCTGCTGGGTCCGGAGCGCTGGGGCATGTGTTACGCGGCGTCCCGAGAAGAGCACGGACGAAGTCCGGGTGCGGCCGCTGTTTCTGAGAAACTGGCCTTGGGGAGCTCTCTGGGACCTTGGTGGGGGACCTGGGGGCACTTCAGAGCCCTCTACCTTGGGCACCTGTCCTGGCGTCTCCGGGACGTGGGGAGGGAAGAGGAATGTGAGCGCTGGGGCGGTGAGGGAAGGGTGTGAGGGAGCTGCCCCAGGCTTAGGGGGCGTAGGACCAGCCGCAGCACCTAGCCGGCTCGGGCGGAGAGCTAATCCTGACGGGTCAGGCAGGCACCTACTTGGTCCCGCCCCCAGCCCCCCGATTCTTTTGGCCCCACAGGCAGCCTGTTCCCCGGCCACACCTCTCCAGCCGGTGGCCGGTCCTGGGGGAGCGCTAATGAGAAATTATCTGGATGGTTTACATTCTGGGGTCTGTATCCGGCCCAGGGTGGAGTACCAGTTTATCCTGATAGTGTTGAAGGCAAGAAGGTTACAGATACTCCAGCCCTCTGTTAGGACTGAGTCCACCCCTCAGCTCCGCCCCTAGCTGTGGCCCCCTCCCCAGTGCGTGACCTTCCCTCCCACGTTGCCTCGCTTTTTGATCTCTTGCCGGCTCTGCCTCTGACTCCATCTCCTTCTCCAGCTGTGAAGATCCCTTCTTCAAGCCCGGTGGTGATCCACACTCAGCTCGCTGCCTTGCCCACCCGCCTGGCCTATCACCACTGAGAACCTTAATTCTCTCAGGGCCACACTTCTGTTCTTTCCTCCAGCTGCGGTGCAGTAAAGGAGGGTCTAGCACAGGACAGGTGGTAGAGGCACCTTGGACCTGTGATCCACGGCAATGTTGAGCCATTGTTTCTGCCTGTCAGTAGTCAGCTGGAGTAAGTAGATGTGCTCGCTTTAGATGGAGCATTTGTCCTGCCACCTGCCTGTTCCAGCTCCAGTTGGCTCATATTTGTCACTTGTAACCCTGGCATGGATGTTCCTTTGCAAGGTTGTTTCTTTTTTTCCCCCAAAAAAGTGCTCGAAACTGTTATCCCAGAAGTGAGGGAAGCCAATGTTACTTGCTCTGGCAAAATTTGCATCTGGATCCTCCTCTCCATGTGCCAGCTGCAATTGTGGCTCCCTGGTCATTCAAGCGGAAGTGGGCCAGGCAGGGACAGGGACAGGGACTGGGTGACCAGGACAGGGTCCAGGCTGAAAGCTGGAACCTGGGGACGTGGGAGCTTGCGTTTTTTGAGTACTAACTCCTCGTGTCCCAGGGATCATGCTGGCAGGCACAAAGTACAGAGACCTTCTCTGCCCCAAGGACCCTAGAGAAACCCGTTACCTAGTGACACCAAAGTCTCACAGGCCCAGGTTTAATGCAAATTTATCTGATGCAGTGTTTGTAAAGACTGATGGAATGGATCTCCCAGGGGTCCACCACCTCATTCTGCCAATTGGGGGAGCCAATGCTGTGGTTAGAGGTAAATCCTGTCACTTTGAGTGATCACTTTCATGCCAAGGTAATCGACCACAAAGATAAATGCAAATATGGAAATTGCATGCCAGTGCTCAATATTAAGTTGGTATCCACACAATATGGGAAATAGGATATTGCTTTTTAAGTGGGCATAGGAATGTAGACAGAAAGTCTTGGTCATAAAAAACAATACCACAGGTATATTACTGAGACCTCATTATACTGTATATGAGCACCAGTCTGAACAGTTTCCCATAATACCTCTTTTAAGGTATAAAGAATCAACTCTCTTGCAGGTAAGAAAGCAGGCTCAGAATAGCTAAGCAATTAGCCCGGGGTAACACAGCTGGCAAGTAGCACAGCCAGCATTTGAAGTCAGGCAGTCTGATTCTGAAGATGTCCCTGTGACCACCACGCTATACACTCAGCCTCCAGACAATGTGCTTGTGGCTGAAGCCCCCAGTCTGGTAAACTGAGCAGAACATCCATAATCTGGGGATGACGGAAGAGTATAGCGGAGGCTAGGAGGATGGGAAGGCTTTGGCAGGTCATGCAAGGAGTACTGGAGGGGCATGCAGGGGTTGGCAGCTGACAGGGCATTTGGGGGTGGCTGGGGGCATCTCTGCTGGCTCCAGCCATAGCACCAGGTGGGACCCATCAGCCTCGTGTAAACACTTCTCAGAGGCAGCTTAACCACTTGAGTGTGTCCGGCCTTCAAAGCCAGTGGGAGAGGCCAGGAGGGAGGCACAGAACTCCCTAGGGGGATAATGATTTATCTCCTGTGCAGGTGGACTCCACCGGGGCCTCTTGGGGAGGTGAGGGGGTGAACTGGGCACTAGGGAGCTGAGAGGGGAGAGCAGTAGGGCGGGAGTGGAGGAGCACCTCTGGCTAGCACCTCAGACTTCTCATTAGGAAGCCAAAGCTCAGCCAGCACACCCAGCAGGCCTGAGAAATAGTCACGTTTATGCCCATTGGCTAGATGAAGAGACTGAGGTTCAGAGAGGCTGAATGACCTGTTCAAAGGCCACTAACTGGCAGACAGGCAAGCAATGCTTCCCGAGACCCACAATGAGTCCTGTGGGATAGGCCAGATGCTCCCAGTTTTCAAGTGCCCTGGGACAAGCCCAGGCAGGCCTCTGTCCTGGGGGTGGGTGGACTGAGAGCACCAGAGGGCAAGGGTGTGACACCAAGTTTGGAGCAGAGCTCCTGTCCTGGCTCCAGGTAGTGGTCTGAGGCCCAGCATCCAGCTTCCCAGACATAGCTCACCGGGGGCGGGGGGGCAGCCCCTGCCCCCATCACCCCAGCCACTGGATCCAGAGCCCTGGCTCTCTCCGGGGTAGGGATTATTGCCATTCTCTGTGTCTCTGGCCAGGGCGGGCGCTGCTGCCTCTTTTATCCCCTCACAAAGGCCAGCCCTGCCAGGCCTGCTGTGTCAGAGTTTCTGTGCCTGGAGGGGGGCAGGGACCTTACTTCCTTTTCTCCTGCCAAACCTAGAGGGCCATGCAGAGTCTACCAGCTTGGTGGGGGCCACTGCTTTAGCTCCAGGACAGGTGAAGAACACATAGGTGACTCAGCACTAGGAAAAGAAGGCTGGCAGGTCAAGTAGCCAAGAAGGGCTCCTCTTCAAATGACAGGATATTACTGCAGCATGAGGTTTGTAGGGTAGACTTAAAGAAGGACTTCCAGTGAGAGCTGGCCACTATCAGTCAGGGGTGGGGCCAGCTGGCTCCCATTATTGATAAATCACCAGTGATCCACAAGTCTGGTTTGAGTGTTCACCATATTCCACCTATTTGAGTAGCTGGCTCTAGTATCAGGGTAAGGAATTCTGTGAGTGAGGAACAGGAACTGATTTCTTCTGCAGGGATACCAGGTGGGTTACTTGTAGTGTCTGGATGTTCTGGCCTCGAACAGTCTCCTGAGTAGAGAAACCTAGGGGAAGATCAGAAGCATAGGTTGGGGGCCCCAGGTTACCACAGAATTAACCCTTCTCTCTCTTCCCTCAGGTTGGTTTTTGGGGTAGCCCGTTGCAGCAACCAAGACTTCCCATGTGACACTCGGAGAAGGCTTTGAGGAACTCTGCCTTTGAGGCCCTCGGTCTGGGCTGATGGAGCCCTGTGCTCCCCACGCTCTCTCTGTCCACAGTTGAGATTTGGGTGGATTTGGGCTGCGGCTCGGGCTTGAATCTCCTGCTGCTGACCCAGCCCCACAGGCGTTAGCAAGAGCCCTGCGCCATCCACTGCCCCCCAAGAAACCACCCCTCCCGCCAGGGGCCTGGAGCTGGAGAGTGACTATGCGGCTTGGGCTGTGTGTGGTGGCCCTGGTTCTGAGCTGGACACACCTCACCGCCAGCAGCCGAGGGGTCAAGGGGAAGAGGCAGAGGCGGAGTGAGTACTGGAGTGGCCTGGACCACCGCTGGCCTTGGCAGTGGGAGAGGGCCACCCGGGAGGCCTTGGGTAGTGTTATTCCATGATGACCACTGCAGATTTCTGCTTTGTCTAATACAGCCTCTGTAGGTTTTACAGCAGACTATTCTGACTGTGGAGTATTCAGTTGGTGGACCGATTTGTCGAGATTATCTTCTCTGTAGGTTACTCATTTTGTCTGTTTTCCCCCTTGTGGACTGCTTTCTGGATTAATCCCAGTTTGTGGATTATGCCCTTTGACACATCATCAGCTTTGTGTGGCATCCATGGAAATGCTTTGGGCAGGGGTCCCTACCCTCGCATGGCTGGTTCCCTCCTTGCTGGCTCCAGGGTTCAGGGTTCCTTTGCTGGCTAAAGTGTGGTCCCTCTGGGCCTGGAGCTCTGCACCTGTGGGTGGTGGGCAACAGGACTTCCCCTGCCCAGATCATGGGCAGGAACAGTGGAGCAGGGAGGGTACAAGACTCTGCTATCTTGTGACTTTTGTGATGGGGAGGCAGGAAGGCTGGGGTCTGGTCCTACCACCTGCAAACCTGGGTAGCTTTGTTTTCCCTGCTTTCGGTAGTGAGCTTCCACAGGAGGTACTGTTGGGACAAAGAGATCTCAGCTTCAAAAGAAAAGCAGATTCCATCATTGTAGACATGAAGAAGAAATGATCCTAAGGACACACAGTCAGAGTTGTAACCCAGGTCTCCTAATGCCTGTGAACCCCATTTTCTTAAAAACAGAGCTTAATAGGGACCAGGGATGTAGTTCAGTGGTGCCACACCTGCCTGGGAAACAAAAGGTCCTGAGTTCAATCCCTGGTACTGGAAAACAAACAAACAACAGAGCTTGATGTAGTCCAAGATTAACCTGTTACACCCCCTCCCCCATACACACAGTAGGCATTCTTTACCTTTTGCTTAATATCACCGATGATGGGGCCTATTTGTCATGGGAGTAGCCACTGTGTGACAGTGACCCCTATTAGGGTTGGAGAGTGCCCTCTGGACTCCCAAAAAGTCCTTTCAACATTCCCCTTTTGAGACATTCCCATAATGGGAGCTGTCACATCCACAAGTGGCAAGTCCCCCAAGAAGTCTCACTGAGCTCCCTCCTGCTTTACTTTCCCTTTAGACTGATGCCCCCTGGGAAGGTTGAAAGGCATTGCATGGCCATGGCCAAAACTCAGCCCAGGGAGAGGAGTTTGGAGAATTGGTGAACCTGAAAATCTCAGGCTTAACAATTAGAGGTGGTTAGGTTTAATCAGCAGCAAGGCCTTGATTTTCCTCCCTTCACCTCTGTGTGGCCAGTATTTTGGTCAGATGTTGTTTAGTGGTTTATAAGCAATCTCCTCTATTTCTGAAATGAGAGCAAGAGAGTGAATGAGAGAGAAACCAGCCACACTCGCATGACGTGCACAGGTGATTTACATGTGTAGGGCCACACATCCACCTAAACCAGGGACCATAAGACCTGGGTTAAAGTCTGTTGAACTGAAAAAAAAAAAAGTTCTAAACTGGTATCTGTAAGGGCCTACTTTCAGCAGTAGCCAATCTAATGGAGCAATCTTGATTGCTCACTCCTGACACTGCTACATCCAGGTAGCCTCAGCAGCACATAAACTGTTGTCATTACCAAGTGGTAGGAGTAACCACCCTTGATGGTGACAATCAAGGACAGGGGGAGAGGTGGAGACAGACTTGGGCACAGTGAGAGTCCAGAACGGACCGAGGCTCAGGGAGGCAAGACTGTGTCTGCTGGCAGGCAATCTTTGTTACTTGCTAATCATAAAACCACAGTCATCAAGCTGAAATGTAATTTTACAGGACTACAGTAAGACTCACATGAGATAATAGATCTACATTTGTTTGTTTGTCTGAAGTGCTGGGGATCAAACCATCACACATATGAAGCAAGCACTCTTTGCCCCTAAGCTACATCCCCAGTGCTAGATATGCATTTTTTTTTCCGGTACTGGGGATGGAACTCAGGACCTTGAGCTTGCCAGGCAGGCACGGCGCCACTGAGCTAAACCTCCAGCCCTAGATATGCATTTTTAACAACCTGTGTAAAGCATCAAGCTATGTGCAGATTTCAGGAGGCAAGCTGTGGTTAAATAGCCACTGTGTGGACAGTTTCACCCTAAGGTTTTAGGGAAAGCAGGGAAGGGAGGAGTCTGAGACACGGTGCGCGACTGCTATGTCCTCTCATGGTGTGGAGGGGCACTGGGCAGATTGGGGGGTCAGAGCCGGGCTTGCTGTGTGACATCCATCAACTGCATGTCTGGAGGGCCCAGAAGCCATGACTCTGACCCTCAACTTTACGCCTGTTTTGGACTCAGAAATGTCTGAGCCATGGACTCCCCAAGGGAAAGAGAGAAAGCTGAGCAAAAAACTTCACTCTGGGTATGAACTATGAAGCCCCTAGCAAGGCTGCTGCCCCTTTTCATCCACTCACAGGGGACCCCACCCTGAACTCATCTTCCCATACTGAGCTTCTTCACTGCTTCCAAACCCTCATCCTGAGCCTTATTCTCTCCCTATTCCTAGCACTGAGTGTTCCCTTACTGAGCCCCTTCTTTCAGTCCTGCCCCCTCACACAGTCCCCAGTTCCTTCCTTGAGACCCAACTCCTCCAGACGCCAGGATCACCCCTTTGCCCCTCTGACTGCCCCTCCCCGACCCGGAGCTGGCACCTCTCCTGCACTGACCACCCTTGCAGTCCCTCTCCTCCCCATTGCTTGGGTCACTCAGCAAACGTCCACTGAGAGCCAGCAGGGCCAGGTCCTGGATTGCAGAGGCAAATCTTGAGGGTCTCTCTGGTGGTGGGAGAGATCACTCAGTCCAGTGTCATGACTGCTGCCACAAGAACAAACTCAGGGGCTGGGAGAGCCCAAAGGAGCTGGGGACAGGGATAGCTGGGGAATGACCCATAAGTGGAGTTCCAGGGAGCCCCAGGGTTTACCTGGACCAGCTCTGCTCCTATCTGGCTTTCACAGTGGGGATCTTTTGCATTGGCAAGAAGCATTCTGCCACAAAAGCTGGAAGTCAGCACCCATCAGGATGGAATGAGTCAGGCCTGCTGGGGCTAAGCCAGGAGGCCTGGGGACAGGATCTGCAGACCTGGACAGAGGTCAGATGCTGACAGCCTTGGTACTTACCAGGATGAGGAGCCTGGGCCTGTCCTGACTTCCGTTGTGGATGATGAGGAGCCACTCGCAGAGATTTCAATCTGAGGGCACACAGTCCAGCTGCAGTCAAGGGTCAGGGAATAGCTAGGGCACAGACAGGCAGGCTGGGCCCTGGTGAGAAAAAGTGAGGGTCTAAGTTGAGTTAAAGAATACTGGGTCTGGGCCAGGGATTTAGCTCAGTGGTTTCGCCACCTGCTGTGCAAGCGCAAGGACCTGAGTTTGATCCCCGGTACCAAAAAAAAAAAAAAAAAATACTGGGTCTTCTTAAGAGGGGCATGCGCAGGGCTTGCTGAATATGCAGCAGATGGTCCTGGCTGCCAGGAAGCCCCAGGAATAGACACATCTCCTGAGAAGGGGCTTTGCTTACCCTTCCTCCATCTGGCCCCTGTCTTCCCTCCCACCAACTTAACTCAGGTCTCTGGTAGTGAGTTTAGTTCCTCCAAGGCTAGATTCCACCCCACAACCAGGGCCATCATGCCCTGGGTCATGGACAGTCCCACCCCAGACTTCAGTGAGTACAGAGATCTGTGCATGTGCTATCCCATCCTTGAGCCTCTGTTGTGCCCACCACACCCTCAGTCCTACAACAGGGGTCCTCCCCTTTGGGGGCTTCTTACCCTCCTCTGGGCTCCCAGGCAGAAATAAGACAGGTTCTGCCCTCCAAAGCTCTTTCTAGTGGGAGAAGAAGACGTATTAACAGATACTAACAATATACAATGATGTCTCCCATAATAGATTTCAGTACCATGGACATGGGAATTTGAGACCATCCAGAGTTTCAGGGCAAGGGGTGAGATCAGGAAAGTCTGCCTGGAGGAGGTGACTTTAGTTCTGAGGCTTAAAGGAGGTAGTCAGGCTCAAGCAGAGGCAGGGTGTTCCAGGCAGAAGGACCAACATGAGTAAAGGCACAGAGGTATGGAATAGTGTAATGTGTCCAGAGAAACAAAAATGGATACTGCTTAGAAGTTAAGCTGAGAGATGAGGTGGGTGGGATTGGCTCTTGAATGCTTTTTAAGCCTGGCAAGGAGCTGAATCTTAATTCTGCAGGTGATGGGCAGCCATGGATGGATTTGAGGCAGGGCTGTGACACCAGCAGATTTCTGGTTTAAGAGATCCCTGGAGATGAGTCAGCTGGGAACTAGAAGAAATGAAGACCATTGGGAGGAGGAACTGTGAGCCAGATTCCATTCTTCAGGGAGGGGCTGATTGAGCCTTGCAGCTGGGCAAGTCCTCATCATGGCCACAGCAACTTGAAAGGGTTTTGCAGCTTAAAAGATTGTTGGAGGCTGGAGGCAGGAGGGACACCAGGAAGGCACAGCCCTGCCTCATTCCCTCAGGAAGAGGGGCAAGGAGCAGCTGGAGCACAGTAAGTGAGTGGGTGAGCAGGGAGGGCCGAGCTGTGCGAAAGAGTGTATGTGTGAAGAGGTTGGACAGGAGGCCCTTTCCCCTCTCTGAGCCCCTCCCCCTCATGTGACTCCTCTGGCCCTGCAAGGCCACCTCCCTGCAAGGCCCTGCAGTGCACAACTCCATCCTAAAAAAGCAGCAGAAGGGATCTTGCTAAACTGCTAGTCTGACCCTCCCTCCATGGTCCTTTTCCTCACCAACACCATAAGGCCCTATTTTCTGTTCCATGAAGACTCCAGGATGTTCAGTGCCTCAAGCCTTTGCACAGGCTGCTCCTCCTGTGGCTGACCTACTTCTACCTGCTGGCACAGAAGTGCCCTGAACCCCTCTCTCCCTCTGTGCATCCATTGCCACTGTATGTGACCAGCCCTGCTTCCCTAGCCCTGGGTGGGCCTTCTTTGCTATATTTCCCTGGGGCTTCTGCTAGGGTTACAGTGATGTCTGGGGCATGAGCCTGTTTTCCTTGGGATCCTATTACATCCCCTGTGTTAGTCAGCTTTTCACTCTATGACAAAATACTTGTGAAAAATAACTTAGAGGAAGATAGATTTATTTTGGCTCATGGTTTCAGAGGGTTCAATCCGTGGTTGGCGGGCTTCATTGCTGTTAGACCTGTGGTGAGGCAGACACATCATGGCGGAAGGATGTGGTGGAGGAAAGCTGCTCACCTCATGGCAGCCAGGAAGCAGAGAAGGAGTGAGAACCAGAGAGGAAAAGACTGCGGACCAAATATCGTCTCCAAGATCACACTCCCACGACCCACTTCCTTCACCTAGCCCCCACCTCCTAAATTTACATTACTTTCCAATAATGCCATCAAATTATGATCTTGCTGGGCACAGTGGTTCATGGCTATAAACACAACACTTTGGGAGGCTGAGGCAGGAGGATCACCTGGGCAAGACACTATCTCAAAATAGCAAGACATTACCTCAAAATAAAAAATTTTTTAAAAGGGGCAGGTATTTAGCTCAGTAGTGCTACTGCCTGTCTTGCAAGCCCAAATTCCTGAGTTCGATCCCTGGTACCAAAAAAAAAATTTTCTTTTTGAAAAGGAATGAGTAGCTCAATGGTAGAGCTCCCCTGGGTCTGATGCCTGGGTGTGGGGGGGAAATATATATATATATATGATTAATCCACTGATGAAGTTAAAGCCCTTATAATCCAGTATCTTTTCAAAAGCCCATTAGCTAACACAATAAGCCTTTTTTTTTTTGGTACAGGGGATCAAACTCAGGTCCTTGTGCTTGCAACACAATAAGCCTTTTGAGGGGACAATTTAGATAACCATAACATCCTCCAGATACCATCTTCCTTGGACCCTCCCTCTCTCGCTCTTTTTTTTTTTGGTACTGGGGATCGAACTCAGGTCCTTGCACTTGTGAGGCAGGCTCTGGAACCACTGAGCTAAATCCCCGGCCCTTCTCCTTCTCTTTATTCAAGGCCATATTCCTGTCGTTGAACCCCACTCACCCCATAGGGCCCCCTCCTGTCTGGCTCCATCCCCTCCCTGTCCACCCATTTGCCTCCCCAGGCTGAGAACACTTTTGGCTTCCACCCCGCTTACCAGTGTCCCTGCCCTCATTGAACTGAACCTTGCCTGTCACTGAGCCCCACTCCGTGAGCTGCCAGACCCCATGGGGCTCAAATCCCTTGGTCCCCTGTTTCTGGCTCCAGCCTCCACCCCTCCCCCTGGCTGAGCCAAGCCCACCCCCTGACCTTTGTATCTTGACCCTCTGTCTCCTTCGGGCTTCACAGAATCATTCCGCTCTGTCTCTCAGGCCTGGAATCACCTCTCACCCCCTCTGCTCTCTCCTCTCTGGCTGTCCACAGTCTCCGAGGTTCTGTCTTTCTCCTCACTTTGTTCCTCCCTCCTTCCCTTCTGCTCTCACCCCCCTCACACACACACAGACCCTGCCCTTCTCGGTGTCACCTAGCAGTGACCGCTACGGTCGAGCCTCAGAGATTTGCTTCAGGGCTCACTGGGCTTGGCCTCCTCCCCAAAGATCTCTCCTTTTCCAACTTGGCTTCTGTCACCACTCCCTGCATCTCCTCCCGCCTCTCCCAAGGTTTTTCCCAGGTTCTCTCTGAGCCCCTCTTCCTCTGCTTCTCCGGAATGCAGGTGTTGTCCAGGGTTCACATTGGCCCTCTTGTCACCCTCTCTTCTCACAGCTTCTTCCCAAGGCTGCCTTCCACTCTGAGAGCTTTAACTTCCAATTTCTCTCCTCTCCTTCACAGCCCACTTCTTGAAAGAGATGGGGCCATTTCCCCTGCTTCTGACCTTCATTTTACTCCTCCTCCTACCGCCTTCCACTCCCCACCCCCACCAGTGTCACCAGCAACCTGTCTGTTGCTCTGAAGTCTCAGCAGCATCCTACATGTTGACACTTCCCTCTTCCCTTGAACATATTCTTCTTTTGGCCTCCAGGATGCAATAAATGCAACAAGGTTTTTTGGTTTTGTTTTGCTTTGTTTAAGACAGGATCTCACTATGTATTCCAGACTGGCCTCATACTGGCAGCAATCCTCCTTCCTCAGCCTCTGGAGTGCTGGGATTATGGGTGTGTGCCACCACCCTCGGCTGCAATAGGCTTTTTATTTTTTAATTTTTTGGTACCGGGGATTGAACTCGGGTCCTTGCACTTATGAGGCAGGTGGCAAAACCACTGAGCTAAATCCCCAGCCCTGCAATAGGTTTTTTAGCATTCTCTCCCTGTCTGCCAACTCCTTCTCAGCCTCTTCATTGCCCTGTCTTTTTCTGTCCTTCTCGAAAAGGTCTAGTCCCTCTTCTCAGTCTCCTTGCCACTCCACAACACACATGCTTTTGAGGATTATTTTCCTGTTAAGTACTCCACATCTCAATCTCCAGCCCAAAGGTTTCTCTTGAGTTCCAAGCCTATGTATGTCTCAACTGCCTGATAGACCTCCCCTGGGTGTCCCACTGTCACCCTCTCTAAAGCCTAAGCTCTCATTGTCCCCACCCCCTCCCTGATCTGCTCCTGCTCCTGAGGTCACCTTCTCAGCAAAAGGCTCACACCCATTCTGTGATACAAGTCCAACACCTACAAGGCAACTTGATTTGTGCTTCTCCTTGTCCCTCCCCCCATGTCCAGCCCATCTTGCAGCCTTGCGGATTCTACAACCCGGATATCTACTCCTTTCCCTCCTCGTGGTTCAGCCCCAGCTCTTCTCCCCTGGAGTTCTAGCCTGGGCATCTTCCTGCCTCCACTTTTGCTGTTCCTGCGACCCATTCTCCACTCTACAGAGTGGCTTTTCTGAAATGCCTGGCCATGTCTCCTGTCTGAGCCTCTCCAATGATCCTCATTGTCTTTCAGATAATATCTGAACACCTTTCTGTAGTTCAAAACCCTTCCTGGTCTGGCCCCTTCTTCCCCATCCAGCTTCTCATCTAAGTACTCAGCTACACTCCTACTGTACTGAACTAATCTTGGACCTTGAATGTGCCACATTCTCCCTGCCATGTCAAGGAAAATGCTGCTGTTTGAACGGGTGGTGGCTGATAGGATTCTGAGAAGGCCTTCTACAAAGCTGTTCTTCACAAAGGTGATAAGTAAGGAATAAATAAGGTGACAAAGCCATAGAAGACTGCCAATGGGACACCTGGGGGTCATCCATGGGTCACCCTGGTTACTGAAGAAACTAAGGCAGAAACTCAGAAGGGGGGCCCGGGGATTTAGCTTAGTGGTTCCAGTGCCTGCCTCACAAGTGTGAGGTCCCAAATTCAATCCCTGGTACCAAAAAAAAAAAAAGAAACCCAGAGGGATTGTTCATTTTAACAATGAATTAAGTAAAAACAATGAGTAATAGAGGATTTCATATTTTCAAGTGGACTTATTAATTTTTAATATGGCCGAATAAAAGGCCCAAAGTGAAAAAATAATCCCAAAGGCTCCTTTATAACTACAATATAGCGTTTGGAGGTTTTTTTCCTCATGCAATGACTAACCCAACAAGAGGAATACTCAGCCTTTTTTTTTTTTGGTACTGGGGTTTGAACTCGGGACCTTGTGCTTGCAAGGCAGGCAGTGAAACCACTGAGCTAAATCCCCGGCTCAGCTTTAAATGTATTAACCAAATAGTAACCTAATTCTACAAAGAAATTTCAGGGCCGGGGATTTAGCTCAGTGGTTTCACCACCTGCCTTGCAGGCGCAAGGACCCACGTTTGATCCCCAGTACCAAAAAAAAAAAAAAAGAAATCTCATATTTATTTATTTATTTATTTATTTGAAATTTCATATTTAATAAAAATAATCTAGTCATCCTTTCAATTTGCACAGCCCCTATGTTTTCCTACATCTGCCTTTTATGTACTTTGTTCCTCTCTGTGTGGAACATACTAGCTAAGAAAACTTGGTCGAGTGATTTATTTTTATTTTATTTATTTATTTTTGGTGAAATAATTTAACCTCTTCTGTAAAAATGAGGATTATTAAAAGTAACTGTACATACCCCGGGGGCCAGTAGAAGGATTAAAGGAGTTAATATTTGTCAAGTCCTGAGAATGGAATTGGTGCTCAGCATTTAGTACTAAGCTACCCTTTGTATGATTATTACTGTGTTGTTATGACCACGAGTGTGTTTGTGATTCTCCTCTTCTCTTTTCCTGCCTGAAATTAGAAATCATGCCTGGAGCATATACCACTGCCAGCAGCCCTCCAGGGAATACATCCTTGGCTCCCTGTTTCTGGGGTGGAAAGGGGGGCACATGATCCAGCATTTTCCCTGGCCTCACAGACTGGGAATTGGCTCCAGGACTGGCTGGATGTGCAGCCTGAGCACTGGGCACACTCTCCTGAGCCATCTCATGGCCTCGGACCCTGATTTTCCCAGCTCTCTGTCTCCAGCTTGTATCTATGGCATCTCCTTGCCTGGGTCATCCTAAGTGATTCCCAACTTCTCGGTCTTCCTTCTCAATTGGATTCTCTTCCTGTGGGCATTTTTTAATGTCTGGCCCTACAGTTCATTTACACCCTAGGCCAGATACCTGGGAATCACCCCAGCGTCCTCCTCAGTCTTCTCTGGCTGTTAGCCATAACCATTCCCTGAACATCTTTCCTTTTCTCTCTCTTTTTTTTTTTTTTTTAACAGTGATAAGGTTTATTTGAAAAGTGAGGAGTGAGGGAGAAACTGGGTCTACAAGGCAAACTTGGACCAAACAAGAGAGGAAAAGAGAAAAACAAAAATAAAAGTATGCTCTGGTCTAGAAGACACAGGGCGGGCTACCATGAAGAGTCGGGACAGCCCTGAACATTTTTCAAATCAGTCTTTTTCTCTATGTCACCACGAAACAGAATTTTGTTTACAATTTCTTCACCTTTCTCATCTTAGTGACCTAGTCAGCTTCTTCCCAAATAATCCTTTGTTCTTTGGTCTCCACCCTAGCTGCCAGAGAGTTCTTTCTAATATGTAAATTGGATCAGATCTTACCTCTGCTTAATTTTCCAATGGCTCCCTGTTGGGCAAGTGGCTCCAAAAAAGTTCCAAGAATTAAACTGCAAAACAAGTATTCCCAAAATGTTTGGGAAATGCAGCTTACTTTCTCCCCTCTTAGATAGTAACACTACACAAGAGTGTAATAAAGATTGCAAAAAGCCCCACAATACAGAAACCTGTTTAGATTTGTTTGATACGCTGATTCTGGTTTTACCTGATACACTAGGCTTTTCTTTTCTTTCTTTTCTTTTTTTTTTTTTTTTTAGTACGGGGGATCAAACTCAGGTCCTTGCCCTTGAGCAGCAGGCGGTGAACCCACTGAGCTAAATCCCCAGCCCTACACTAGGCTTTTCTCCACATCCTCCTATTAACAGTTGGGGGAATCTTCTTCCCAGGAACACTCTTGGAGAAATGCTACTGGCAGATTAAAGTTCAAGTTCAAGTTCCTTAGCATGATCTAAAAATAGGATACTTTATTTTTCACCATCTTCCCCCACCCATTTTTACCTCTACCTCAAATTATCTGCAGTTCTCCTATGTGTAATTTTTTTCACCCTTGTAGACCTGTTTTGCCCAGCACCTGTATCTCTCATTTCTAACACAGCACTTGTGTCTCTCCTTTTTGATTCCACTATTACTTGGCTCTCTGGCTGTTAGCATTGCGTCACTATCCTGGGGCTCACACCGAGCCTGGTACATGCCAGGGGCTCAGTAAGTGTTGGCTGAGCAGGTGAACGAGGGAACAAGATCAAAGCTCTGAGCTTCAGTGCTGTGATGGAGACCACACTGCCTTCTGAGGACAGTTCTAAGCCAGGTTTCATCAACCACAAAACCAGTAACATTTTGGACCAAATGATTCTTTGTTGCGGGAACTGCCCTGTGCCTGAGACAATGTTTAGCAGCAACCCTGGTCACTTCCCCCTTGATGCCACTAGGAGTTCACCTTCCTGGTGATGATCAAAAATGTTTCTAGGTGGCAGATGTAATCCTAGAATTCTGGGAGACTGGGGCAGGAAGATGGCATGTTCTAGCCCAGCTTGGGCAACTTAGCAACTTAGTGAGACCCTGTCACAGAATAAAAACGTAAAACGGGACCGGGGATTTAGCTCAGTGGTTTTGCCACCTGCTACACAAGCAAGGACCCGAGTTCAATCCCCGGTACCAAAAAAAAAAAAAAAGTAAAAAGGGTTGGGGATGTACCTCAGTATGAAAGCCCTGAGTTCAATTTCCAGTGTGAAAAAAAAAAAAGAGGCCTCTACACTTTGCCAAATGTCCCTTGGGGAACAAAATCATCCCTGGTTGAGACCACTATTCCAGGCATAATTTATTTTGGTTGTTTTCCTGTCTCTGAGTAGGTAGTTCTTGTCTCAGGTAGTTTAATCCATTCTCTCTCTTGTCTTTAAAACTTTATCAGACATCAACCAGGCATGGTGGCATACTCCTATAATCCCAGTACTCAGGAAGCTGAGGCAGGAGGATTACTGTGAGTTCAAGGCCAGCCTGGACTACATAGTGAGTTTAAGGCTAAGCTGGATTGCATAGTGAGACCCTGTTTCAAAAAAAAAAACTTTGTCAGACATAAAAAAATATATAACAATAATAAACCCTCCTTCCATACCTGAGGCTGAATTTTCCTTTCTCTGGGGAGAGTCAAGTAAATTCTAAGAAGGGTGGGGGTGGAGGAGCCAGCCTAGAAGAGGCCCTTGTGCTGGAGCTGGGGAGGTACCTGGGATGGATGGGAGCCCTTGCCCCAGGCATCTACCTCAGTTTCCTGAAGAAAGAATGCTGGGGATGTGCAGAAAGTGGCCTGGCCGAGAGCTGTGCTTCTGAGAAGCACAATCCTTGCGTAGAATGAAACTCCCATCTACCCTCCTTCTATCCCCGTGGGAGCTCGGAAAGACGAGGTCTCTTCTACAGCCGATTTCTCACCTTTGCAGTCAGTGCTGAGGGGAGCCAAGCCTGTGCCAAGGGCTGTGAGCTCTGCTCCGAGGTCAACGGCTGCCTCAAGTGTTCACCCAAGCTGTTCATCCTGCTGGAGCGGAACGACATCCGCCAGGTGGGCGTCTGCTTGCAGTCCTGTCCGCCTGGATACTTTGACGCCCGCAACCCCGACATGAACAAGTGCATCAGTGAGTGTGGGCAAGCTGAAGAGGGGCACTGGTGACTGCACCCTGGGAGAGGGTGCTTTGAACTATTGGTGGCCCGTGAGGGACACAGAAGGGACACCGATGAGAGGAGATGAGGCTCTTGATTCATGTCTCGCACTGCCAGCGTGACGTCTCCCCAGATATCCACCCACACTTCCAACTCTGTGTCCAAACCAGAACCCATGTCCTTCCTCTACACCCGCCCCCATCTCTGTTCCCACAGGTCATTCTCAGTGTCCCAACTCGTGCCCCAAGCCATAGACCTGACATCCAAACTCTCACATGTGCTGCTCCCAGCCAGCCAATCAACATCCATCTCCTTTCCATCTTCGTGCAGTGCTTCTTAGCAGCACCTCTCCCCCGGACCATTGCAATGCTTACCCGTCTGTCCTCCAGCTTTCATGGCATTGCCTCCAATCTGCCCTCTGCACTGCAGCCAGAAAGATGCTTCTGAGAATACAGCCTATCCCAACCCACTTCTGCTGGAAAACCACTGTTGGCTCCACACTGGCTATAGGGAAATCCAAGTCTGGCCAGCCTGCTCCTCCACCCTCTTCTGCCCTCTGGTCTTCTGGCTCCACTGTGCCACACCAGCTACAGTGCCACATGCTCCAAGGCACAGCCTGTCCTATCTCCATGCCATCTCTGTAACCTCATCTGTGACACACTGGGGGACACACAGTGAACACACCGTAGTGAACAATGCCAATGTCCCCTCCAATCTCTTCCTAACCTTGTGGTTTAGAACACATTTCCAAATCTCGTGTCGATTGAGCCTCACCACAACCTTTGGAGGGAGACAGAGCGAAAGGGACAATGCCTTTCACGGCTGATAACTTAGGGGCTGGAAGGTGAGGCGATGGGCTCCGGCTTAGCCACCTGTTTTCCAATCTCAACTCTGCTGCTTATTCATTGTATGAGCCTGAGCTTATCTCAGCCTCTTAGCACCTCATCTTTAGAAAGCGAGTCCCAGTTTTCACCCCCTGGGGTTGTTGTGAGATGTTACCTACAAAGCTCTTGGTATCTGACACTCAATGCAACTGTACCTGCTGTTGGTATTGGAGTTCTTACTTTACTAGCAACCAAACTCAGGAATCAGAGCACTGGGGAAGAAAGGAAGGATGGAAGAGGGAGCTGAGGCCGAGATAGCCATACAGGTTAGGAGGCACAGAGGAAGGTGGAGCAGGGAGCTTGGCAGGATGGAAGTTTGTCCTCTTGGTCTTCAGGGTGTTGGGAGGCAGGGAATTCCTGGCTGTGCCAGCTGCTGCGAAACTGGCAGCCTGGGCTTCAGGTGCCAGGAACTGGGATGAAGCCAGCCCTACCTACAATCCGGGAAGCGAGAGATTGTGAAAGACCTGGCTGGCCCCAGCCAAGCCCTACATAACCCATCCTCCCCCCAGAGGAGGGAACTGGCAAGAGGGAAGCAGGGAGGGACCCAAAAGTACGACCAAGGTGGGTTCTGGAACTTGGCCTTGCACAAGAAGAGGAATTTGCCCTGGGATTGCTCCCTGCTCCTCTGAGCAGATTCCTTCTGCCTCAGATGGGAGGAGAACCAGAGCTGGGGTGCTGTGGATGCCCAGCAGCGAGGGAAGGGGTTCTGCCCAGCCACTCTGTAGGTGTTGCCCTGTTCCTCGGTTCCACTCTGGCTGGGGGCAAGCATGACATGGGATGCCATAAAACATTCCTGCCCCACTCCACCAAGCCCAGAGGGGCCCCTCCTCCACGGGAACCAGCTCTCTCGGGCCTCATCTTGGGTTCCAGGGCTTGATACTGAGTTCAGGTTCATGTTGGCTGATGGTGGCAAGAGTTCCAGTCAGCCCTTGGGGGCCGCCGCTTCAGCTTCCTCTCTCCTGTGCTGCCTTTGCCCCTGCTTTTCCTCTCCTCTCAGGACCCCTCAGCTGTAATCGAAGATGTAAGGCAAAGTCCTGGCCTCCATGTGGGTGGGCATGTGGGTGTCGGGACTGGGCAGGAGAGGGTGTCCGTTCCAGGCTGGGCCAGAGGCCCCCAATTTGGTCCTGTCCACAGAATGCAAGATTGAGCACTGTGAGGCCTGCTTCAGCCACAACTTCTGCACCAAGTGTCAGGAGGGCCAGTATTTGCACAAGGGTCGCTGCTACCCAACCTGTCCTGAGGGCTCCACCCCCACAAATGGCACCATGGAGTGCAGCAGTCCTGGTAAGCTGCAGTGGGTGCTGCAGGCAAAGTCTGGGACCCCAGGCTGAGGGGCAGGATGGGGATCTGGCCAGAGATCTCATAGGCTGGGACGTAGTGGCCAGAAAGCTTACCCCACCTCATCTTCTGAGGTCGCTGTGTGGCCCTTGCTACCCTCCAGACTAAAGATGCTTGGCCTGAGCCCCAGGCTGAGGGCAGGTGGGTGAGGCTCCCCTGAGGTGTTCTGGATGGGGAAGGGGAGCCCCCTCCTCTTCCCTCTCTCCTGTTCCCTCTCCTCCTGCCAGCACAATGTGAAATGAGTGAATGGTCCCCGTGGGGGCCCTGCTCCAAGAAGAAGAAGCTCTGTGGCTTCCGGAAGGGCTCTGAGGAGCGGACACGCAGAGTGCTCCATGCTCCTGGGGGGGACCACACCACCTGCTCTGAGACCAAGGAGACCCGAAGGTGCACAGTGCGGAGGATGCCATGCCCTGATGGTAAGCTGTAGCCTCTGCCTCCCTGGGGTCCAGTCACCTCTGCAACCTGCCCAGTACTCCCAGTAAAGCCAGATGGAGAGTCCTCAACTCAAGGCCTCATGCTGTCCAAGCTGGAGGCTTGTCCTGGCAGAGAGCAGTGCCCAGAACTGTGTGGCAGGACCTGGGAGCTTCTGTGATCTCCATCCCTGCAGTGTCCCCATTTCTGGGGGATGTTCATGCTAGCAGGATGCTGGGGGGCCAGGTGGGGGTGGGCTAAGCCCCATCAACGTGCAGTGATTCAAACAAGATCACACAGCCTGCAGTTGGCAGTGAGGTCACTGCTGCTCCTTGCCTGGCCCCAGAGGCCACAGGTGAGAGGAGGGGATTGGACTGTCCTGCTGTTCTGAGCTGCACGGGACATCTGGGAGGTGCTGTAGGCCCATAGAGACCCAAAGGATGAGAAGGACACGAGGAAGGGGAGGGTGTTTGGTGTCCACTGAGGGGTAGGAGAAGAAGAGACTCTAGAGACTGTCTCTCAGTACTCATGCTGTCCAGGCTTCTAGTGGCTGCTGGTCAGAGGAGGCCCTGAGATGACTGGAGTCTCCAGGTCTCCTCACTGCCTCCCTGCCAAGCTTCCTCGCTGCTCTCCTCCCAGGGTCCTTGTCCTGCCCAGGGTCTCTGTACATTCTTGCTGATTCTTCCCACTGTCTGGGTTGTTGCAGGACAGAAGAGGAGGAAGGGAGGCCAGGGCCGACGGGAGAACGCCTACAGGAACCCCAGCAGGAAGAACAAGGAGACCAGCCCAAGCTCTCGGAGACACAGAGGACAGCAGCAGCTGCCAGAGCAGCCACAGCCAGGGACAGTGGGGCCACTCACGTCTGCTGGGCCCAGCTAAGCACAGGACCCCGCCTCCACCCCCATGCAAAAGAGCCCCACGCTGCTCTGCGTGAAGAAAGCTTCCCAGAACTGGAGTGTCGGGGGCAGTGTGTACACATACACTCCATCCATGCATGCACACACAGCCATGTCCAAATGTGCAACCAGACAGACACACACATGTGCACATACGCACACAACTGAGGCCACCAGAAGACACTTCCATCCAGTGGCCCAACAGTTCACACTTGGCGTACAATGCTCACAATGGTTGTGTCAGACCATTTTCCAGTATTCAAAGCCAAACTTTGCAGCACGGAACTTTCTGGAGAAGCTACCGGGATTGCACCTGCCAAGTGTGGTGGTCCAGCCAAAGCCTGAGAACTGCTGTGGGAGAAGAATTCATCCGACCACGTTTAACATACCAGCTGTGTGACTTTATCGTTGGAGAGTATCCCAGAGCATCCGTGATACATATCAGGGCTGACCTGACTCAAAAAACTGCTTAAAGGTTTATTTCAAATTAAAAAGAAAAAAACCAATGACAACAATAGTTAGGCACCTTGTTCCTTTTCAGGGTGTGAGGATGGGAGTGGGGTGGGGGCAGGGATAAATTTCGAGAGACCCTGAACAGCTTCTGCAACAGAGTCCAGAGCAGGAGGAAAACTTCAGGAAGACTCTGAGGGCGGTAACCAGGTCCTCTTCATTCTCGTTACTCAGAATGTGGTCTGTGGATCAACACCACATTGTCACCAGGCACTTCATAAGAATGAGAGTCTCAGGTCCCATCCCTGAAGGGTGAACCAGGGTCTGCATTTTAACAGGGTTCCTTGTGGTTGGCATGTGCATCTGAGATCAAGAAGCACTGTTCTGATTCCTCCTAAGGGGACCAAAGGCCCTTGGGCCAGCTCAAAGGTGCACTTTCCATCTGGAGGGGCAGAGGCCACACACTGTGAAGGTCTGTGTAGGGGAAGAAGAGGTGCTCTGCAGTGGTTAAGGATGGTCCTGCTGAAAGGCAGGGCAGTAAATGGAACACCTTCTGTGGTATCCTCCTGTCCACTGGCAGCAGTCCACGTGTCAGGGGCTGGTTGGTTTCTGGGTAGACCCAGCCTTGCTCTCATGGACCTTAGAGGTCGGTGGGAGAGACAGCCCTGCATCAAGAAATCAGACAAATAAGTGTATGAATGCAGATGGATGGAGTAGAGGCAGGCAAACTCTGGTGCATGCACATTAGTAAGAATGTGAATACAGTGAAATACAAACCTAAAACTTTATCTCAGTGGTGCTTTCTCGGGAGGGGGTGATATCTGAGCCAAGCTCTGAAGGATGAGTAGAAGATTTAAGACAAAGTCTAGGGGAATGGCATTCTAGACTGGTATCCCCAGCAGAAATATGCGAGCCACATATGTAATTTAAAATCTTCGGGTAGCCATAATTTAACCAAACATTTGTTGTCTACCCAAATATATGCAAAATATTATCTTTTGAACATGTAATCAACATAAAAAATTTTTGGGAGATCTTTTACATTTTTTAAAACCAAAGCTCTTTTTTTTTTTTTTTTTTGGAGACAGAGTCCTGGTATGTAGTTCAGGGCAGCCTCAAACAATATGTACCCCACCTCAGCCTTGAACTTGTGATCTTCCTGTTTCAGCCTCTCAAGTCCTAGAATTACAGGGGTGTACTACCATTCCCAGCTTAAACTAAGTCTTAACATTTTCCATGCATTTTTACATTTATGGCTTAACTTCACTTGAATGCTCAAATTTTCACTAGAAATACTTGATCTATAGTTAGACTTCATAAAAATTAAGGTTAAAATAGAAAATTGCATACCCAAGTTATTTTAAGAATAGTTAAGTTTTCCAATAACTAAATTGAATATTTTAAAATTAAAAGTAGCATTAAAAATTCAGTTCTTGGGCCGGGGATTTAGCTCAGTGGTTTCGTCGCCTGCTGCGCAAGTGCAAGGCCCTGAGTTCGATCCCCGGTACAAAAAAATAAAATAAAATTCAGTTCTTCAGTCGCACACTAGCCATTGTTCAAGTGCTCAAAAGGCACTTGTGGCTAGTGATGACTGTATTAAACAGCACAGTTCTGTTCAGAAGATACAACACATGCAAATGTTCTGTGGCAGAAAGGACCTTTGTGGTAAGGGACTGAATGAAAGCCAATATATCCAGAAGTACTGGAGTTCAAGTGAAATGAAGTGATTCCAGAAAAGCCCTCTGGAATTGAGCTTTTATTCTCAGAGCCCATGAAGCTGCTGAAGGGTTATAAGCACCAAGACACCGTGACTAGATCTGTCCTCTGCGGTGATCATGTTGTGTGCAGCATGGAAGCCAGACCGGGAAGAGGCTCCTTAGGAGGCTACTGTGGGTATCCAGGTATTGAAAAGGTATTGAAGGCTTAGACTAGGGTGATCATGGAAATGGACATAAGTGGATACAAATTTATTTGGAGAATAAAGCTGAAAATTTGATGATGAGCTGGATATGGAAGAGGGAGGAAGGAAGGGAGATAGTCGTCAAAGGCAAAACCTTTGTTTCTGTCTTAAGCACCTAGATGGATGAAGGATGCAGAGAGGGGAAGCCCATGAGGAAGATCAGCTTAGGAGAAGAAAGAACATACATTTTGCTTTGATCATGTTGAGTTCGAAATACCTCTAAGACTTCTAGGTAAAGATGGTGAGCAGACACTGCCTACCCCTAAACACAGGTCTAGAGGGTACCAGGGGACTCAGGCAGGAATACACACTTGTGTAGAGAAGATGCCCCAGGCCGTGGGTTTGGAAGCGTATCACTGGCAAGGGTGCTCTGGATAAAGTGAGGACCAGTTCTGTGGCCCCCCAAACAGGAAGAGGATCCGTTGGGAAAGAGGTCAAAGAAGGGACAGGCAGGAGGAAAACCTGGGGAATAGCGAGTCCCAGAACCAGCAAGAAAGAGGGGAAGATCAAAAGGACCAGAACGTTAGCTGAGAAAAGAGAAGAGAAATCCCACAGGGGCTAGAGAGAGACATAGGTTGAGCAAGTCTTTTTTTTTTTTTTTTTTTTTTTTTTTGGTGCTGGGGATCGAACTCAGGTCCTTGCGGTTGTGCAGCAGGCAGCGAAACCACTGAGCTAAATCCCTGCCCCCCCCCTTTTCTTAAGATAGGAAAGACTTGAACATGTCTAAAAGCTTTTGGGAAGGGTCCGGTGAAGACAGAGATTGACTGTAAAGGAGAGAAAGGGACTCGGTTGTGGAAGACTTGGGGGGAGTGGAGGGAGGGTGGATAACTCTGGAGGGGCAGAGAAGGAGTGATGCAGGCATGAGAAGGCTGATAGGTGGGGAAGGTGGGGATCTTAGGTCTGTCTGTACACCTGCTACTCTGCAGGCGGCGTTTATCCACACCTGTGATTCTCTTCACTGTTGGTCTGAATTTGGAGCCCGTGATGGAGCCTTGGTGGCCTCCTCTTTCTTACCTTGGCCCCTCTCCCTGACTTTGGCTGTCTTTGCTAGTCATTTTGTCCCAATCACTCTTTCATCTCTGGCTTTACTCTTTGCCTCTCTCTGTTTCTCTGTCTTCTTCTTGAGTCGTCTTTTTTTTTTTTTTTTTTGGTACTTGAGTCCTCTTTTTGTCACACTATCTTTCTCTGTTCCCATGACAGTCTTGGTATTATTCCTATCATTGTTTCTGTCTTCCTCTCTCTTCTAGCACCACTCCTCCATCTGTGTCTTGTGTGTCTCTGGTTCTGATTTGTTCCAATCTCCCAGATCCTTAGGCAAATTCACCCCAGCCACGGACCACCAACCTTGGCTTCACCTGGGAGCTTGCTAAAAATGCAAGCTCCCAGGCCCCACCCAGAGAAAGACTCTGAATCTGACTTGTAACAAGACCCCTAGGTAACTCATGCATTTAGTCAAAATTGAGAACCATTGCAAAAAGCTTTCTTCTAAAACAACACCCAAACAAGAGTCCAGAGGCTCAGCAACATCCAGGGATGAGCTGGAGCCTCCTGATCTCCCAAATCACTTTGGTGATACTCTGAGCCACTCATCTTCCCTGCTTCACCTCCTTTAACCCTGGGAAGCTTATCCTGTAGCTCCAGGCAGCTCAGAGAAGGAGAATGTGGTTCCAGAAGATCCTGAGCCCACTGAAGCAGATGTCACACCTCAGCTCCTACATCTGGGAAATTCTGGCCAGAGGAAATTCTGATACTGGTGTCTTGGAGGCTTTCAGGTGCCCCCAGTACATCCCTGAATACAATGGATGAGCCCCTGGACCTACTCTGTCTGTCTTGCTTTGTTGTTTTTTGAGCTGAAGAGGAGGGTGAGGCATTTACCTGCTCACTGCTCTAGCAGCATCCCATCGGAGGCAGAGGCGGTAAAGGCAGAGAGCAGCCAGAGTTGGTCCAGAAATAAAACTTTGTGCTTTTTGGGGATGAGTGCTGGAGAGAGGAAGTCTATCTTTAGTCAGGATGTACAGCGGCTGACCCTCCATCTAGGTTTAGACAGCATCAGTGTGATTGAATTTGGTTGTCATTTGGCCACATTGTTATTCGTAAAATGTTAGCTTTTTCCTCTACAGGATCACAGACTTGTCCAGAGTAACACGTTTCTGGCCCCCTTACCCAGTTCTAGTGCTGATGTGTTTCAGACCAAGTCTCCACAGTATGGATTTGTTTTCCATTTCACTATTTGGGGTGATGAGGTTATGTTTTCTGGATTTGTTTTGCAACTGGGAATTTTTTCCCTCTCTGGTTTGGTTTAGAATGATTGTGAGGGAATTTAGGGAAAGGGTCAGGTTCTTTTTTGTTTGTTTGTTTGTTTTTGGTTTGTTTGTTTGTTTTTTTGTTACCGGGGATCAAACTCGGGTCCTTGCGCTGCGAAGCAGGTGATGGAACCACTGAGCTAAATCCCTGGCCCCCCTGGGTCAGGTTCTTGAACCCTGTTACAAGTAGTCCCTGACACAGGGCCAGTACCCCAGGTGCTGGCTTTTTGCTTCTGACCCCATCCAGCTCTGGTCCTGACAAGACTGAAGGTGGACACCTTAGTGAATGGTCATTAGAAGGGAAAAACAAGCAGGGAGCATGGGTTGCATTTTGCGGGACTAAATGGATTCATTGAAAAGGGCAGAGCAGGAGCACTGTCTGGTCCCGGTGAGCAAGAACAAAAGCATAGTTATAGAGGAGTGAAGAAGATCTGAAGAATAGATAGATGCCTAAGGGGGTGCTGAGACCTAGCATACTGGAGTTGGGTGTGCTTGCTTTGGTTTGGGGTCCCTGCTGGCCTTCCCAAGGGAGAGAGCCAACTCAGGGTGAAGAATAAACAAGCCTTGGCTGGAGGCTTGGATGAGGCCACTTCAGCACTCAGTTACTGACCTGCACGATATAGACCCTTGGATGAGCTGGCAGTGCTGGGGATGCTGGGAAAAATAGTAGACCCGAGGCCCTGCTTTCTCTGGAACTCCTAGCCTACCAGGTTGGTGGCCATAATTATGAGAGACTCCTGTCAATGGCTGAAGAAGGTGGCTTGGGTTATACTCAAGAGTCTTCCAGATCTTAAGTAGGAAGTTGCAAAATAGGACTACATTTTGAAAGAGAAAGTATGTGAAAAATGGTTCCTCCCTTGCCTGGCCTGTTTGCTCTCCCGGGACTTGGTGCAGGGAGGTGGGTGAGATGGATTCCTGGCCAGACAGAAAAAGGCACAGCTCAGCCCCCAAGAGCTCTTCAGGTGAGCCTGCAGCAGCTGCCAGCCTTTGACTATTGATTACTATTATTGGGATGTACTTTTTCCATCTGCTGAGGATCAGCCTGGTCCATGAAGAAGGCCCACTCTTTCCTCTGGCTGTTTTGTCTCCTGAAAGGGGTGGCTTTTGAGGACTCCCTCTGCAGTCTAGTATGAAACGTGGGCTGCTGATTGAACACTTGGAATGTCTTCAGGTCGAGCCAGGCCTGTTCATAAAATAGAGGCATTTTGGCAGCTCCAAGGCTCCTGGCACCCAGTATTGGCCATCGCCTGGCTGTCTTCTTCAAGGAGCTGGAGTGGGCCGCCTGCCAGTATGCTTCCCTGGGAAACATCGAAGCCAGTTAAAGTCAACAATGAGTTTGTCTCCAAAAGGAATAAGCCAGCAGCCTCAGGGCAGGGGAGCAGGAGGAGGGGGAGCAGGGATTTGGGGGCAAAGCAGGAGGTTAGGTG
Organism: Heterocephalus glaber; assembly: GCF_000247695.1. The sequence continues at coordinate 20,337,005 of NW_004624764.1, read as the reverse complement.
ATGCCGGAGCAGCCAAACCAGATCCAAGCCTGTCAAGCAAGCTACAGGCACAAGGAACAACAGGAATGCTTTCCCAAGCCAGCCCTGGAAGGCTCACTTGGCGAAAGTGGTGGCCATGAGGATGTCACAATGCCGGGGACCATGGAAAGTGTTTTTTCAAGGACTGGGAGCTGGAGCAAGACGGATGGAAAGAGACTGGGATGACAGTGTGGGTGGGTCAGTGAGCTGCTGCTCAGCCGGCCCCAGGCCTGTCTCATGGGCACATGGAGATGGTCATTTGGGCAGTGGTATGCCACTGTCTCATCTTGGAATCGCACTGGAAGGGAGAGGACTCGGTGTCACGCTTAATAGATAGGCAGGTCACCATTGTTCCCAAACCCAAATTTTACTTATTTTAAACTTTAATTTGTTTGGTTTTTTTGAGACAGAGTCTTGCTATGTAATTCAGGCTGGCCTCAAACTCACTGTGTAGCCCAAGCTGGCTTCAAACTTGTAATGATCCTCCTGCCTCAATCTTCTGAGTGCTGGGATTACAGGCTTGCACCACCATGTCCAGCTTTTTGTTGTTGTTGTTGTTGTTGTTGCTGTTGTTTGAGATGGGATGTCACTATGTAACTCAAACTGGCCTTGAACCTGTAATCCTTCTGACTCAGCCTCTCAAATGGTGGGATTACAGGTGTGTGCCAATATCTTCATATAAAAATCTCTTCTTGTTAGATTCCTCTCTGAGGGCCTTACAAGCGAATAAGAGTCCCTGACTGTGCCAGGGTCTCACTTGCACATTCCTCGATGCCCTTCCTGAAGGGCATTGGACTGGTGCACTGTGGTGCTAAGGAGCCAGTGGCAGAGCAAGTCAAAGGTAAGTGGCTCCATGGGACGAGCTGGAGCTAGAGACACCTCTCTGTGGGCATGGGTGTACAGTCTCAGCCTGCCATCCCCATCCAAGGCTCAGCATGAAGGAGGACAGCCACACCTCTCTCCTTTGGGCAAGAAGGCTGATAAAAACTGCTTGTTCCAGGTTAGGATACACATAACCCGTCTGGCTCGGACCTCGGATGCCTCGGGGTCTTGGAGACTCTGGCAACAACTGCCCTGAATATATGCTTGGCTTTTCTCCCAAGGGCAGGAGCATCACTGATACATGGTGCTTGATTTCTCTTGTGCCCTCACATTCATTCTCGCAGGATATTGTACTGTACGAGGTATTCGCCTACCATGCATATTTACAATTCTTTTCCTGACACCAAACCAACAAAAAGTCCACAGACATTGCCTCTCAGTTTCTCACAAGCACTTTCTCACTACAGTCCCATGATTTACCCCTCTCCTCCTGTTTCTCCCCCTCCCTCCCTGTCTCCCTTTCTTTTCTTTTCCCAAACCTACTTCATCCTGCTGATCCTTCTGATCCCTCTTCATCCTGGCTGATTCTGGCTTGTCTGCTATCTTGGAGAGTCTTTCCCACTTACTCCACCAGCACCCTATACCCTTATCTGCTTTCCTTTCAACACATAGCTGCAAGTTCTTCATGGCCATGAGTTGCCCAGGGTATTTGACCACTGGCATTTGCTTTTTGCTATTACAGGACAGATGTTGAATGAGTGAATCAAAGTGAATGAATGAAAAGGTCTTGCTTGAATGCCTCCCCATACTGTCCCTAGAAGTGATAGTTATCAGTGGTGCTTAATCCTTTTTTCTCTTGGGAGGAAAAATTAGGCCAGCATCAAAGATCATTGGAACACTGGGCCCAAAACAACTTGGTCTCAGGCTTTTTGTCATTTGGCCACTACTGCTTATGACAACCCAGCTCTCTAGGGGCATCTCCTGCCACTCCTGCCCCTACCCCATCCATCAACTCTTCTGTTCAGGATCACATACTGTACCCAATACAAAAGGACCTTCACACTTCAGTGCTGGTGTGCATGCTATTTCCTCCTCTACAAGTGTCTCCTCCACACTCATTTGTACATCTTCTATTCATATTAATACCCAGGGCAAATTTCTGCTCCTTGGTGAAGCAGCCCCCTCCCCATGTTTCTGTAGACCTTCATACACCTTTATCACATCTGTGTATGTCTACGGGCTGAATGTGTACCCCAGAGAGCAGGGAGGGCCTATGGTATCCATTACTGCAATTCCTGCTCTTTCCCACATCTCCTGAGGCTGTAGATGTGGCTAGAAACATACCACAATGACAAGCATTTATATAGCATGGACACCAGTCCAAGCTTTTTATTTGCAGTGCTTCATTTAATCCCTTGATACAGCCCCATGAGGGGGATATATTGTGGTTGTGCCTCTTTCACAGATGAGGAAACTGAGGCACAAGAGCTGAAAGGAGGTATTCAAGGGCACAGCTAATAAATAGTGAAGTTAGGATGAAAATCCCAGCCATCTGGTTCTGATATCACCTAATTAGTGACAAAACTGGTATCTGGTAGATCTTTTTCCCCTCCTGAGTGTCATGATATACAACCTTTTCAACATCTCATTTGCTGGCAGAGGAGCTCCAGAGCCCGGATTATATGTGCTCACCAACTATACCACTGAGACCACAAGGGCCCTCACCACCCTCAGCCTTGTCCCTCGAGCCCATCATCAGCATCCATTGCTTTCAAAGCTGCTCAAAACCATTTTATCATCACTACAGCTGCCAGGTTCTGCCTTGCATTCTGTCTCAGTGGCTACCTCAGGTTGCTCCTCATACCACCCATACCAGATGCCTCTAAAAATCCCAGTGCCCCAGAACTACATTGGGCAAAGTGGACACCCTCCCCCCTCTACTTTGTGGCATGCTTTGACTCAAGGTTACCAAAGCAGCCTCACATTGACTGAATAAAGGGACGTTTTGGGATCCTGCTTAAAGCCTCCCTCTCCTCTGGAATCAGGAAAAAAAAAAAAATCCCAGGGCTTGGCTAGGGTCCTGACAGATCTGTGTTGCCTGTCCAGATTCCATTTATCCTCCAGGGAGGGTTCTCTCTGCATCACCCCCCCCCCGCCCCCATGAAATTTACTCCTCTGTAGAGAGCCCCCTGCTGGCTACACTCAGATGTGCAGAAGGCCGCATAGTTTGAATCCTCAGGGCAGAATATCCATTTTGAGTCCTGCAACGTTCACTCTCAGACAGCAATGACTACCAGAGAGTCATGGGATAGTTGCATGCCTGTTCAGTTCACAAAATGCACACCAGCACCCTAGGATGCAGCTTGTGGGCAAGCTTCTGAAAAGGGCCAGGGAGTAAATATTTTAGGGTTTGAGGATCACATGTCACCTGCTGCAGCAAATCCATCTCTCTCTTATAAAGGTCGTCAAAGGCCATGTGTAAGTGGTTTTGTTCCAATAAAACTTTATTAACCCTGAAATTTTAATTTCATATCACTTTCATGTGTCATAAAGTATTGTTTTTATTTTGACTTTTCTCAACCATTTAAAAATATGAAGTCCATTCTTTGATCTTAGGCCTTATTAAGACAAGAAGTGGTAGGATTTGGCCAATGGGATGCAGTCTGCCTCCCCCAGGGCTGAGAGGTAAGCTGCTTGCTTCTGTTCCTGCCTTTTCTTATGCACTCAAACTATAGTTCCCAAGTCTTAGGCACAGAGTGAGGTGGCCCAGTGATTTGCCAAGCTCTAGCTGGAAGCCAAACTGATAACTTCCGAGTCTCTCAAATTTAGATACTTAAATTAAGTAGAAGATTCCTCACTTCTTGCTTCCACATTGTGTTGCTTTTTCAAAGATGAGGGATCTTGTCTTTTTCTAATCAGGGCTCTAAAAAGTACATAAATAATGTCTTAACCCATTCTCCCTCTGCTGCTTTAAGAAGGTATTCATGCTACCTTTCTCCCACACTTTGGCCTAAATTGTTTGATTTTGTTCCCAGTCTAGAGACTAGGCCCGACAAGGGAGCAAGAGGAATGGAAGAGGTCAAGGAACATCTCCAGTGTCTTGCTGGCTAGAAGCTGCCCTTAAGGCAAGACTGGCCTTCTGGTAGAGCTCCCCTTGACACATTGGTTTTAGGAGTTGACTTTTCAGATTCTTTAACGTGACCTTATTCTTCTGGAAACAATCCAAGGGACCTGGTTAACATTTTTTAAAAGTGTTTTCCCAAGGAAAAAGGAGGAGGTAGACAGGAGATGAGGGGGTAAAGAATTACACAAAGATTTAGTCTAATGGCTTAAAAATCAAAAGGATCATTGGACGAATAGATATCAAGTGTAATAGGAAACACACCGATCCTGGAGAGATGACTTAATATGGGCCCTGCAACCTCCTTGGAGCTTAAACAATTATCTACAATTTGGAATTATACTTTAAATTCCCACATCACTGTGGTTTCTGGATCCATTTCTCAGGACTCGGCCAGCAACTTTGAGTTATCTAAACCAGGATGAAAATTAGAGGCCATTAAAAGCATGTCATGAAAGTGTTTCTCAGATTTTTCATAAGCAGAAAATGCTGAGTACCACAGGGGTCCAGTGATAGGGAGGAACAAAATGCTCCTAGTTATTTTTCCAAACCTTAATCTAGAAATCTTTTTGAAGAGTTCCTTACCCAGCAATGAGATGAATGCCAAGACTAACACAGAGTATGTTTTTCCCATTTACAAGTGGTGAATAGATACACCACCAGAGGAGAAGTTCCTGAGGGTTCCTAGAGGAGTCTCAGTCACTTTTCATAGCTAGCCAGTTTGCCAGCTTGCTATATCCTTATCCCCAAACTTCCCAGGAATCCTACATGAAAAGTGATAGTGATTTAGCCAGTGAAGCCCCAATTTAATATACCCTATTTTTCTTATACTGGCTGGTAAACTCTTGGGATTGTATTGCCAAGGACTCTCTCCTTTTATTTTCCACAAATGAAACAAAACAAAACCCTGAAGTCATATTCTGAGACTTTCTCTGTTCTTCCAAGGTCCAGAGCCTCCTGCTTGAGTACTAGGTCTTTTAGGCCTTGAGTGGCAGCCACTCCAGGATCCAATTCGTGGTCCCAGCAGATAGTGGTCAAAGCAGCATGGACCTGCCGGACAAGAGACCCAAAGGGAGTGAACAGAGAAGCCTCTGCTGCAGTTCAACTGGGAAGCATAAACCAACAGGCTGGCACTAATTAAGAGCTAATGGCCTTACAATGGAGATTGCCAAAGGATAACGACCCTCCAGCTGCAGCATAAATATCAAGACATTTGGGGCACAGCCAAGACATATATTTTCAGAGAGTATTAAACCTCTCTGCAGCCTTCCTCACCCTGGCTTTGCTGGAAAAATGAGAGGATGTTAAAATAGGTGAGAAAATAAAATAAAATAAAATAAAACAGGTGAGGAAGATGCTGGATCTTCCAGAGTGCCTTCTCATCTGTTGGTCTGAAAGCCTCAGGGCTCCTTTTGGAATAGTCTTTTGCTTTTTAGATTTAAAACTTTTGTGTATACAAGAATCACTGGGAGTTGCGGATGGAGCTCAATGGTAGAGAGCTTGCCTACCATGCACAAGGCCCTAGGCTTTATCCCCAGCATGGAAAAAAAAATCACCAAAATGTAGGTTTTCTTGGGACTATCTCCAAAGGGGTTGACTTTGGAAGCTCTGGGGTGAAGCTCAGTAGCTTGGATTTTTAACCAGTTCCCCAGGGTGATTATGATGCTGGTGGTGCTCAGACCATCCTCTGAAAGATGCTATTTTAGCAGCTGCTAAAGTTTGGCATTCAGCCCCAGTGACAACGCTTTTATAAACTAAAGATGAAAAGTAAGACCAAGATTCTTTATGAAAACACCAGAGCCAAACATGGCACAGGGCTTTGGCACAAAGGTAGCATTTTCATCCAGTATCTGTTGGGCTCTTCGCATTTACACAGACCTGTGGTTACTAGAAGCAAGCCTCCAGGAGATGGGGAACTAACCCTAGGTCTAGACAAAAAGAGAAAGCATCCCATCTGGTTGGTGTGTACCATGCTTTCAATGCCTTCCTGTACTGCAACTCATATCACTGTGCTACAGTCTTGCAGAGTTCTTAAATTATTCCGTATGTTCTAAAACACAGGAATTGTATGCCTGGAGGTGTGTTGCCTTCTTTGGTTGCCATAACATACACACACACGCACACACACTCACACAAAACCCCAAAGAAAAGTTGAGAGTGGTTGCACACACCTATAATCCCGGAACTCTAAGAGGCTGAGGCAGGAGGATAGCAAATTTAAGTTCAGCCTGGGCAATTTAGTGAGACTCTG